>CM057454.1:1229315554-1229750554 GCA_016271365.2 Neoceratodus forsteri
CAAACCCAGTCCCAGACACAGCACCTGCGTTCCTGCTGCTGTGGCTCAGTCCAGTGAGCCATGGCAGCTGCTCAGTGGAACCCACTACCAACAGAGGTCTTATCCTCTGCCTGGGAATGTGTGAATGGTGCAATACTGCATACAGCAGTATATGAGGTATTGTACCATTCACTGTCCTGGACAGCGCTCTTTCAGGTTAGCTATAATCTCATACGCTATTAAGCGTATGACATTATGACCCAGAAGGTTCTAGCAGTACTGTGTGAAATTCAGTTTCAGTGTGTTGTTGTCAGAGCCTGATACTTTAAAGGGGTTAATTTTAAACTGTCATAAACCATGCTGTGGGTCACTAACTGGTGGGAAAATAATCTGGTTTCCTTGTATCTGAAAAATTGATGACAGTGTATTTTTCAGAAGGGTAGTTAAACTCTTAGCACAGTCACTCAGTGTCATTTTCTTTGGATTTTCTTATCCTGAACATAACAGTACACAGCACCCAGCTGCTAACACAAGGACTGAGATTTTGCAAGCTGTGATTTCGCTGGACTTTAACAGGTAGAGACGTAGTTAAACAGTGTTAAGGCATTTATACTGAATACTTACCAAATTTATTTACATAATGTAACCTAAATTAATATATGTTCTCTTTTAGTTGTACTGCATTTATTTAAAAAATTTTTAGAAAAACTTTTGTTTCCTAAAGAAATTCTGCCTGTGTGAGAGTTTTTATATTGTATGTGCGACTGTAGAAGATTTATTAATAATCTGTGGCAACTGTTACTTGCTTAGAAGGTCATGGATAGCAACCAAATTAAAAAGAGACAATTTGGACAGATTTTGGGAGAATACCAGAGTCTCATATGAGTCTGCTATGGGTGTGAACTAAGCTATTGCATGTCCTGTAGGTTGAAGACCAAATCAGGTGGTGCGCTGCTATCCAGAAGAGAGTATAACACTTGGGCCTTCCTCATGTGTACAATAGCCACAAAATAGTTCATATTTGGCCACAAAACTCGAGACTGGTATTGTACCCTGATCCAAAGTGTAGAAGTATACTCTGGGACCTGGTGGTGAGTGTTCAGTTGTAAACCCAGTGAGCACTCTGGAAGGACACAAGGAGTGTATCACTGTTTTCCCCCCTCCTTGTCACAGATTCCACTTAGGGATGGGCACTGTAATCTCAGTGATCTGACCCTCTTGAGTGGGTTTATGACAGATATGGTGCACAGCATTGGGATCTGACAGATTTGGTTGCACTGTGATTCAAGAGACTGGTGGCCACAGGCATGATGGTTGGCCTTGATTCCAAGTCCAGTGTATCAGATTGTTACACTAAAAACAGTCTGCACACTAGCAAGGCAGAGATTTAAAAAAATAAATATAATTTAGTTACAGTATCAAGTTCCCTACCTGTTTTGTTTTTTCTAGGGTGCAAGCTAGTATAGCAGTAGTTAGGGAAGAAGATTACTTCCATCTACAGCAAATACACTGCAGAATACCTGAATTAGTTGTGCAGCAGAGAGGAGTCCAGTATGAGGAGCAAGCCAAAAAGCACCTTGTGGAGGCTTTCATGACAGCCGTTGCACTTGTGGCTGCCAAAAAGCTTGAGTAACAACCAGTGACTGAAAAGGACCACAGCCTGGGTGAAGGGGTGGAAGGGTCCATAGCAGAGTCTAGTCCTAGGGAGGCAGACAGTGAGACCAGAAGGAACCCAGAGCCAAAGGACCAGGGGAAGGTAACCACTGGGCTGGAACTGGAAGGGATCAAGCTGCAGCTGGAGTTGAGGAGAATGGAGCTGAAATTTGAGCAGAAAAAGTTTGAAACACAGCAACAGAGAAGGTTCAAGCTGGAGATGCAGGAAAAAGAAAGCCAGCATCAGAGAGAGGTGGCAGAAAGAGAAAAACAGATTCAAAGACATGTTGAGGAACAAGAAAAACATTGTGAGAGAAAGTTTGAGCTGCAGAAACTAAAACTCCAACAACCAGCACCAGAGGAGGTAAGTGGCAGGGGTGAGTCTGGAACTCCAGGACTGGGATACAAGTTAAATTCTAAATCAACAGCTGAATTTAAAGAGGGGGAGGCTATGGATGCTTTTTTGAATTTGCTTGAAAAGGTCTGTATTCAAGCAAAAATACCCAGGGAACCCTGGAGTTTCCCGCTATCCCCACTAGTTACTGGGAAAGATCATGAAACATTAAGTCAAATAGACAATTGGAACAGTAGTGATTATGAGAAACTTAAAGCTGTATTGCATAAAAGTATGAGTTAACTCCTGAAGCATACAGGGTTAAGTTCCATAAGCTCCAAAGATGCCCCGACATGAGCTATGGGGGAACATGACACAAAGCAATGTCAGTTTTTGAAACACTGGTGGGAAGGAGTAGAAATAAACTCTGCAGAGAAAATTCATATATCCGCTGACAGCTACACCAATGCAGCGAATGACATGACAGTGACTACAGTGCCACATCGCTGTAGTGTCCATGCTGGAACCCAGCACTGTCTGTCGGGGGTCTTGCACCCCCAAAATCAGATCTGACTTGGAGTTGATAATCCTTATTGGGGGAGGTGTGGGGGCACAGCCCCCCTGCATGGGAGGTTTGGGGGACAAACTCCCCTAAAGAAAACACTTTGTTTTCTTTGGAACCGGCAGCCAACCAAAAAAAGCAGTCGACTTGCCAGTTTCACTGTCTGGTCATTGGATAAAATGTTTGTCGACGATGAGCTGTGGATCCAAGAAAATTAAGGAGGTTGTACTTTTGGAACAATTCTTTTGGGCTTGCCCATCAGAGTTGAAAACCTGGCTGGAGGACCAGAACCCCAAAACAGTGCAGTAGACTGCTGAGCTCTTGGACTGCTATGCCAGGAGCAGGCCTGCTCTGAAGAGAGAGTGGGGTGGGTGGGTGGGCAGTGCAGAAGGGAGAAAGCGTACCTTCAGGGCAGCTAAAATCCTCCTGCCTCCACAGAAAGGGGGCAGGCCCAGGTTACAATAAAGGGATTTCTCAGTCAAAAGAAATGATGATTGTTGGTTTTGCAAACAACCAGGTCATCTTGCAAGACAGTGTCCTAAAAAGACACAGAGTAGACAAGAGTTGGGTGCACTGTGTATCCCTGAAAGCATGCTTAGACACATGAGGGAGTGCATACTCCCGGTTACTGTAAATGGGGTGCACACACATGGGTTAAGGGACATGGGGCATCTCTTACTTTGGTAAAAGGGGATTTGGTTTAGCCTGAACAGCTTATAACTAATTAGTTCATAACAGTAAGGGGATTCATTGGGAAGGAGAAAACTCTGCCGCTTTCTAGTGTTCTCCTGGACTGGAGTGAGACAGGAGAGTGGGTACAAAAGGTGGCAGTTGCAGACAATCTCACCCTGGATGTGATAATAGGGAACAATCTCCAGAAAGGGATGGTGTGTGCAGTTACCTGCAGTCAGACGGCCACAGCTGATTATAGTTTTCTGGACCCCATAGAAGCCCCTGTGGAAAACAATGGGAGGCTGGTTCCCCTGCCTGTGTCTCCTGACATGGAGAGTAGTGAAAGGGGGTTAGGACTTCCCCACATAGCAGTTCACAAAACAGCTACAGTAGGCTACTCTGAGGAAAGAGAGGTAACCAATGATAAAATGGTCAGGAATGACAGTGATCCTGAATGGCTTGATACTAGAGCTATGGGCCCCAGTTTAGGAACTGAAGTGGACATGTCCCATGACTTGGGAAAATGAAAAGAATTTGCAGCTGCTCAGAGGACTGAACCTAATTTGGAGAGGCTGATGGCTGGGCAGAATCTGATGGGACACAATGAGGTGATGTGAGACATAGGATATTTTGGGAAAATAGACTGTTGTATAAGCTGGACGTAAGGACAGAGAGAGGGATGATGGGCAGACAGCTTGTTGTTCCCCAGGGGTACCATGAGTGTTTGCTCAAGATCGCTCATGATATTCCCATGTCCAGACCTCTGGGAATTGCATGCACCATGCAGCAATTGACCCAGAATCTCTATTGGACCAACTTCACCCTCCAGGTAAAGGAATATTGCAGGTCTTGTCACCAGTGGCAACAAATAGGGAAAGCAGGTAGTAAAGCTCAAGTCACCCTAATCCTTTGCCCATTGTGGAGGAGCCATTCCAGAGGTTAAGAATGGATATTGTGGGACCTTTGAGTACCCCCAGCTCCTCTGGGAAGATGTTTATCCTGACAGTGGTCAATTATGCCTTCAGATACCCAGAGACAGTTGCCTTTTCCTCACTTAGGACAGACAAAGTGGCTGATGCCATGCTAGGAATTTTCTCCCATGTCGGGTTTCCACAGGAGGCTAGCACTGATCGATGGGGTTGCTTCATGTCAGACCTGATGAAGTGGTTTCAGCAAAGCCTTCGACACCACCCCACATAGAAGGCTGGTAAACAAGTTGGGTCATCTGGGCATGGAAGACAAGGTGGTGAACTGAGTTTGGAACTGGTTAACAGTCAGGAGACAGAGTGTGGTGGTAAATGGGGTACAATCTGGGAAGGGGGGGTGATCAGTGTGGTACCACAGGGATCAGTACTAGGACCAGTCCTGTTCAATGTCTTCATTAGTGACATTACAGAGGGGCTGGAAGGAAAGGTCTGCCTGTTTGCAGATGACACCAAGATCTGCAACAGGGTGGATATTCTAGAAGGGGTGAAGAAAATGAAGAGGGACCTGGAGAAGCTTGAAAGATGGTAAGAGATGTGGCAATTGTGGTTCAATGTAAAGAAGTGCAAAATAATGCATCTGGGAAGAGCTACAGGTTGGGGGGGGAGTTGACTGTCACAAAAGAGGAACGGGACCTAGAGGTCATCATCTCTGATGACCTTACAGTATCAAAGCAGTGTACAAAGGTGGCAGGGAGGGCCAGTGGCATGTTGGGGTACATAGGCAGGGGTATAACTATCAGGAGGCAGTAGGTGGTGCTGCCATTGTACAAAACATTGGTAAGGCCTCACCTGGAGTACTGCATGCAGTTCTGGAGGCCACACCTGTGCAAGGACATAGATAAGGTGCAGACTATCCAGAGAAGGGCAACAAAGATGGTGCAGGGCTTACATCACAAAAAACATATGCGGAGAGACTAAGGCTACCTCAATATGTACTCATTGGAGGAGAGGAGACAGCAGGTGGAGATGATTGAAACTTTCAAGTACCTCAAGGCCATAAAAAAGGTGCAGGCAGGGGAGCTTTTCCAATGTTAAAAAGTACTAGAACAAGTGGACACAATATGAACCAGGAAGGGGTAGATTAAGAGGTAATGTGAGGAAGCTTTTCTACACAGAAAGGGTAGTAGACACATGGAATAGCCCACCACAGGAGGTAGTGGGGGAAAGCACAGTGATGGGGTTTAAGCATGCTTGGGACAGGCACAAGGGAAGCCTGAGAGGGTAGGGAGTGATGAAAAGCCATTGATCACATAAGGTCAGTGGCCACATACAATGTATAGGGCCTACAGGCAGAATGGATGGGCCTAGCAGTTCTTATATGCTGACAATTTCTATGTTTCTATATTTGTGGGAGAAGGGTGGAGTAGTGGAGAGATTAAAGCATCTTATCATTCACAAGCCAATGAGCGTGGGAAAGGTTTAATGGTACCTAAAATCGATGCGCTAGGCATTTATTAAACAGCATGGGAGGGACTGGGGGTAATACCTTCCCCACCTGTTGTTCGCATATGAGGAGGTGCCCCAAGAGTCAGAGTTTTCCCCCTTCAAACTCCTATATGAATGTAGGGTGTATGGGCCCCTAGGTTTGGTCCCGGAAGAATGGGAAGGCAAGCATGCTGCCCAGGGAACTCCCTTAGTTGAGTATGTCCTAATGTTTAGGGAAAGCTGAAGAAACTTATGGGAACAGCTCCAAGTAACCTGTCAGCCACCCAGCAGAAGTAATAGGTCTGATAAGACCACAGAGCCAGAGCTCACTAATACAGTGTAGGTCAAGAAGTCATGGTCCTAAACCTTGCTGGCAGGATAAGCTGCAGGCTGAGTGGGCAAAACCATACAAAGTAGTCAGACAAATGAATGACATAAACTACACTGTAGAACTGCCTGGCAGAAGACATACCCATAGTATGTACCTTGTAAACATGATGAAGCCATATGCAAATAGGGCTAACATGGTACCTGCAGTGTGTAGTCCTGGGGCGGGGATGGACAAAGTAGATCCCCTACTTGAATTGCTGGAGGAAAACAAGCAGGAAACCTCAGTGGAGGCAATCAAACTGTTGCCCCAGATGACCCCGGAACAGTCCTAGGAATTGAGGGAGGTTTTACAGGACTTTTCCTCTTTGTTTACAGTCAAGTTGGGATGTACCCCCTTAGTGACACATGATGTAGACACAGAAACCCAAGCACCCATCCAATGGATAACCTACCAGGTGTCTGAGGCTGTCATAAAGTACATTAGGAGGGAGGTGGAGGAATTGCTGGATGTAGGGGTAATCCAGAAATCACACAGTCCCTGGGCTTCTCCCAGAGTCCTTGTTTCCAAATTGGATGACTTTATTGCTTCTGTGTAGACTGTTGGGGACTCAGTGCAGTCACAAAGTTTGTTGCCCACCCAATGTTACGGTCAGATGAACTATTGTATAAGTTGAGAGGAGCGACATATCTCACCATAACTGACCCGACAAAAGGTATTGGCAGGTGGAGTTAACTGACAGAGCAAGGGATAGATCAGTTATCATCACTCCAATAGGATTATTTACATTTGGAGTAATGTCTTTTGGAATGAAGAATGACCCTGCCACCTTCCAAAGGTTTGTGAACCAGGTGTTACTTTGTACTGAAGAGTATGCCATGGTGTACCTGGATGAAATTGCCATCTTTAGTGCCAGCTGAAAGATTCCACCTGAGGGAAGTATTGGGCAGGATACAGAGGGCAGGGTTCATTGTCAAGGCTGAAAAGTGCCAGGTGGCCATGACAGAGGTGGCATACCTAGCACATGTAGTACGACTGGGCAGCTTCACCCTAATCAAGTCAAGGCTGAGGCGATAGATGCATGGCCCTAGATGGAAATCCATTAGCTGCTTTAGAGTTTCCTAGGGACCGCTGGGTACCATCATAAGTTTATACAAAATTACAGTACCCTGGCAGCTCCCCTAGCTGGCCTGTTAAAGAAAAGAATGCCTAAAAAGGTAAAATGGGAACCAACCTGTGAACAAGCCTTTACACAGCTAAAGGAGGTCCTGTGCGGTGCTCCTGTGTTGACCAGTCTAGACTACAGTAAGCCATTTGTAGTCCAGACAGATGCCTCAGATGTGGGGATTGGAGCAGTCCTTAGACCTATAGCTAACAGAAAGAACACCCAATAATGTACCTTAGTAAAAAGTTGCTTCTTCAGGAGTAGGCCTATTCCACAGTTGAGACAAAGTGCCTTGTACTGGTATGTGCCCTAAAGAAATTAGAGCCGTACCTCTACAGGAGGCACTTTCAGGCACAGATCGATCATAACCCCATGGTGTGGCTGATGCAGATGGGTAAAATGAATGGTCATCTACTGAGATGGAACATTGCCTTACAGGGCTACAATATGACCATTACCCACAGGGCTGCATCTGCAAATGCCAGTGCAGACAGGCTATCTCACAAGTTAGGGCAATGAACAGAATTTGTGAAACTCATACTATGCTAGGGATGGATTCCCACAAATTCAGTCTAGGAGGAAAGAGTGTGGCAAGATAAACTTGGCCAGCCAGATGGGCAGATGTGTGATGTTATATTCAGTAATTCAATTGTACATGTGCATGCAAAAGAACATGCCAGTGTTATTTCAAGGCATAGAGAAAAGCCTTGATTTTTTTTAAAGGGTGACCTTTTTGACTAGAAGGCCACCTGCTTGTAAGGAAGGGAGATTTTCATTCCCAGGTTCTTTTGACAGATACGTGTCAAAAGACATTTACCTGTCATAAACATGCACTACAGAAGCAAATTGCTTTATGATCTCAGGAACTATTATATCACATTTTATGAGGCAACAGGATATATTCACCAGGAAAGACCATTCCAGCAGTACTGTGTGAAATTCACTATCAGTGTGTTATTGTCAGAGCTTGATACTTTAAAGGGGTTAATTATGAACTGTCATAAACCATGCTGTGGGGTCACTCATTGATGGGAAAATAATCTGGTTTCCTTATATCTGAAAAATTGATGATAATGCATTTTTCAGAAGGGTAGTTAAGCTCTCAGTTTCAGGAGAAGAACATCCAAACAAGAATAACACTGAGTGACTGTGCTAACAGGACATACCACCAGCTGCTAACACAAGGGCTGAGATTTTGCATCTTGTGATTTCTCTGGATTTTAACAGGCAGAGACGTACTTAAACAGTGTTAAGGAGTTTATGCTGTATGCATTCCAAATTTATTTCCCATCTGTACCCTAAATTGATATTTGTTCTCTGTTAGTTGTACTGCATTTAAATATTTTTCAGAAAAAACATTTGTTTCCTAAAGTAATTCTAACTGTGTGAAAGTTTTTATAGTATATGTGTGACTGCAGAAGATTTATTAATAAACTGTGACACCTGTTACTTGCTTAGAAGGGACAAGGATAGCAACCACATTAAAAGGGTCTGTGAGGACAGTCTGGACATATTTTGGGAGAATACCAGAGCCTCATATGAGTCTGCCGGGGGGGGGGTGAACTGAGTTACTGAATATCCTGTAGGGCAAAAACCAAATCAGGTGGTGCGCTGCTACCCTGAAGAGAGTATAACACTTGAGCCTCCCTTCTATGTGCAATAGCCACAAAAAAAGGGTTCATATTTGTCCACAAAATTTGAAACTGGTATTGTACCCTGATCCAAAGTATAAAGGGACTCTCTGGGACCTGGTGATGAGTGTTTGGTTGTAAACCCAGTGAGCACTCTGGGACATGAAGAGAGTATCCCCATTTTCTCCCTCCCTGTCACAGATTACACTTAGAGATCGGCACTGTGAACTCAGTGATCTGACCCTCACAGGTGGGTTCATGACAGATATGGTACACAGCATTGGGATTCAATAGATTTGGTTGCATTTAGGCACTAGCCTAGGTCCCCCACCTGCCAGGGCACCCCCCACAAAAAATCCTCAAAAATATTTTCTAAATACATGTTTCTTCCTGCCTGAGCTGCATTGTTTTTGTAATGAACTTGGCTGCTGAATAACTTGAGGAGGGCAGGAGCTGAACTATGATGTGAATCTTACCTCCCTGGTTGGGTGTTAAGTTTAGCTGATAGCTTCTGGAGGTTCCAGCCAAACTGTCCATTAAGGTGTAAAAATGCCATTTTTCCTTTGCTTTGTCTGCTTGAAGTGAAGCTTACCCCCCCCCAATTAGGTGTTAAATACAGCTGATAGTTTCAGGGGGCTCCAGCAAGACTGACATTTAAGGTAAAAACATGCCCTTTTTATTTGCTTTGTCTCCCACCCCCTGGTATTCCAAATAGGGAGAAGTGGTTGGAAAGATCCCTGCCCCTCAGTTGATGTTCCATATAGGGACAGTGACTTGGTGTGAATCTTAAATGAGGGCCCCCTACAGTCATTTGTCCACTACTTGCCTCATCTTGTGCATTTGAGGGGGGCCCTCTCATTCATACTGGAAGAATCGGGGAGCCAGCAGAGCCTGTTTATTGGAGAGCCTGTTCAAAGTTCCAGGTGCACATAAATGTTATATGACATGTCTGGCCCTTGGTCACATAGTATACAAACAGGATGTGGTTCACACAGCCAAGTTTTCTAGGTCTACATATTTTCAAGATACTTGGCTTGGGGCTGCAGCCACTAGGATATACTCCCTAATGTATTAATTTTTCAGCTCCTTCACTGGAAGTGGATTATCATAGTTAAATCCAATTCTCCTCTCAGGGACAATTAATAGGTGGGTTCGTGGTCGAATTTGGGTTGGGGTAATGAGAGTCATAAAAACGATCATTAAAGTTATGAAAAAGGAAAAAAATGGGGCTGAAATGTTATGTCTTTTAGCAATATTATATTGAGGCAGCCCAGTAGTGCTAAGGTTTGAGGTGCTGGATGCCATACCACACACCACGTCAATGACCCAGGCTAGGGAGCAACCTTGAGCATTGAAGGGTCAGTCGGGGGGAAGAGGATTGATCATCCCAGGGTCTGCTGTCCTCCTCCAGGGAGGGTGGGAAGGGATAATCGCAGTTGCACTGATTCCTGGTGGCAGCTGAGGGTCGGAACATGGGGCAGTGAGCTGCAGTGTCAGCGCGGACAAAAGTCAGACATGCATTGCCTAGAAGCACACGTGGGAGCATCATTGATGCCATTGCATGCCTGTGCTGTGGGGAGAGGGACCAGTACAATAAAAATCCTCCAGCGCACAAGATGATGGCTGGTCTTGATGAGGCCGCACCGATCTCACTCAGGACTGCTCCTCCTGAATCCTAACCACAGGCTACATAGTTTCATAGTGGTTTACAAGCCACCCTAATTCCTTTGCCCATTGTGGAGGAGCAATTCCAGAGGTTAAGAATGGATATTGTGGGACCTTTGAGTAGCCCAGCTCCTCTGGGAAGAGGTTTATCCTTACAGTGGTTGATTATGCAATCAGATACTTAAAGGCAGTTGCCCTTTCCTCACTTAGGACAGGCAAAGTGACCAATGCCTTGCTAGGAATTTTCTCCCGTGTCAAGTTTCTACAGCAAGTTTTCACCAGTCGAGGTAGTTTCTTTGTGTCGGACCTGAGGAAGTGTTTGTGAGAGAAGTGTGGAGTAGTACAGAGATACAAGACACCTTATAACTCGCAAGCCAATGAGCTTGTGGAAAGGTTTAATGGTACTCTAAAACTGATGCTCTAAGTGTTACTGAACAGCATGGGAGGGACTGGGGAAAATACTTTCACCACTAGTTGTTCACATACAAGGAGGTGTCCCAAGAGTTG
Source organism: Neoceratodus forsteri (assembly GCA_016271365.2). NCBI lineage: Eukaryota > Metazoa > Chordata > Ceratodontiformes > Ceratodontidae > Neoceratodus > Neoceratodus forsteri. Next base: position 1,229,326,462 of record CM057454.1, read on the forward strand.
ACAGGGTTTTCCTCTTCAAACTCTTATATGGACAGATGGTGTGTGGGCCCCTAGACTTGGCTCAGGAAGACTGGTAAGGCAAGCACATCGCCGAGGGAGCTCCCTTAGTGGAATATGTCCTAACGTTTAGGGAAAAGCTAAAAGAGCTTATGAGAGCAGCTCCAAGCAAGCTCTCAACCACCAAGCAGAAGCAAAAGGTCTCATACAACCCCAGAGTCAGAGCTCGATCATACAGTATAGGTATGGTCCTAATCCCGGCTGGAAAGAGAAGCTGCAGGTCAAGTGAGCAAGACCATACAAAGTCAGACAAGTGAATGAAGTAAACTTCTTTGTATAACTGCCCGACAGGAGACATTCCCATAGAATGTACCATGTCAACATGATGAAGCCGTATGCAAATAGTGCTAACATTGTACTTGCAGTATGTAGTCCTGGGGAGAGGATGGACAAAGCAGACCTCCTAGTGGACTTGCTGGATGAAAGCAAGCAGTAATCCTCTGTGGAGGCAATCAAACCATTGCCCCAGATGACCCCGGAACAGTCCCAGGAAGTGAGGGAGGTTTTAGAGGACTTTGCTCCTTTGTTTATGACCAAGTTGGGACATACCTCCTTAGCAACACATGATGTAGACACATGAACCAAAGCACCCATCTGACAGAGAGCCTACCAGATGTCTGAGGCCATCCTAAAGGACATTAGGAGGAAGGTGGAGGAAATGCTGGATTTAGTGGTGATCCAGAAATTGTACAGTCCCTGGGCCTTACCCATAGTCCATGTTCTCAAGCTGAATGGCTCTACTCGCTTCCGTGTAGACTGTTGGGGGCTCAGTGCAGACACAAAGTCTGTTGCCCACTCAATGCCATGGACACAGTGATTTAAAAATGTTTTTGTTAAGAATTATACAGTTTTGCTCACAGAGAGCTCCGTGACTCCTGGGACAACTTTCGGGTCATACACAGGCTTAAAAGCAAGCCCTGCAGTGAGTGCTGTAAACCTAATTTGACTGCAATCCAGATAAATGCTGTGTGGCATTTAGCTACATGTTATTAGCTTTATTTTATATGAAACTTGTACGGTGTAACTGAATCTCTCGCTATTGCGAGTGTTTTGGAGCCCTAGTAACTGATCCAGGAACTAGGAAGAGGAGCAGAAGTTCTGAAACCCTCCTGGGAAACTACAGCTCATTCCTGCAAGCATATTATTCACTGTGAAATCTCTGGGGGAAATATTTTATGTGCTAAACCACTGTAGTGGTGATTTTAAAAGGTTTTTATTAAGAATTATACAGTTTTGCTCATAGAGAGCTCCGTGACCCCTGGGACAACTTCCGGGTCATACACAGGCTTAAAAGCAAGCCCTGCAGTGAGCAGGGTGAGCTAGAGCAAGGCAAGCTTGCGTTGTCGTGTGTGAAGACAAGTGCAAAGACACGTGCTTCTGCACATATTTTGCTTGTTTTAGTGAGGCTTAGCAAGTGTTACATCCAGGGCACTATAAATCTATAGTTGGGAGCACTGAAAGGTAAGGCCTTTAGGGTATTAGAATCATACTAACATACTAAAATGCCAGCAGAATAGGCCCAATGGTCTTTCGTGTCTGCTCATTTGGTCAGCCCCCACCCTGGGTGCTGACCTTGCTGTCCCCCTCGCCTTCTCTGGCTTCTCCCTTCCCAGTTCCGGATATTCTTGCTGCATTGTATTTTGCTTCCAGAACCCTTCCCCTGTACCTGTCCCACCCCCTCTTGAACCCCTCCACTGTCTCTGCCTCCACCAGCCCCCTAGGTAGTGCATTCCATGGCTCCACCACCCTCTCAGTGAAGTAGCACCTCCTCCTTTCTCCCTGATCTTCCCCCTCCAGCTTCCACCCTTGCCCCCAGTGGCCCCTTCCTCCTTCCTTGAAGCACCCTGACTGTTCCTCCCCATTTACCCTCTTCATGTACCTGAAGACCTCTATCATGTCCCCCGGTCCCTTCTCTCTTCCAATGTGTACATATTTAGCTCTTCATTACTCTCCTCATGAGGTCCTGTCCCCAAGCCCCAAATCATTTTGGTTGCCCTCCTCTGGACCCTCTCCAGGAGGTTAATGTCCCTCTTTAAGTGTGGCCTCAAAACTGCACGCAGTACTCCAGGTGCGGCCTCACCAAGCAGTTATACAGAGGAGTATTACTTCCCTCCTTCTGGAGGATGATCCCCTAGTGATGCATCCCAGCATCCTGTTGGCCTTGGCTGCTGCCCTCCTACAAGTCTCAGAGTTGTTCATCTTGACATCCACCACCACCCCCAGGTCCTTCTCAGCCATTGAGACTTGTAGTATTTCCCCAGGGTGTACACTTGGCCTGGGTTTCTGGCCCCCAGGTGGAGTACCTTGCATTTCCCTGCATTGAATCTCAGCTTCCACTTTCTGAACCATCTTTCCAGAGCCTCAGGTCCCCTGCAGGGGCCACCTCCCCTCCTCCCCATCCACCACCGCCCCCCAGTTTGAGTCATCTGCAAAGAGACTCATCTCACTCCTGATTCCTGTCCTTATGTCAGATGGGTAGGTGTTGAACAGAAGGGGCCCAAGGACTGATCCCTGTGGGACCCCACTAATGACCCTCCTTGGGGATGAGACTATCCCACCAACTACGACCCTCTGGGTCCAGTCCTGGAGCCAATTGCCTATCATCTTGGATTAATCATCGTGGGTATTTTAATATTTTCTTATATTGAAACATGTTAGACTCTTTCACCTTATTAATGCCCTTAAGGTGTTTGAATGTTTCAATCATATCACCTTTCTCCCTCCTTTGATCTAAGGTATACATATTGAGTTCAGTTAATCTGTCCTCATATGTTTTCTGATGCAGTCCCTGCACCATTTTGGTTGCCCTTCTCTGGACTGCCTCAATTTGGTTAATGTCCTTGTGAAGGTGTGGCCTCCATTACTGCGCGCAGTACTCCAGATGGGGCCTAACCTGTGTCTTGTAGAGAGGGATTGTTACCTCCCTCTTCCAACTTGTGATACCCCTACTAATACACCGCAACATCCCACTAGCATTACCTACTGCTTTAGTGGTTTGCTTGGATGATTTCAGGTCATCAGTGATGAGGACGCCCAAAGTCTCTTTCTTCCCTTGTGACTGCCAGCAACTCCCCTCCCAGCCTATAGGTGGCTTCAGGGTTTCTCTTCCCTATGTGCATGATCTTGCATTTCTTAGCGTTAAACCCCAGTTGCCACTCTTCTGACCATTTTGCTAGTTTATCCAGATCTTTTCTCATTCTGCCCACCCCATCTGGATCATCTACTCTGCTGCAGGTCTTGGTGTCATCTGCAAACAGACACACCTTACTCTCCAGTCCATCTGCAATGTCACTGATGAAGATATTGAAGAGGACTGGCCCAGGACTGATCCTAGGTACCCACTTGTGACTTGCATCTCTTCTGACTGTATACCATTTACCACCACTCTCTGTTTTCTGCCAGTCAACCAGTTTGCCACCCAGTTGACCAACGTCTGACCACCGCGCCTACCCAGCTTATTAATCAATCTTCTGTGTGGAACAGTATCGAAAGCTTTGCTGAAGTCAAGGTAGGCAACATCAACTGCTCCCCCTTAGTCCACCACTCTGGTTACCCAGTCAAAGAAATCTTATGAGATTAGTTTGACAGGACCTTCCTTTTGTAAACCCATGCTGTCTTGGATCCTGTGCTTCTATGGATTCCAGGTGTTACGCTATCCTTTCCTTAACGAGTGTCTCCATAATCTTGCCCACTACTGAGGTAAGACTGACTGGTCTGTAGTTCCCTGCCTCCTCCCCTCTGTTACCACTCCTGTGCAGCGGGATCACATGAGCACTTCTCCCGTCTTCTGGAACCTCTCCTGTGCTCAGAGACTCACTAAACAGTTCAGATAATGGCTCTGCTAGTTCCACCCTTACCTCCTTTAATATCCTGGGATGTATGCCATCAGGTCACATTGCCTTGTCCACCCTGAGCTTATTGAGCTCTTGTAGGACCCTTTCTTTTGTGAAGGGACTAGTGCACACCTCCCTCCACCCTGTGTCCATGGTGCTGAGCTGTGGGACCTGCCCTACCTTCTCTTCCCTAAATACTGAGCAGAAGTATCTATTTAGGATAGATGCTTTTACATGGTCCTCCTCCTCACACACACCCTTATCCCCTTGGATCTTAGCAATACCCCCTCTGGACTTTCTCATTTCACTAATGTATCTATAGAAAGTCTTGTCACCTTATTTTACTGTTCGTGCTAGTGTTTCCTTGGTTTGGGACTTTGCCTGCCTAACTGCCTTCCCTGCTTCCCTTAGGGAAGTTTGGTATGCCTCCCTATCTTCATGCTGCTGTGTTCCCTTATATTTCCTGAAGGCCAGCCTTTTGGCTCTGACCTTTTCTGCTACTGTGTTTGAGAAACAAAGTGGTTTCCTTCTTCTTTTGCACTTCCTTTTCTCACTAACACAATGGGATGTTGCTTCAAGTACTGCATCTTTAATGCTTGCCCACTTTGCCTGTACCCCCTTACCTGTATTTCTTTTTGCCAGGGCTAACTTAACTCTGTTGTCCATCTTATCAAAGTCAGCTCCTCTGAGGTCCCATATTTTTGCCTTGGAATGGGATGATTTTGTTCTAGTAGCTAAATTGAACCATACCATGCGATGGTCACTGGCCCCCAGGTGACCTTCTACCTGGAGCTCTGTGATCCTTTCCCTGTTAGTCAGTACTAGATCTAGGATAGCCCCGTCTCTTGTGGGTTGTTGTACCAGTTGTTTGAGGCCCTATCCCTGCAGGGAATCCACCATGTGTCTAGTTCTGGCATATGTCCCTGCTGGTATTGATCAATCTGTATCTGGCATGTTCAAATCTCCCATTATCAGAACCTCACCTTTAGCTGTCATGTTTTGTATATCTTCTAACAGTAATGTGTCTATGTCCTCCCCCTAGTCTGGAGGCCTGTAGACAAGCCCAGTTCCTATGGCTGTCCCATTTCCTGTTTCCAGGGTGACCCACAGTTCTTCTGGCTCCTTATGTGTATTCTGAGTTTCTGTAGCTTTGATATTTTCATTGACATAAAGGGCCACTCCACCCCCCTTTTTGCACCTCGGTCTCTTCTGAACAGAACATAGCCAGGTACTGAAGTCTCCCAAATGTGGTTACTGGACAACCATGTCTCACTAATGGCTACTATGTCCAGTTTAGCCTCTAACATTATTGCCTGCAGGTCTGGGATCTTGTTTCCCAGACTGTGACCATTTATGTACATGATTTTCCAATGTCCATAGTTTGGTATGTTAGTTGTTGGGTGAGGTCTGGCATTTCCCCTGTGCTTTGTATGGGGAGCCAAACCTTTTTCTTTACCTGATGATGCAAATAAACTACAAACATGCTGAACTCCTGTTTGACCACTAGCTGAGGGGGGAGGGGTGTTCTTCCCATTCAACGTATGGGGTGCTGCACCCCTCTCCCCATTTGCTAGTTTAAATATTCTGCAAAGATGTCAAACTTCTGCCCCAATGCACTGACTCCTTCCTTAGTCAGATGCAGTCCATCAAATTTAAAGAACTTTCACTCCTAAAACTGTTGCCAGTCCTACAAATTTGTGTCCTTTTTCCTGGCACCAGCCCTTGAGCCACATGTTTAGCTCCCCTATCTCCCCCTTCTCTGATCTTCTGTCCATCTGTCCCCCTCTCCCAGACTGGCAGGATCTCAGAGAAGGAGATGTCAGATGAAGTGGATTTATAGTTTGTCACCCAGCCTGGTCAGGTGTTCCTTGGTCTCCACAACTGACAGGTTGGTGAGATCATTAGTCCCTATGTGTACCAGGATGTCAATGTTTTCTCCTGCTTCCTGAACAATTTTAGCAATGTGGTCAGTGTCTCTCCATGCTGATATAGCTGGCAGACATCTGACCATTACCCCTGGCTGAAGATATGTATCAACTCCCCGAATCATGGAGTCTCCTATGATCAAAAGTTGTTTGGATTTCCTTTTTGCTTTTTTTGTTTGGTTCCTGTTTTGGGTGAGTTTTGTTATGCTAGCTCCTGTGCTGCAGTGTCCTGCTCTACGGTGTCCTTTTCCCCTTTGTTTGATTTCAGAGATAGCGGCAGATACCTGTTTGTAGTTTTTATATGGTTTGTGGAGGTGATATGTTGGAGAGCACTGAGTGATGGGGCACCTGATTTGCCCCTCCTAACCACCTGCCAACCTCCTGGAACAACCACTCTCTGCGGTTGAGGTGCTTCTGTTGGATGTCAGGGAAATGGTGGGCAGTTCTTACAATTCATTTCCTCTTGAATATGCAATTTGAGGCTTGCAATCTCTGCCCATGCTGCCTGGAGCTGAGCCCTTAGATTTCCAATGGCCCAGCATGTAGGACAGTGTCCTAAATCCTGTAAAACTGCCCTTCTGAAAAGTGTTCCACAGTGCCTGCAGTTAATGATATCCATTCCAGATAAGTTGCTAGGCTTATAAGCTGGTCAGAGTAATAAGAAGGAAGAAAATGAAAGAAAAAGTTTGATTTTGTGTTTTGTTTGTTTTTGTATAACTTGTTATAACAAGTTAAAGTACTAGTGCCCATGTAAATGAGGTCACTGTGTGGATACCCCTTCCTGCTTTGCTACAGAAAGTGTCACAACTGTGCTATCCTATAAAAGGAGTGTAGTGTGGGGTGGTTGGGGATGGGGGTGGGTGGCTGGGCACTTCTCCTGCTGAAAAAAAAAGAACCACGGACGATAGAAACAAGGAGGTGAGAGAAGAAACAATCAGCCATCAACAAATGCAGTAGAACTGAAAGATTATCCTAGTGATAGATAAAAACTGTAAAGCATCACCTGTAATAATTTCACAGAAAATATACCCCGTAAGAAATACTTTGCTACAGAGAAAAATAAAGCAGTAACAGAAGATATACTTTGCAAAAGACAAGTTGAATCAGAAGACTACAGCAGTAATCTGTAAGCACACACCTGTAGGCATACCCTGTGATAATGCAGCAGAAGGTATACCCAGCAACAACAGTTTGAATCAGAGAAAATAAAGCAATAAAATGTTAGCAACAAACAACAATAATCCCTGTGAGGACAAAATAAAAATAACAACACAGAGTAAATCTGCTTAGTCAAAAGAAGCCTTAATTCTTATCCTTGCTCTGGTAAGGTTATTTGCTCTGTCCTTTCTAGCAACCTAGAAGAAAAGAGCTCAGGTGAAGCTAGGTGCCTTGGCCAGCAAACCTAGTTTTCCACCATATGGCTGTGTCAATTACTCTTTTCAATGAAAGAATATCAGAATTTGAGCAAAGCCAAAAGGAAATGGCTGACAGATACAATGTCAAACTAACTACAGCTATAGAACAAAGTATCATAAGCACTACAATAAATGACTCTGCACCAAGCAAACCCCCTCCCTCTCTCTACCAAACATGACCCTAGGTACTGTGTCTCTTTTCTGTCCTTCACTTAGCAGTTCCCAACACAAGAAAAGAGACAGAGAGGATGACACTTTAGATATCTTTTTACAATAATATAAGTACTCAACTAGATGTGGGTATCCCTACTGATGTAATTCTTTTGTACTTTAGTAGAGCTTTCGATAAAGTCTCACATGAAAAACTCATTACTAAAATGTACAATCTTGGTTTGTCACCTGGTATTGTCAACTGGACTTTCAACTGGTTGACAAATCATTCTCAGAGAGTCAGAACTAATGATATCTTGTCTGATTCGGGTAGTGTGACAAGTGGTGTACCACAGGGGGTTGGTCTTAGGACCAACATTGTTTAATCTCTTTATCAATGATTTACAAACAGGGCCAAATAACTTCATGGTTAAATTTGCAGACGATATTAAATTGGGGGCAAGGTTAATAATCAAGAAAATATTTCTGCATTAAAGAAGGATTTGGAAAAAGTAACACTTTGGGCAAATGAAAATCATATGCAGTTTAATCAAGACAAATGTTTAGTAGTGCATTTCGGTGTAAATAATCCAAAAACAATATATTATATAAACAGACTACCACTTCACTCATCAAATTGTGAAAAAGATTTTGGGATATATGTTAATAATAAACTTACATCAAATGATCACTGTGTTAGAACTGCTTGCATGACCAACAAACTTTTGAGGCAAATAAAATGCACTTTTGTTAATCGCACTGAACAAAGCCTTATTCCATTGTATAGGACATACATTTGACCATATCTAGACTATGGCTCCCCTTTCTGGAATCCAAACCAAAAAAAAGACATAGCACTTCTTGAACAGGCTCAAAGGAGAGTAACTAGAATGATTCCAAGATTAACAAACTTGGATTATCAGAACAGATTAAAACTACTGGTCTCTTCTCTCTTCAAACTAGAAGATTAAGAGGTGACATGCTTATGGTTTTAATTTAATAAATTCACCAGATCTAATGGAAAAATGTGGTCTAACACTCTCCAAAGGAGACATGTTCTGAGACTGCATAATAAACAGCTTGAAGTAAAACTTATAAAACCAGCAAAAGGAGAAACTTTTTTCCAATAAGAGCATCCATTGTATGGAACACCTTGCCACAAGAATTGGTAGAGGTAACTAGTGCCACTGTCTTTAAAAACAAATTAGATGTTTGGTTGAGGGATAATAGATAAATAATGTCCCACATAGTGTGGGGAACAGTCTCGATGGGCTCTGGCCTTCTTCTGTTCTTTCATACCAAGTAATACCAAGTAATAGCTTTGACGATAGACGGTATCAAGTCCTAAACTCTAAATCCTCAAAAAGAAAAAGGGAAAGGAAGGCAGATCAATTTTATATATCAATACAGAATAGGTTTGACTCATTAGTTAATGAAGAGATGCAGATTACAGAATCTACAGTAGACCCATGAATAGAAAATGCTATTGAAAATGGCACTGAAAATATGATATTAATTAATAAAATAGGTAATATACCAGCTAGCACTACAAATGGGAACTTAATTTATTTTTGAACAAACTAGTACTCCCCTTAATGATATAAGCCCTGATAAAAGGGAAGATCAAAATAAGAACAAAATATGGAAACAATAAACTAAATAGCAAGGTTATAGAACTCTACATACTGGGGGACTCAATCATTAAAGGATTAGATAGAGTCATTTGTGACCCAGACAAACATAACGGAACCTTGTCATGTTTCAGAGGAGCAAAAATAACACATATTACACAAATGGCAAAAAATATATTGCACAAAAGTAATGAGAAAAAGCTAGTAATAGTCCACACTGGAGCAAATAATGTTCTACACCAAAATCCCCAGGAGGTTAAGCAAGAATTTATTAATTTAACCAATAAAATGATGGACCTGGACTGTGAAATGATTATTTCAGAAATGTTACCTATTCCAAGTGCAACATATCAACAGACATGTAAAATAAAATGCATAAATAATTGGTTAAGACAGTGGTGTACAAAGCAATCTATTGAGTGCATAACTCACTGGGAGGAATTATCTGACAAAAATTTACTTTATAGTAGAGAAGGGCTTCACCTAAGTAGATATGGAAGACAGCTCCTAGGAGAGAGTTTAGAAAAATCCATCTTGAGACATTTAAACTAGGTATGAGGGGGTGAAGTCTAAATGTGCTACTGTACATCTAAAATATCAAACCAGCATGACTTCTTTAAACAAGTTTTCCCCAGTATCTAAGTGCATCCAATCACCTAACAGTATTTCAGTCTCGTCTTCTAGCAGTTCAGTATTTGAAATGGAAGAAACAGTGGGGGGAGGGGTGACAGATAAGGAAATCATGGAGGGTAGAGTTCAGGAGGGTTTGAAGGCACTGAGGGTGGACAAGGCACCAGGTCCAGATGGCATCCAACCCAGGGTACTGAAGGAGCTGGCAGAGGTCCTTGTGGGACCTTTGGCAGACCTATTTAATGCCTCACTACACTCAGGGCGTGTACCTCAGGACTGGAGGATGGCTCACGTGGTGCCCCTCCTCAAGATTGGCCCCAAGGATGAACTGGAGAACTATAGACCAGTGAGCTTCACATCCATAGTGGGTAAGCTAATGGAGACTATCCTGAAGGAGAAGCCAGTGGCCATCCTAGAGGCCAAAGGACTACAGGACAGCAGATAGCATGGCTTCATATGTGGCTGATCCTGCCAAACCAACCTGGTGGAGTTCTATGACTGGGTACCTAGGCAACTGGATAGGGACCATGCAGTGGATGTCCTGTATCTGGACTTCAGTAAGGCATTCAACCCGGTGCCACATGGAAGGCTGGGAAGTCAGTTAGAAGGCACAGGAGTGGGTGCAAAGCTGGTGAGATGGGTAGGGAGCTGGCTTCAGTTAAGGCAACAGAGTGTGGTGGTTGGTGGGGAGCACTCACACCCAAGGGTAGTGACGAGTAGTGTTCCACAAGGCTCGGTGTTGGGACCAGTGTTGTTTGGGATATTCATTGCAGACATATCATTGGACATCAAGAGCAAGATCAGTCTGTTTTGCTGATGATACCAAGGTAGGAGTGGTGGTGGATGACCTAGGGGGATGGCAGGGTTTGTAGGATGATCTGGCAAAGCTTGAAACCTGGTCAGACACCTGGCAACTGGGGTTTAATGCCAAAAAGTGCAAGATGCTGCATTTTGGGATGAAGAACCCAAGTAGGAGCTACCTGCTGGGGGGAGTGCAGCTAGCCCAGACACAAGAGGAGAAGGATCTGGGGGTACTCATTACAGGGTCAATGAACAACTCATCACAATGTAGGAAGGCAGCTGCAAAGGCCAACAAAATGCTGGGTTGCATTGCACGGGGTATATCCTTGAGGAAAGAGGAGGTAATTTTGCCACTGTATAGGTCATTAGTTAGACCGCACCTGGAGTACTGCGCGCAGTACTGGCGCCCATATCTGAAGAGGGACATTAAGTTACTGGAGGGGGTGCAGCACAGGGTGACAAAGATGATCAAGGGACTGGGGGACTCATCATACAAGAGGAGGCTGAGGGAGTTGAACATCTACTCGCTGGAGGAGAGGAGGGACGGGGGGACAAGATTGAAACCTTTAAGTACATGAAAGGACTAAACAAGACAGGTATAGAGGGACTGTTCAAAGTAAGGGAGGAGAGGGACACCAGGGGCCATGATATGAGACTGGAGGGAGGAAGGTTCAGTTGGGAGATGAGGAGACACTTTTTTTACAGAGAGGATGGTGGCTGGTGGAATGTGTTACCTGCAGAAGTGGTATCCAGTAGAACAGTGGACTTCTTCAAAAGGGGATGGGACAAGACAAGGGGGAGGGTCAGTGGAGGGGAAGGGTGAAAGGGAGGGGCAGCTGCAGAATAAGGGGTGCTAGCTGCACATTCGAGCAGACTTTATAGACCTCTAGGCTTTTATCTGCTGGCAAATTTTGTATGCTCGTATGTTCGTACTTTCTAAAACAGGTCAGCAAAGAACTACAGGGACCATTAACAGCTATGTTTAATATTTCTATTACAGAAGGTAAAACTTTGGAGATATGGAGGAAGGCAAATATAACACCAATATTCAAAGGGAGAAATAAACAAATTACAAGTATTTATAGACCAATCAGTCTAACATCCATCATCAGTAAAATCATAGAGAGACTGATATAAAGTATACTAGTGTATATTCATAACAATGGCTGTGTTGACATATCCCAACATTGATTTACATCTGGCAGGTCATGTCTAACCAATTTAATACCGTCGAGAGCTTTAAGTCAGAATTAAAAACTTATTTATTTCAAATGGCATATGGGGAGTGATTTACTGTATTTTATTGTAATTACATTGTTATTGTTGCTGTTTGTGTCATATGCATGTATTTTAATTGTTTTATTTGTACAGTGCTTTGATATTGAAAAGCACTTAAAAATAAATTTAACTTACTTACTTACTTACTAATAAACTTTTTTGATCTGGTTAGTGAAACTCTGTAACAGGGACTTCCCGTGGATGTAGTTTTCCTTGACTATGCTAAAGCTTCTTATACAGTATCTCATAGAGTACTTATAGAATGACTAGTTAGTACAAATCCTGTTGCTAAAATCATAAAATAGATTGATTCTTGGCTGAGAAATAGATACCAGAGAGTAGTTATTAGAGGGCTTAAATCTGAGTGGACATCAGTTACCAGTGGGGTGCCTCAGGGCTCAGTGCTGGACCCATTATTGTTCAACATTCTCATTTCAAGCATGCAGACAAATAGTGGTGTCTGGATAAGCAAATATGCAGATGACTGTGAAACTGAATGCATTGTAAACAATAATGAATCTATTAACAACCTACAAAACACTTTAAATTAATTATGTAAATGGTCAAAACAAAATGAGTTTTAATGAGCAGAAGTGTAAAGTAATGCATATAGGAAAAATAATGTTAAAGCACACTATACAATGAATGATATACAATTATCAACAACAATTGAAGAAAAGGACTTAGGTGTCATAATTTCAGATGACTTTAAATTTGACACACATATAAAGGCAACAACTAAAAAATGTTACAGTTCCTAAGGTGTATTATGAGGCATATAAGAAGCAGATCAGCAGAAGTCATACTACTATTATATACCAGCCTTATTCATCCACACCTGGAGTACTGTGCTCCTTTTAGTACCCCCACAACTGTGGGAAACAAAAAAATATATGACAGAGTCCAGAGGAGGGTTACGGAAAAAATAGACAGTGGAAAAAATATGGATTACAGCAGTAGATTAAGAACCCTGAATCTGTATTCTTTGGAATATAGATCACTAAGAGGGGACCTCATATATCTGTTTAAAGCATTTTCAGATACTTCATTGCTCGATACCATTTGTCTCGAGAAGCAATTAACACAAAATAATACTAGGTCTCATATTATCAGTTAAAAATTACAGTAAGTAAAACTACTGGAAGGAAAAACTTTTTAACACAAAGAGTTCCTGCTACTGTATATGGAATGTATTACCAAAACAGGTGGTGATGAGTGAAACAGTGGAACAGTTTAAAAAAAACTTGGACCTCTATGTGGAAAAACAAAAGTACAACTACCACCACTGATCTGTGGTGGCAGGTTTGTTATGGGCCTTGGCCTTATGAACCTGTAAACAACTACGAAACTATAACAGACAAACTACTGGACAAGTTGGGAGGGGTGACATATCTCTCCGTAATTGACCCACAAAAGAGTACTGGCAGGTGGAGTACACTGCCAGAGCTAGGGATAGGTTGGTCTTCATATCTCCAATAGGAATATTTGCATTCAGGGCAAATTTGGAATGAAGAACACCCTGGCCACCTTCCAAAATTTGATAAACCAGGTGTTACATGGTACAGAAGAGCACGCTGTGGCATACCTGGATGATATTGCCATCTTCAGTGCCAGCTGGAAGAAATACCTGCCCCACCTGTGGAAAGTGTTGGGCAGGTTAAAAAGGGCAGGGCTCACTGTCAAGGCTGAAATGTGCCACATGGCCACGATGAAGGCGACATACCTAGGACATGTAGTAGGATGGGGGCAACGTCACCCTAATCAAGTCAAGGTTGAAGAAATAGAGGCATGGCCCAGGATGAAAACCCAGAAGCAGGTTTGGAATTTCCTAGGGACTGCTGGGTACAGAGAAAGAACACCCAACAGTGTACCTTAGAAAAGTGTTGCTTCCTCAGGAGCAGGCTTATTCCATAGTTGAGAAGTGCCTTGCACAGGTTTTGGCCCTGATGAAATTAGAGCCGTACCTCTACAGGAGGCACTTTGAGGTACAGATCAATCATAATCTCATGGTGTGGCTGATGCAGATGGGTAAAATGTATGGTCATCTACTGAGATGGAGCATTGCCTTGCAGGGCTACAATATGACCATTACCCACAGGGCTGGAGCGGTGAATGCCAGTGCAGACAGGCTATCTCACCAGTTAGAGCAATGAACAGAATTTGTGAAACTTATACTGTGCTAGGGATGGATTCCCACACATTCAGTCTAGGAGGGAGGAGTGTGCAAGATAGACCTGGCCAGCCTGATAGGCAGATGTGTGGTGTTATGTTCTGTAGTTCTGTTGTATATGTGCATGTACATGAAAATGCCAGTGTTAATTCAAGGAATAGAGAAAAGCCTCGATTTTTTTTAAAGGATGACCTTTTTGACTAGAAGGCCACCTGCTTGTAAGGAAGGGAGATTTTCATTCCCAGGTTCTTTTGACAGATATGTGTCAAAAGACATTTACCTGTCATAAACATGCACTACAGAAGCAAATTGTTTTATGATCTCAGGAACTATTATATCACATTTTATGAGGCAACAGGATATATTCACCAGGAAAGACCATTCCAGCAGTACTGTGTGAAATTCACTATCAGTGTATTATTGTCAGAGCCTGATACTTTAAAGGGGTTAATTATGAACTGTCATAAATCATGCTGTGGGGTCACTCACTGATGGGAAAATAATCTGGTTTCCTTATATCTGAAAAATTGATGACAATGCATTTTTCAGAAGGGTAGTTAAGCTCTCAGTTTCAGGAGAAGAACATCCAAACAAGAATAACACTGAGTGACTGTGCTAACAGGACATACCACCAGCTGCTAACACAAGGGCTGAGATTTTGCATCTTGTGATTTCTCTGGATTTTAACAGGCAGAGACATACTTAAACAGTGTTAAGGAGTTTATGCTGTATGCATTCCAAATGTATTTCCCATCTGTACCCTAAATTGATATTTGTTCTCTGTTAGTTGTACTGCATTTAAATATTTTTCAGAAAAAAACATTTGCTTCCTAAAGTAATTCTAACTGTGTGAAAGTTTTTATAGTATATGTGTGACTGCAGAAGATTTATTAATAAACTGTGACACCTGTTACTTGCTTAGAAGGGACAAGGATAGCAACCACATTAAAAGGGTCTAAAAGGCCACCTGGCTGCTTGTCAAGAAGGGATATTTTTATTCCCAGGTTCTTTTGACAGAGATGTGCTAAAAGCTGTTTACCTGCCATAAACATGCACCACAGAAGCAAATTGCTTGTGATCTCAGGCAATATTAAAGTATATCACATTTTATGAGGGAACATGATATATTCACCAGGAAAGAGCATTCTGGCAGTACTGTTAGAAATTCACTTCCAGTGTGTTATTGTCAGAGCCTGATACTTCAAAGGTTTTTAATTCTGAACTGTCATAAACCATACTGTGGGCAACTGGTGGGAAAATAAGT
Organism: Neoceratodus forsteri; assembly: GCA_016271365.2. Lineage (NCBI taxonomy): Eukaryota > Metazoa > Chordata > Ceratodontiformes > Ceratodontidae > Neoceratodus > Neoceratodus forsteri. The sequence continues at coordinate 1,229,341,616 of CM057454.1, forward strand.
TGGTTTCCTTATATCTGAAAAATTTATAACACTGCATTTTTCAGAAGGATAGCTAAACTCTCAGCACAGTCACTCAGTGTCACTCTGTTTGAATTGTCTTCTTATCACAACAGTACACAGCACTGTGGAAGGCTAGGTTTGCTGGCCAAGGCACCTAGCTTCACCTGAGCTCTTTCCTTCTAGCTTGCTTGAAAGGACAGAACTAAGAACCTTACCAGAGTAAGGGAAAGGATTAAGACTTTTGGCCAGGCAGATTTACTGTGTGTTGTTTTTTTTTTATTTTGTACTCACAGGGATTGTTACTGTTTGTTGCTAACATTTTATTGATTTATTTTTCTCTGATTCAAATTGCTGTTGCTGGGTATACCTTCTGCTGCATTATTACAAGGTGTGCCTACAGGTGTGTGCAAACAGATTACTGCTGTAATCTTCTGATTCAGATTGTCTTTTGCAAGGTATATCTTCTGTTACTGTTTTATTTTTCTCTGTAGCAAAGTGTTTTTTACAGGGTATATCTTCTGTGAAATTATTGCAGGTGGTGCTTAAATTTTTGTGACATTTTATCATTAGGCTAAGCAAATTACTGTTTGCCCCTATTTTATTTATTTCTTTTTTGCTGAAAAGTTTTTTTTTGTCTCAGAGGTGTTGCAGTCTCCTTCTCACATTGAAGACAGGGAGAGTGAGAAAGCAGCCACAGCTTCCTTGAATCAAGGAGGTTATTTTCTAGACTGCACTGAATTTAATTATTACTTTTTGGACCTGTGTAAGTAACTAGTATTGATTCTGTTTTTGGGGTGGACTTTTCTTAGTTTTAACTTTAATTTGCCTGGGAGGAACTGTAGCTGGGAGATATTTGCAGTCAATTGTGACTAGACCTGTTACTTAGCCTTTGTGAAATAGGTGTCTGAAAGGAAGGAAGGCACTCCCCGGGGTGGAGGGTAATAGTTGTAGGTGATTGGTTCTGAATAGCATAGGTTTACTCCCACCCACCTTCCCTCACCCACCACCCCAAGCTCATAACTTTCTTTATAGCAGGGTCTCTGACATCACTTCCTCAAAACTGCTGATAACATACAGCTGTTCTTATCCTTAAAGGCACAGCACACTGAATAGGGGGTAGAGACACTCACAAGCTTGCACACACTAAAACAAGAACAAAAAACCAAAAAAGCCTCTTTAACAGGAAGGGACACAGACATGTGGGGAGTGGTGTAATTCACTAGCTGTGGAGCAGCAGTCTTCCAGGAGACATTCTGGAAACTGCTTTGCTGCCCTATTTGCAGGCACCTCTCTGGTCTGACGGAGGAGGTTGTTCATCTCCATGCTGACCTGGCAAGGATTTGGGAAACCTGCTCCCCCATCCAGGGACCACCCAGGCCACCGCCACTACCTCAGAGGTTGCCACGAAAGAGGAATGGTTGGATTATGGTGAGCTCAGAGAGGGTGAGGGTGGTGAAACAGAGAAACATACCTCCAGTTGTGCCTCTCCGCAATTCATTCACTAATCTGGTGAAGCATGGTTCCTCTATGAAGGCACCTGCAGTGGAGAACAAGGAGGATGCTGGGAACCTCCACAATAGAGACCCACAGGAGGATGGCCCAGGACCCCACAGGGGAAGAAAACAACTCCTGGTGGGAGACTCAATTGTTAGGGGGTAGAACTGGGGGAGGGAGAGGAATGGGAGGTAAGATCTCTGCCCAGTGCCAAGGCTTGGAGGGACAGGAAATGAATCCTCAGGATCATGGGAACAGTGGCAAGGGGGAGGGAGCTGGATGTCATTATCCACCTAGGGATGAATGACCTTGCTAAAAATGGGATTAGAGCAGTGCAACTGGAGTTGGGGAGGGGCCTTAGACAAGTAGCACACACAGTAACTTTCTTGGAAGTGCTACCTGTCTATGGCATGGATGAGGCTAGGGCATTCCACACCATGGGATTCAATGACTGGTTAAAAAGCTGGTGCAGAGCTCAAGGATTTGGCTTCATTGGGGACTTGGGCTCTACCTGGAGGGATGCAGGCCTATAAAGGCACAATGGTCTGCATCTAACCAGGAGGGGAACCAGGATCCTAGCTGATAGGTTTAAATGCTTCAGTGGTAAGCATTTCAACTAGCCAAGGGGGGGAGGCACTGAAGAGGAGAAGGGAAATCCTAGCCCCCACCAAAAAAATCAGGGTAAATAGTGAGGTAAACACCAAAACAGAGCAGTCAGTAGGGATAAGGGCAAGGGTAAATGGAGAAAAAGACAAAGGCAGTAGGGACAGAGATGGGGCAAAAAGAAATAAAGCCATAAAAAATGGAGGGTAATGAGTACCAATGCCCGTAGTCTAGGTAAAAAGCTCCCTGAAATGGTGGCCTTGATGGAAGAGGGATGCCTGGATATTGTGGCAGTCACAGAAACATGGTACACAGAGAACCATGACTGGGGTGTCAACATACCAGGATACACAATCTACAGTAGGGACAAGGAGGGAAGAGGAGGAGGAGGAGTATCTCTCTATGTAAGGGAAGGGATAAAAGCAACAGAACTAAAGGGTAAACAGGGAGGAGAGGAGACACTGTGGGTCACCCTGAAGACTGGAAATGTCTCCACAATCCGCACAGGGGTTGTATACAGACTCCTGTCTCGGGGGAGGTAATGGACAAGGACATGATAGAAGGCATCCTTGGGATGCCAGAGAAAGGGGAGATATTGCTGATGGGGGACCTGAATATGCCAGATGTTGACTGGCGCACCTTTGCTGCAGCCACATCCAAGAGCAGGGCCATTCTCGATGCCCTACAGGGGGCATGCCTCAGACAGCAAGTTTTGGAACCCACTCAGGAGAGAGCAATCATAGACCTGGTACTCTCAAATGGGAATGGAGAAAGTATCTCTGATCTTGAAGTGGGTAGGCATCTGGGAACAAGCGACCACCAAACAGTGTGGTTCACGATAAACTTAGCTGTAGAGTCAAGCCACACAAAAGTGAAGGTACTGGACTTTAGGAGGGCTGATTTTGTCAAAATGGGAGACTGCCTCAGAAAAGCACTAGCAAACAGGCAAGAAGGTGGGGTGGAGCAACAATAGAGAAACATCAAAACCACCATCACAGAGGCAACAAGTCTTTGTGTGAAGCAAATAAACAAATCAAAATGAAAGAAAAAACCCACTATGGTTCTCAAAAGAAGTAAGGGGGAAAAAAGATAGCATTCAGGAATGATAAGGAAACATAGAAGGAGCAGGACAGAGAACTGTACCAGTTAAAGCAGAAGGAAATGGGTAAGACAGTCAGAATAGCAAAGGCCCAAACCAAGGAAAAGATAGCCAACTTGGTTAAGAAGGGGGGGAACCTTTTATAGGTACGTTAGGGAGCAAAGAAAGACTGATGCAGGCATAGTGAGGCTGAACAAAGAGGAAGGTGGTTGGGCAGAAAGTGACAGTGAAAAAGCAGGGATACTGAATGAATACTTCTGCTCAGAATTCACAATGGAAAAGCAGGGGGAAATACCTAATCTACTCAATAGAAGCACTCTGGATAGGGGGGTTGATATTAGTCCTTTTACAGAAGAAAGGGTTCTGAAAGAACTCTTAAAACTGAAGGTGGATAAAGCAATGGGGCCTGATGGGATTCACTTCAGAATTTTAAAAGAACTAAGGGAAGAACTAGTAACACCACTGACTACCCTTTTTAATAAATCATGGGAGGATGGGGTGGTACCTCAGGACTGGAGGAGGGCAGATGTGATTGCCCTTCACAAAAGTGGGAGCAAGACAGAGGCAGGAAACTATAGACCTGTCAGTTTGACCTCAGTGGTTGAGAAAATGATGGAATCACTTCTGAAGGAAAGAATTGTTGAGTACCCAGAGAACAGTGGAGCACAGGACCCAAGACAGCATGGATTTACAGTGGGAAGGTCATGTCAGACAAATCTAATTGATTTCTTTGACTGGGTGACCAAAGCAATAGGCCAGGGAGGGGCTGTGGACATGGCCTACCTAGACTTTAGCAAGGCATTTTACACAGTCCTGCACAAAAGATTCATAAACAAATTAGCCAGCCTGGAAGTGGGTCCTAGGGTGGTAGCCTGGGTAAAACACTGGTTGGACAACAGGACACAGCGAATAGCAAATGGAGTCCACAGTGAAGAAAGGAGGGTTACTAGTGGGGTATCACAGGGTTCAGTACTGGGGCCAGTCCTTTTTAATGTCTTTATAAGTGACATTGCAGAAGGACTGGAAGGGAAAGTATTTCTCTTTGCAGATGATATAAAGATCTGCAACAGGGTTGATACACAAGGTGGGGTAGAAAGCTTGAAAAGGGACTTGACAAGGTTGGAGGAATGGTCAAATGTATGGCAGCTTAGATTCAATGCAAAAAAGTGCAAAGTAATGCACCTGGGAAACAAAAACCCAGGGGAAGAGTACACAATGGGGGTGAGATACTGACAACAACAAAAATGGAAAGGAACCTGGGGGTAGTCATATCTGATGACCTAAAGGTGGGCCAGCAATATGAGAAGGCAGCAAGGAGGGCTGGGGGGATACTGGGATGCATAGGGAGAGGCATCACCAGTAGAAAACAGGAAGTTGTTGGCCCTCTGTACAGGCAGTTGGTAAGACAACATCTGGAGTACTGTGTACAGTTCTGGAGACCCCATCTCTGCAAAGACATAGACAGGATGGAGGCTGTCCAGAGGAGGGCAACCAAAATGATGCAGGGTCTGCATCAGAAGACATGTGAAGAAAGACTAAAGGAACTAAAGATGTATAGCCTGAAGGAAAGGAGGGAGAGGGGGGACATGATAGAAAATTTTAAGTACCTCAGTGGAATTAACAAAGTCAAAAAGGGTAGCATCTTTCAGAAAAACAGACATGCAAAAACAAGGGGGCACAATTTGAAGATAGAGGGGGATGGCTCAGAGGTTATGTGAGGAAATATTTCTTCACAGAGAGGGTTGTGGATAAATGGAACAGCCTTCCTGAGGAGGTCGTAGAGTCAAAAACAGTGGGAGAATTCAAGAATGCATGGGACAGACATAAGGCAATTCTAGTGGGGAGTAGGAGGAAGTAGGCTGTTGGTTAACTAGGATCTGCAGCTTATCCATTAGGTAGGGAAATGGGAAAACTAGGTAGGCCAAGTGGTCCTTATCTGCCGTCAAATTCTATGTTTCTAGAGATGGTCGAAGTGGTCCCAATTCACTCTGTGAAGAGATTCGTGGAATGAAGGCAAAATCGTGGACTGCTCCGCAACACGAAGTGGAGTACTTCTCGTTAGAATGAGTAACGAGAAGTCCATTGAAAACAATGACTTTGTATTACTCCGCCTTCACAAACCACTACTCCACCAATTCTTAAGGCAAAGTACATTGAAAACAATGTACTTCACCTCACTTCACCTTGTTTTAAGCTCCAAAGGTGAATTTTGCAGAGATTCATAGGATTTCAGGTCACATGGGCTCTAGATTGCTCTGCACAGCCTCAGTTCGGGGTAGTGTGTGTAGGAAGCTGTAGGAGACAGTCTGCTCTGAGAGCTCTCTGCGATTCAAACCTTCTAAAAGCTGTTAAAAAGCCTTTTTGAGTCTTTTTTTTTTGCTGAAACTTTAGTTCATCGATTGTAGGAAACCCTTCTGTGCTCATATCATTGAGCATTTATCGTTTGTGTGTGGATTTTGAATGTTAATGTACAACATGCAGTCTGTGTACTGAGAGACAGTGGTAGTGTGCTTTGGGGGAGGGGCTTATATGCGGTGTAGGTAGATTAACTTAAAGAACAAGACAGTACTTTCTGTTTTGGTGATATTTTTCTTATAACTGTGTTAATGTACACACAGTAATATTTTCATATTTTAATTTTAATATTTTCAGTAATTATTTTCAATAATTCTTGAAATTTTTTTGCTGATTGTTGTGGTGCATCAGTGCAGAATATTAGTTTGTTTAAAATATGTGGTTATATAACTGAAGTTTTCAATTTACTTTGCATTACTTGGTGTGTGTGTGAGTATGTTTGTGACGCGTGTCATCAAATCAGACACCTTTTATTGTGCCACATAGTAATTTTAGCAATGTGAACCTGCTATTCACTGCAGCTGTGTGATTTTATACTTCTTTGTGGTATCTTTACTGGTACTAGTACTAGTGACTGTTACGGCAGCAGCGCAGTACACTGCCCCCACCCCATGGACTGCCCCATCCAGCAAAGGTATTCTTTTCAGATTTGGATTTCTGATGGTGAGCACTGGTTAAGTGTTGTGCCTTTGTGTCTGCATCTCTTCAGTGCGCAGCGCAATCTTACTTTGTCTGTGCATTTGCATCTCTTTAGGGCCCAATCTCCATCTGTAACTCAAGTCACAGTTGTTTCTTTGGCTTCCCTTCAGAGTGCTGGACAGGTGTGGTGCATGATTCTGCATGAACATTGTACTCATTAATATGCGTTTTTAAGTAAGGACCATAATCACGAGTAACTCGTGTTACAAATCATGTTCTTCATCATCATGGTCACAAATCATGATTCACGATCACGTCATGAATCACAACATTCATTTTTTTTACTAATTACTTGGATGTATTGTAAGCCTATTTTGTAGCATATCTCCAGGCTTCACCACCCCACCATTGTACTCATTGATACATGTTTTTAAGTCAGGGAGTTTTAAGCTACAGCTCAATCAGGGAAAAACAGCCATAGGCATTCACATTCCCAATAGTTTCATATTGGTTATCTCACACCATTGATGCTGAATCATGTTTTTCATTGTCACAGTCACAAATGAACTCACAAATCACGATTCACGATCAGGTCACGAATCACAACATTCATTTTTTTTCTAGTTACTTGGATGTGTTGTAAGCCTGTTTTGTAGTATCTCTCCAGGCTTCACTACCCCACCATTGTACTCATTGATATGTGTTTCTAAGTTGGGGAGTTTTGTGCTGCAGCTCATCGGGGAAGTACAACCATAGGCATTCACGTTCCTTCCTGTACAGCATGTGAGTTACAGTACTATGAGTAGTGATGGGCAAAGTGGCTCCAATTCACTCCATGAAGTGGTTCACAGAGTAACAAGGAACCCATGGAGTACTCCACAGTGTGAAGCAGAGTACTTAGCTTCATAATGAGGAACGCAAAGTCCATTGAAACCAATGACTTTGCGTTATTCCACCTTCCCCAAACCACTTCTCCACCAATTCTAAGGTGAAGTACATTGAAATCAATGTAATTCGCCTCGCTTCGCCTTGTAATTAAGCTCCAAATGAAATTCTGCAGTGATTCATGGGATTGCAGGTCACATGGGCTCTAGATTGTTCTGCACAGTCTCAGTCCTGGCCTGGGTAGTGTGTGTGTAGTGGTAGCTGGAGACAGTTTGTTCTCAGAGTTCTGTGATTCAAAACCTCTAAAAGCTGTTTAAATGCCTTTTTGAGTCATTTTTTTTCTCTGAATAAATACCTCGATTGTAAGAAACCCTTCTGTGCTCATATCATTGAGTGATTATTGTTGTGTGTGGATTTGAAACTTAATTTAGAACAGCCAGTCTGTGTACTGTGAAGTGTGCTTTGGGGGAGGGGCATATTTGTGGTGTAGGTACATTAACTGGGAGAAAAAGGCAGTCTTTCTGTTTTGTTTATATTTTTCTTGTACAACTGTGTTAATGTACACACCATAATATTTTCAGTAATTCTTGACATATTTTTGCTGATTGTTGTGGTGCAGCAGTGTATAATTTGTCTGTTTAAAACATTTGGTTATGTTACTAAAGGTTTTCAATTTGCTACGCATTACTTGTAGTGCATGTGTGGGAGTGTGTGTGTGTGTGTGTGCGATGCGTGCCATTAAATCAGACACCTTTTATTGTGCCATAGAGTAATTGCAGAAGTGTGAACCTGCTATTCACTGCACCTGCATGAATTTTTTATACTGCTTTGTGGTATCTTTACTGGTAGTGGATTGTTACTGCCATGCACTAATCCCCCAACTGGCAAAATGTATTCATTTCCAGATCTGGATTTGTGACTTGTGTGCACTAGTTAGGTGGTGTTATGCTTCTTTGTATGCATCCCTTGAGTGGGCAGCGCAATCTTAATCTGTCTGTGTGTTTTCAGTGCAATATTAATTCTGGGAGACTACATTTCTTGTAACGCTCTCATTTCACTTCATCAGCACTGGGGAATTTTCTGGACACAAGACAGTCGTATTTCATCAGCACTAGGGAATTTTCTGGACACAATACAGTAGCATTTTGGGGATGCACATTAATTCTGGTGATTTTGTGTGTGACCACTGAGTGCATGACTGAGTGCGCAATTAATTCTGGGAAACTTCACATTTCTTGTTATGCTCTCATTTCACTTTATCAGCACTGGGGAGTTTTCTGGACACAAGACAGTAGCACTTTGGGGATGCACATTAATTCTGGTGACTGTGTGGGTGGGGTGCTGCCAATATTATTGTCACTCCACCTTACTTCGTATTTAAAGTGGAATGACAACACAAAGTAATAATAACAAGGCGAAGTGAGCCTTTCCTATGGGGCACTCTCCATAGTGAAGTGCCAACGTGAAGTGGCCACTTCGCGTTCACTTTGCAGGTGGATTTTAAATTCGCTGCATCTCTACACAGCACCCAGCTGCTAACACAAGGACTGATATTTTGCAAGCAATGATTTCACTGGACTTTAACAGGTAGAGACACAGTTAATCAATGTTAAGGTGTTTATACTGTATACATCCAAATTTGTTTCCATACTTTAACCTAAATTACTATATGTTCCCTTTTAGCTGTACTGCACTTATTTAAATATTTTTAGTAAAACTTTTGTTTCCTAAATAAATTCTGCCTATGTGAGAGTTTGTATATTGTATGTGTGACTGTAGAAGGTGCGTTAATAATCTGTGAAAACTGTTACTTGCTTAGAAAGGTCTCAGATAGCAATCAAATTGAATGATCTGTGGGGACAATCTGGATGGAATTTTGGAGAATACCAGAATCTCATACGGGTCTCCTGGAGGTATGAACTTGGCTATTGCATGTCTTGTAGTGTGAAGACAAAGTCAGGTGGTGCTCTGCTGCCCTGAAGATAGTGTAACACTTGGGCCTTCCTGCTGGGTGTAATAGCCTCGAAAAAGGGTTCACATTTGGCCATACAACTTAAGACTGGCATTGTGCCCTGATCCAATGTATGGAGGGGTACTATGAGAACTGGTGGTAAGGGTTTGGTTGTAATCCCAGTGAGCACTCTGGAAGGACATGAGGAGGGTATCTCTGTTTTCCCTCTCTGTCATGGATTACACTTGGGGTGAGCACTGTGAGGTCAGTGATCTGACCCTCACAAAAGTAATTTGTTGCCCAGTCACACTGGAGGCAAATGAGTGGATTCTATGTCACAGTTTAACAGGTATACAAGACCATAATATGTGCAATAAATCTGCATTAGGCAGATTACAGTGTCAACAGTTATTATTATTATTTAAAAGACCCATGTGATGTAGAACAGAGGGGGTTTTGTACCAAAAATATAGAATTGTAGTTTGTATTAGGGAACTTCAGGCATCCTTGAATGTATGATGAGTTAAACGCCAACAGTTACACCATTGTGTGTCATGTATGTTGTAGTTAAGATGGGTACTCCATTTATTTTTTTGCAGATAGTGATAGGACAGGTAATTTGTCTATAATGTCTTTATAGATAATGCTATTCCATTTTGCGGATATTTGACTCCATTACAAAACATGTTGGTCAGATAGGGTGTGTTTTTGTATGTGATGAGAGAGGGAATTGTAAGCTGTTTGGAGTTGAAGATATTTCCAGAAGTCCTGCTTTGGGAGACCCCATTTAGATTGTAAATTTGAGCAAGATTCTAAATGTAAGGACTTCTGTTTGAGGATATCTTCCAAGAAGAATATGCCTTTATTGCTCCAAGTATGGCAGAAAACAGGTTGCTTCTCCAGAGAAAGCAAAGGGTTACCCCAAGGGGGGGGGGGGTATATCGGATTGGATAGGGATTGGATTTTAAGTACTTATGTATTAGTTTCCAATAAAAAACAGAAGAAGAGATAGCTGGGTGAGATTTTAACTTAGGGGAAAAGCATTATAGATAAAGAATGTAGGGACTCTGCCAGGACATAATGCAGACTACATCATAACCCACAGTGGAGTTTGAGGTGAGGGTTTACAAAACTATTTAATGGTTTGCAATGCCTGGAAAGCCCAGAGATATGCTTTGAACCATGGGAGACCGACCCCACACTTTTTCCAGTGTGAACAAAGCTTAGTACAACTAAAGCTCAGTATTTTGTTTTTCCAGATAAAATTGCCAACTAATTTATCAGGTCTGGATAAAAAAAGAGGAAGGAAGGGTTGCAGGGATATTAGTGAACAAGTAAAGTATTTTGGGCAAGATGGTCATTTTAATGGCGACTATTTTCCCCAAAAAGGAAAGGTTAAGTAGCTTCCATCTCTCGAAGGTCATCTTAATGTTGACTAAAAGGGGACTGAAATTTACATCACAAATTTTTTCTAAGTTGTGAGTGACCTTAATGCCTAGATATATAATGCCTTGTGGGGCCCAGCGAAATCCAATATGAAAATTCATGGAGGGTTTGCATAGGTCATTAAGGGAGAGAATTTCAGACTTCCCATAGTTCAACGCAAGGCCTGAAATTTCAGTAAATTTGTTAAGTACCCTGGTTAGGGGAGGGCCAGCATCACTTAAGTTTTCAAGTAAAATTAAAAGGTCATCTGCACAAGAAAGGGAAATGTATCTGGAATTACCAATCGGGATACCTTTAATATCACTAGTCTGATGAAGACTAGCAGTTAAGGGTTCCATAGCCAAGATGAACAATGATGCAATAAAGGGCACCCTTGTCTGGTTCCTCTCAGTTGTTAAAAAGATGGGACTAAGTGGAATTAGTGAGAACTTTAGCCGAGGGTGAGGTATATAGTAATTTGATCCAGGAGCAAAAATTTGAGGAAAAAACAAAGTTGGAAAATACCTGATATAGGTATTAAATAGGGAACGTAGGTGATCTGAGCTGGACCTGTTCTTGGTGAAACCTGCTTGTGAATGGTGGACTAGTTTAGGGAGTAGGGGGTTCTAAATAAGAGGTTAAAAGTTTAGCTAATATTTTCTAATCTGTATTAAGCAATGACATAGGTCTATAACTACTGGGGAGAGTGGAGTCCTTTCCTTTTTTGGGAATTAAGGTAATAATGGCTTCAGTAAAGGTAGAAGGGAGTTTACCTTTCTCTGTAGCTTCAAGAAAAACATTGAAAAGTAGGGGACAAAGGGTGTCTGAAAGGGATTTATAAAAGTCAATAGGGAAATCCGTCTCCTCCTGGAGATTTACCAGATTTAAGGGAGGATAAAGCTTTTTAAATTTCCTGGAGGGTAAATGGTTCATCTAGGGTGTTTTTTTTTTCAGAAGTGGAAAGGTGTGGTAAGTGTAAACTGTTTAGGAAGTGCTCTATATGTAAAGTAGGAGAGGTATTTACATTTGAATATAATTTTTGATAGAAGGAACTCATGATGAGGTTTATAGTGGAATTATTCATGTGAGTTTTACCTTGCGAATCTTTGAGGCTAGAGATGTGATGCTCAAGCTGTTGTACTTTAAGTTAGTAAGAAAGAAGTTTCCCACTTTTATGTCCTTGTTCCCAGTATTTGTGTTTTAATTTGAAGAGGGCTAGTGCAGTTTTGCGGGAAATTAGGTAATTAATTTTTGTTCTTAATTGTAAAATCTCCCGATGAATCTGAGAATTGGGATTAGGTTTGTTAGATTTATGATACCAAATGTTCTTTAGTTTAAGTGTTTGTTCTAGATCTGCAAGTTGTTGTTCCCTTGTCTTTTTCCTGTGAGTTGCAAAGCTGATTATTTTCCCGTGAAATGTGGCTTTTAGAGCTTCACATAAAGTGCATGTAGATGTGTACCCCCTCCCGTGGGTCATTATGGGAAAGGAAATCTTGAATTTGAGATTTAACCCATGGTAAGAAATCAGGGTTGCTGAGAAGAAGAGGATTCGAGATGCCAGGAAGAGGATTTGGTGACAGAAGATCCCCACAAAAGTTGTAGTCTAATTGGAGAGTGAGCCAAGATTAATATAGGGAGGATAATGGAGTCAATAGTTTTTTCTGTTATGGAAGAGGATGTGAACCAGTAATCAATTCGGTAATATGTTTTGTGAAGAGTCGAGTAAAGGAAAAATTCTCAACCATGAGGGTGATACAGTCGCCAAATATCTGAGAGAGCAAAATCTTTCAATAGTAATGACAGGACCATAATACTTCTAGAGTATGCATCTGTGGATAGATTACTTCTATCCAGATGGGGTTCTAAATTGAAGTCTCCTCCTAAAATTATAGGAATGTTGCTGGTATTGTTGGACAGTATTTGTTGGGTTCGATTGTGGAAAAATTAGGGGGAATCAGCGTTAGGGGCATATACATTAATAAGCATAATGGGACCAGACGGGTTTTTTAAAATAGTGTTCATTCACATATTTACGCCTGTGTAGCAGAGTATGGTTTGCAAGCCCACTGGTCCAATGTAAGCTGTCATTCGGTGGGCAGCCGGGCGGTATATGAGTAGGGTGCAGCCACCTGCAGATGACGGAGGGAGCTGGGTGGCCAGCGGTCCTCTTTGGGTGGGAGGAGGGGACGCTAGACCACCAGGTCAGATAATAGTTTTCAAATGCCCTCGATTAGGCATGCCGGAGAGGAGGAGGGAATCGCTAGACCACCAGGGTCTTTCATGTATACAAATGCCCACGATTGGGCATATGGAAGTGGAGGGGAGGGGTGAACCTCTGGACCACAAGATTATGCTTCTTAATACTAATGCCCATGATTGGGCATACCAGGGGGACCCACTAGACTACCAGGGAGTCACTACATGATGACAGTGGCTTTGTAGGGCACCAGGTGCAGTTCGCCGTGACGCCCTGTGCAATGCATGCAAATGGGGCCATAATGACATGCAAATGGACCCATTTGCACCTTGCATACCTTATGGCTCCATTTGCATGCCCAACTCTGAATATAGCAGGTGATGCACGCAGTGCACCTACATTTGCACCGAAGCATTCCCAGTCCTCCCTGTTTGGAGAATGTGCCAGCATATTATTCTTGAACCAGGTGCATTCTGTGCCATATTCAATGGAGATGTAACTTTGTACATTACCTTTGAATATCACCCTGTCTGGGCCATGACGCATCTCGGTTGCGTTGCACCCTTACTTGCGCCACTGCCTGGTGCAGTCTGAATATCCTGCCCTATATGTTCTAAGTTCACAATGGTCTGAGGAGTGAACCCGGGGAGAAATAGGAGTAAAGGAGCCAAAGAGGAGGTTTGTAGAGGGGAAGAAACAAAATGAGTCAAATTAAATGGAATAGATCTCACATTGTGCCTCATAAACACCTACAATGATTACACATGGGGTAATAAACAAATTTCACAGATTAGCTACAGGTGTTGTAGTGGTAAAAGTAATACATCTTAAAAACAGTAAAAGTTGCAGAAAGAACAGGCTTATGGAGAAGGATTGCCAAATGCTGCCTTAATCAGTATCAGGTACCAGTGCTTAGAAAGGTGGATACTAGAATAAATAAACACCAAAGTTCACATAATACCAGGAAACATAATGTAATAATATTGAGATTGTAACTACTAAAGCCATTTGCGATGTATAGCCTGTTAATGACACAACCAGCTGGGAGTGATATGGACATTGTTGCAAAAGCTGTACATCACGAGACGCAACAACAAAAATCTGGTTTACAGAAGTGCAAAGTCCTGGGGATAACGTTACCCCAGGAAACAGAATAAATGGCACTATGGCAATTTATAATAATCAGGTCACCCTACATTTGGAGGCCTTGCTTGAGCCAGAAATACTTTTATTTTTCAATTTAGCTTTCTGTTTCTTTTTGGTGGTTCAAGAAGCTTGAGGAGAGAACTAGCAACTGCTTTGGCCCAAGACAAGTCCACAGAAATGTTTCCCTGGCAGGCTACACATGGGAGGTTGGTTGGATTGTTGGTGACCTGAGGATGCAGGTCTTCCTGCGAGGAATGGAGCTCATCTGAAAGGAGCGAGAATTTGTTGCTGAGAGGTATGTCAGAGTTAACACTGTTGTAAGAGTCAGACGTAGAAGGTGGTTTGTGGGACTTGGTGGAGGAGCAGCAAGGGTGACTGAGTTTACAGTTTCCTGAAGACTTTTCTTTAATTCTGTTAGAATGCCCTGTAGGAGGAAGGTTTGATGCAATGTATGCAGGGGTAATAGATTCAGGTGCACTTCCTTCGGTGGCCTGTGTTCCAGCTGTGCTGTTACGTGTGAGTTCCATCCCACTACTAGAGAGACAGCCACCTCCACAGCACCCCTCAGGGAAGAATCGAGAGGCGAGACATCGAGGAGCGAAGTCAGGGCCTTGGGGTACTGAAGTCCCTGAAAGAAGAGCCTAAGAAGAGGAGCATTGTTGCAGGGTAACATAGCACAAATCTGATCCCTTCTGGTGAAGTACAGGCTTGAGAGAGTTGTATGCTTTCCTTTTGGCCGAAAGCTCTTTAGAAAAGTCCCAGTATATAGATATTCTGTACTCCTGCCACATCAACACTTCAATGTCTCTAGTCCACTTTAGAATGAGCTCAGTGTGGGCGTAATTTAGAAATCTAGCCATGATGGGTCTAGGCTGTTGATGCTGACCAGGCCTAGGACCCAACAAATGATGCGAGCGTTCAATTATTAGTAGTTGTTCAGGGGGGGTTTTAACATCACTGGCAATACATGATTGAGCAATGCAGCAGTGCCGCTAAGCTCAGAGCCCTATGGGAACCCAAAAAAACACAACTTATTTCTGCGATTTTGGTTTTCAAGATCATTGAGCTTGAATTGAAGTGATTTAATGGTGCAGTCCTGGCTTCTAATGGTAGCCTGGATATCCTGAATGGAGCTAGTGTTGGTAGTAGCTTTGGTCTTGATGGAAGTAATCCGCTGATCAAATGATTCAATTTTAGCAGTATTGCGTTGGGTAGAGATTTTCAAGTCATTTATATCTTCTACCAATTTAGAGAACATAGCTTCCACCCTGGCAAGTGGGTTTGATTGTAGGTGGGGATCAGCCATGTTGTAGCAATGTAGGCCAGGCTGGAACAATGTTGATTTGCCAAGTGTTTATAGAATCAAAGCACAAAATGACTTACGATTGACCTGCAGGAGGTTGTTTGTAGATAGCTCCCCAGGGATGACACAGCAAAGTGGTCTGAGGTGCAAAGGATGAGCTTTAATTCTTATGTTCCCTTCAGAGAACCAGATCTATGCTGCCATCTTCTTCCTAGGCAGGCCACACACCCCCCAGACAGAGCAATTCTGAGGGATAAAATAAGGGATGTCCCTCATAATCAGGGACAGTTGAGAGGTTTGCTCCTGAGGCAATTTTTAAAAGTAGCACTGACAGACTTTAAAACTCCCAGTCTTACACAACTGGTCATGACAGAAATAAAAAACTGCAATCTAGAAACACAGAAACATAGACTTTGACAGCAGATAAGGACCGCTTGACCCACCTAGTCTGTCCATTTCAGTACCTACTGGATAAGCTGCAGATCCTCGTTAACCAACAGCCTATTTATTCCTACCCCCCACAAGAATTGCCTTATGTCTGTCCCATGCATTCTTGAATTCTCTCACAGTTTTAGATCCCACAACCTTCTCAGGAAGGTGGTTTCATACGTCCGCCACCTTCTCTGTAAAAATTAAAAAAAAAAAACTTCCTCACATTGCCCCTGAGCCGTCCCCCCATCTTCAAATTATGTCCCCTTGTTCTTGCACATCTTTTTTTTCTGAAAGATGCTACCCTACCCTCTTGGACTTTGTTGATTCCATTGAGGTACTTAGACATTTCTGTCATGATCCCCCCCTCTCTCATTTCCTCAAGGGTTATGCTCCTTTAGCCTCTCCTCATTTGGCTTCTGTTGCAGACCCTGCACCATTTTAGTTGCCCTCCTCTGGACTGCCTCCATCCGATCTATGTCCTTGTGGAGATGGGGTCTCCAGAACTGGATGCAGTACCCCAGATGGGGTCTCACAAACTGTCTGTACAAAGGGATAACAACTTCTTTTTTCTACTACTGATGCTTCTCCTTATACATCCCAGTATCCCCCTTTCTCCCTACTGCCTTCTCACATTGCTTGCTAATCTTAAGGTCATCTGATATGAACCCCAGGTTCCTTTCCATTTTATGTTGGCTGGCGCTTTATGACCAACTTCTTGTAGTATCAGATTTGGATGCGCGGTCACTGTGGGAGAATACAGGGCATGCATCAATAGGTGCATCCCTCATTCACCAATAAGCCAGCAGCAGGCACTGACATCATGTGGCCTTCAGATCTAAGAAAAGGTTCACTGCAGTGAGAGCGAAGCTCTCATACAGTGGATCACAACATGCCTCCCTACGTGCAGGCAAAATGGCGGCAGTAACTGCCACTGCTGCCACATGTTACAATGCCGATGGGGAGCCCACCCCCCATTGGCATAAAGACCCACCCATTTACAAGGTATGCCGATAGGGGTGCCCAATCACCCTTGGCATCATGCGTGCCCCCCCCAACAGTCTTTCTTTGCTGACGGGGAGCCCAATCCCCATCGGCTTCGATCCCCCTTCCCCTTTATTTTGCTGATGGCATCAGCATAATGTCCCCGCTTTTGTTGTATGCCAAGGGGGGTGCCCAATCCCCCTCGGCTCTTGCCCCTCCCTTCAGTATGTGCCGATGGGGGTGCCCAATCCTCAGTCAGCTAAAGCATCCCCCCTCAAAAACACTGAGGTGGTAGGCTGGGAGCCCACCCCAGCATGCCAAATCACCTGAAAAGGGAAAACTGTCCCGCAATGTTTTTTTTTTAAACTCTTGTAAAAAGGAAAATGGTCCCTCGCAGTCTCCCTGCCCCCTCCCGTAGCCCTCGCCACCCTCTGTGCACCCTGCCTCCCTACACCCCCCTCACCCCATACTTACCTCTGGAGTCCAGCGCGATGATCTTCGGTGGACCGGAAACACGTCCGCACTCTTCAATGCCAACTGTGAACTGAGGAAATGCTGGTAAGCTGTATAATGGCATAAACAGAGGTTTTTCAACTTTGGTGCATATCTCAGCCATTTGTGGTAATTTTGGTACTAAATGTTCAACATAGGGTTTTTGGAACCCCTCCTCATGAATTCAGGCACTGTCATTTTGTTATTCCATCCCGAAAGGTGATTATGCAGTCACTGCTCAGAATCACCTTTGGGGACTGATTAATGAAACAATAGTGCCACTGTTCATGAGAGTGGCTCTCAAAAAGCCTATGTTGCAAATTTGGTGGAAAAAATCCAAAAAATTACTATTTTGCAGACAAACATGCGTTGTGCAGTTTCCATGCATGCTCGTAACTTCGTGAATTTGTAATATTTTCACTCCATGTTTTCAAAATTGGCATTTTTCCACACCTCCTTATGAACAGTATAGCTGTCATTTACATATCCTGGCCGAAATGTGTTTTCGCATGACCAGCGCAGAATAGTGCAGTCGCTGTATGAAATCAGCTTTTGGGACAGTTTGAGGACATGACAGTGACACTGTTCATGAGCAGAGGTCCTAAAATGCCTATGTTGAAAATTTGGTGAAGAAATTCCATAAAATGACTGTGTTACGAGTGTGTGTTACGCAGTTTGCAAGCACCCTTGTAACATCGCAAATTTGCAATATTGTCATGCCAGATTTTCAACACTGGCATTTTTTCACACCTCCTTATGAAAAGTACAGCTGTCATTTTTCACTTCCTGCCCTAAATGTGTTTTCACACCTGTGCCGCACAATGACGTGGTCACTGTGGGAAATCAATGTTTGGAACAAATTAACAAAATCACAGTGCCACTGTTCATGAGGGAAGGTCCCAAAATGCCTATGTTAAAAATGTGGTTAAAAAAATCCCCAAAATATTTGGGTTACGGGCGTGTGTTGCACAGTTTCTACGCATGCTCATGACTTCACCAATTTTTCATATTTTCACTCCAGATTTTCAATGTTGCCATTTTTCACATGTCCTCATGAACAATACTGTTGTCATTTTCCACATACTGACCAAAACGTGTTTTTGCTCCTGTGTTGCCAAATGGCATAGCAGCTGTGCAAAACCACCTTTCAGCTAACAAACTGATAGTGCTGCTCTTCATGAGGTGGGCTTACAAAAAGCCCATGTTGAAAATGTTGCAGTGAAAATACCAACACATGCCTACGGTGTTATGGTTTCCAACTGTAGCATCACACCCTGTACAGACTGACAGGCATCAGGGGTGTGATTGGGATCATCGGCTGTAATGGTCACGCCATTCCACCCCCCCCCCCGTAACCAGTGTCAGGCATCGTGATGTGCCTTGTACTGTTCGGCCACAAAGTTCACCCCATTCTCCTATACTGCACCCACCTCGGTGTATTTCCTTATGGAATGGGTTAAGTATAATCCCCAAAGACCCCGAAGCACACTACGACACTTGTCAGTGTCTACAGGGTAGGGTGAGGTAAAATGGCATGAGCATTATAGCTGATGACCCAAAGGCACACCCCAATGCCTGTCAGTCTATGCAGGTTGGGGATGGGGTTAGCGTCACTTCACTACTTCACTGCCATTCCTATTATGTGTCTCTAACTCCTGCACTACCAATGCCAATGCCAATGCCAGCAAGATAACGTTCAGCATTGACAAATGCTTGTTGTTGTTGCTACTATCTCACCCTCCAACTGTGTACTCTTCCCCTGGGTATTTGCTTCCCAGGTGCATTAATTTGCACTTCTTTGGGTTGAATCCAAGCTGCCATACTTCTGACCATTCCTCTAACCTTGCCAAGTCCCTTCTCATCATTTCCACCCCCCCTTTGTGTATCAACCCTGTTGCAGATGTTTGTGTCATCTGCAAAGAGGCATATTTTTCCTTCCAGTCCCTCTGCAATGTCACTTATAAAGGCATTAAAAAGGACTGGACCCAGTAATGAACCCTACAGTATCCCACTAGTAACCCACCTTTCTTCAGAGTGGACTCCGTTTACTATTACCTTCTGTGTTTTGTTGTCCAGCCAATGTTTTACCCAGGCTACCACCCTGTTACTCACTTCAAGGCTGGATAATTTGTTTATTAGTCCTTTGTGTGGGACTGTGTCAAATGCCTTGCTAAAGTCTAGGTAGACCATGTCCACAACCACAGTCTGGTCTACTACTTTGCTCATCCAGTCAAAGAAATTGATTAGAATCATCTGACATGACCTTCCCGCTGTGAATCCATGCTGCCTTGGATCCTGTGCCCCACTGTCCTCTAGATACTCAACAATTCTTTCCTTCAGAAGTAATTTCATCATTTTCCCTACCACAGAGGTCAAACTGACAGGTCTATAGTTTCCTGCCTCTGTCTTGCTTACATTTTTGTAAAGGAGAATCACATCCACCCTCCTCCAGTCCTCAGATATCACACCATCCTCTCATGATTTGTTAAAAAGGGTAGTCAGTGGTGTCACTAGTTCTCCCCTTAATTATTTTAGAATTCTGGGGTGAATCCCTTCTGGCCTCATTGCTTTGTTCACTTTTGGTTTCAGGAGTTCTTTTAGAACCCTTTCTTCTTTGAAAGGACTGGGATTAACATCGCTATCCAGAGTGCTTCTATTGATTGGATTAGGTACCGCCCCCTCCTCTTTTTTTGTGAATACTGAGCAGAAGTATTCATTCAGTGTCCCTACTTTTTCATAGTCCCTCTCTGTGCACCCACCATCCCCTTTATTCAGTCTCACTATCCTTCCCTTTGTCTTTCTACGCTCCCTAATGTACCTATAAAAAGTTTTATCCCACTTCTTAACTGAGTTTGCTATCTTTTCCTCAGTTTGGGCATTTGCTGTTCTGACTGCTTTCCCTGCTTCCAGTAGCCTTAACAAGTACAGTTCTCTGTTCTGCTCCTTCAGCGTTTCCTTTTACTTCCTAAATGCTAACATTTTCTCCCTAACCTTCCCCGTCATCTCTTTTGAGAACCATGGTGTTTTTTCCTTTCATTTTGATTTATTTGCTTCACACAAAGGCTTGTTGCCTCTGTGATGGCAGTTTTGATGTTTCCCCATTGTTGCTCCACCCCTCTTTCTTGCCTGTTTGCTAGTGCTTTTCTGAGGCACTCTCACATTTTGACAAAGTCAGCCCTCCTGAAGTCCAGTAACCTCACTTTTGTATGGCTTGACTCTGCAACAGAGTTAATTATGAACCACACTGTTTGGTGGTCACTTGTTCCCAGATCTTTACCTACTTCTAGATCCATGATCCTCTCTCCATTCCAATTTGAGAGTACCAGATCTAAGATTGCTTCCTCCTAAGTGAGTTCCAACACTAGCTGTCTGAGGCATGACCCTTGTAGGGCATCGAGAATGGCCCTGATATTGGATGTGGCTGCAGCAAAGATGCGCCAGTTAACATCTGGCATATTCAGGTCCCCCATCGGCAAAAGAGCCCCTTTCTCTGCCATCCTAAGGATGCCTTCTATCATATCCTTGTCCATTTTCTCCCCCAGAGATGGGGGTCTGTATACAACCCTTGTGCAGATTGTGTTGCCATTTCTAGTGTCCAGGGTGACCCACAGTGCCTCCTCCCCTCCCTGTTTACTCTTTTGTTCCATTGCTTTTATCACTTTCCTTACATAGAATGCTACTCCTTCTTCTCTTCTCTTCTATGCTTCCTGTCTCTCCTGTAGATTGTGTACCCTGGTATGCCGACATCTCAGTCATGGTTCTCTGTGTACCATGTTCTGTGACTGCATGCTATCCAGGCATCCCTCTTCCATCAAGGCCACCAGTTCAGGGAGCTTGTTACCTAGACTACGGGCATTGGTACTTATTACCCTCCATTTTTTTGATGGCCTTACCCCATTTGCCCCATCTCTGTCCTTATTGCCTTTGCCATTTTCTCCATTTACTCCTGCCCTTCTCCCTATTGACGTCTCTATCTTGGTGTTTACCACACTAACTACCCTGATTTTTTGGGTGGGGGGGCTAGGATTTCCCTGTTGCTTTTCAGTCCTTTCCCCCTTGGCTAGTTTAAATGCTTGCCAATGAAGCATTTAAACCTATCACCTAGGATCCTGGCACCCCTCCTGGATAGATGCAGACCATTGCACCAGTATAGGCCTGCATCCCTCTAGGTGGACCCCCAGTCCCCAGTGAAGCCAAAACCCTGAGCTGTACACCAGTTTTTCAACCACTGATTGAATCCCATGGTGTGGAGCACCTTAGTCTCACCCATGACATAGACAGGCAGCACCTCCAAGAAGGTTACTGTGAGTGCTACTTGTCTAAGGCCCCTCTCCAAATCCACAAACTCCTCCTCCACTGTTCTGATCCCTTTCCCAGCCAGGTCATTCATCCCTAGGTGGACAGTGTCATCCAGCTCCCTCCCCGTGCAGCTCCTCCCATGATCCTGAGGATTTGCTCCCTATCCCTACAAGCCATGGCACCAGGGAGGCACCTTACCTCCCTCTCCCCTCCTTCCCCCGGTTCTACCCTCTTAACAATGCAGTCCCCCACCAGAAGTTGTTTCCTTCCTTTGAGGGGTCCCATGCCACCCTTCTGTGGGTCTCCTTTGCGGAGGTTCCCAACATCCTCCTTGGTCTCCACTGTGGGTGGTTCTATAGAGGGACCACACTCTGCCAGACTGGCATATGAATTGTGGATAAATAGAACTGGAGAGATTTGCCTCTGTTCCACCACCCTCACCCTTCCTGAGCCCTCTTTGGTCTAACTACTACTTTTTCTTGGCAACTTCTGAGGCAGTGGTGGTAGTCCTGGTGGTCTCTGGGTGGGAGAGGTGGTCCCCTGAATCCTGGCCAACTCAGCCTGGAGATGAGCAACCTCCTCCCTCAGCCCAGAGAGGTGTCTGCAGATGGGATAACACCACATCCTCTAGAATGTCTCCCAAAAGGTAGCACTAGTATTCTGACTATAATCAGAGAAATATTCCAATCTAGGAGAGCATTCCAAGCTAGCCTCCATTAATTCATTTTGATTGTTCTTTAATTGTTTTGTTGTGTAGGTCTTTTCTATTATAGTAGCTTGCTGAGCCATATGTTCAGTTATTTTAGTTTGCCTAATAATCCTTGGTTTTGCTTTAATTTTACCACCTTCAATAACAGACTGACCTAATAAAGGAGAGCAATCCATTTGTCTCTGCCTTTGTAGCCTTGTACCCACCATTACTAAAATACAATAAAGAAAACCTGGGAATGCTCAATCTCATTGTTCAATAAGATTTAAACACCCATTAACACCAATTGATTAAAACCAGTGTTGGGTAAGTTACTTTTTCCATTACTTTTTATTTCTTTTAGAAACTTGATCCAAGAAGCTCTGTGCAGTCATTAGCAAGGATGGAGAAGTACTAGAACAAGTAATACACCTGACAGTTACTTATTTCTTTTTATATAAAAACAATACAAAAATAATAAAAACCTATAACAGAAGACATTTATTTGAACTTTTTTTTGTAGTTGTTTAACCGGGAGTAGCACACTAAGCTGAAAAATTTTTTACAGGTGTGACCTGGGAGCACAGGGAAGTTAAGTGACTTGCTCAGGGTCACACAGTATGCAAGTGGAAGCTGTGGGATTCAAACCCAGGTCTAGTTTAGTGGATGTTACAAGATTTGCAGCTCAGAGCCTTAAACCATTGCACTATACTGCCTCCCTTTAAGTAATAGATTAGTTACTAGTTACTTTCAAATAAATGTAATCAGTTACAGTAACGTATTGCTATTGCATAAAAAGACATAAGTAACTGTAACTGTAAGGTGTATTACTTTTTCCAGTACTTCTCCATCCTTGCTAGTGACAGCACAGAGCTTTCTGGAACAAGTTTTCCAAAAGTAATAGAAAAGTAACTTACCCAACACTAAGTAAACTGGGGGGGGGAATACCACAGGCTAGCCAAAACACAAAAGCTTAAAATAATCAAAATTAGTATTGGTACCAAGTTATAACATTCCAAAGTCCTGCTAGATATTATAAAAATTCAGCATGAGCTAGAGAGTGTACAAAAATAGCAGCATCCCCAAAAAACAGTCTCTTAGCTCTCGGCTTGTATCATCCTACTTTATTCACTTCGAAACTTCTTCAGATTAATTTCCAGTTCACTTCAGTATGTATCTCTTGCATAGATTCCCTTCTCAATCCTTTTTTTCCACCTCGCTGGACTGTTTTTTTTCCCATGCAAAATCTGTCTTTCTATGAAAGCAGTCACTTCCTCTTTAGAGGTGGACTTCAGGTTGATTATACCATCTGTAGAGCAAGTTATAGTATAAGAACCCCTAGGTAAGCTCTCCTGTTGAAATTCTGCCTGAGGCACTGTAAAATAAATGAAAGTAAAGAAGCAACTAATAACTAGAGTATTAGGGTATTTAAGTATTTAAATACAATATGATCAATATAGCCAATATTTCCAAACTATACAACCCATTAAAAACATTTACCATAAACCCTCAACCCCCTCACTCAAAGAAGAAGGGAAAAAATATATATATAGCACAGAACTTCACTAAGTACTCACTATTTAACAATGACAGTTACTTTCTAGTGTCTCTAGGATATGCTTGCGTATGGGTAAATATAAACCAATCAGTATCCACCATTCACCTTAACCAGCAAACCAGTTACAGGTCACAAAAGTCTCTAATCTTACACTGTTACCTGTGGCTAGCTTGAAATGATCCTTAGCCTCGTGTGTTGTAGATGCTAGTACTGTGTACAAGGGCTGTTTACATGGTAGGTGCTGTGCCTTAAAAACTCTCAGAAACTGCTAGAGACCCGAACATTTTAACAATTTTCTGAGTCAGAGTCATTTGTGCTAGGCAATATACTTCGTAGTTTAAAACTTAATATGTACTGCCATGCAACCATTACTACACTTTCAGAGAGCTGGTACAAAAGAGCTAGTAGTCACCTCTGCAGGTAGACCTCCCCGTCTGACATTAACTAGCTACTCCCACACCTAACACGCACCTTTTAAAATGAGGGAATTTTCCAAACTCACATCCCCGTGCTCATAGGCTAATTGGCTGATTAGCCAATTAACTAAAGCTAGTTGGCCAGGTCCTGAGGAGTACCTAATGTGTCTGTAACACCTGCTCGCTTTATAAGGATCGATTAGGGTCAATAAAAATCAGCTATCAGCTATTAGAGCTTATATAAAATATATACTTGAAGGAGCCTGTAGGAGACCAAAAATGCCCATCTCATTACAAAAATGTAAGAAATCTTAAAAAAAACATAAATAATACAAGGGGATAACAACACAAGCACTTATCCTTAATAAAAGAATATATATATATATATATATATATATATATATATAAAATCCTAGCTTACCACATCAGCACTTGTTGACTTCCCACATGTAATACATAAAGTCGGTGAATATTCCCTTTTTTCCTTTTCCTTTAAAATTTAAGGAACTAAATAACAAAATGTCAGTTAAAATTCAAAACATTCAAAGTTTCAAGATTTTTAATCATTCAAGCATTCGAGTATTCGAACATTCAAGCATTTGTGATTTCAACAAAATCACAACCCCTTAATCAGACTTCAGCAAGCAGAGACAGGAGCTGGACTGCTTCTTCTTGTAATATTATAGTATTGTCACTGTTTGATTCCTTGCTTGTTCACCATTCTGAATGAGCTTTGATCCGAGATCTGAGGTTCAGTCAGAATGCCATCTTATTTTCTTTTTTCGGCGTCCCACTGCAGCAGACAGAAAGAGCAGAAAAGGGCAACCACAGACTACAGAAGTGTACTAAGGAGGTCTGGTAAGCATACAAACTCCTTAAGCCCCCATCATAGGCAGCATAGATGTCATGCCTGTTATAAATTTAAAACTAGTGATGTAGCCCTGCTATTTGTATCTACTCCACAGGCACAGATGCGTGTAGCAGCACTCTGTCCTCCACTCTCAGCTCCTCCCCTCTCGGCAAAGGTTACAATAGGGCAGGTTATAGCAGCAGTTGAGAAGAGTTAACTGGAGTGGGCAATTTAGGTTTGATCCCTTGCCGATTCATTGGTACTTAAGGAACGAGCTCCACAAAGTATCAACTGCATTAGGCAGAAACTCACGCACCTCTAGAATGTCATACTGTACCAAGATGTTTTCTGCACATGTGCAGCATGCATCCATAAAAGCAAACATAAAAATGATGGTGACCTGGGAGCCACTATCCAGAACAGCCCGGGTGGGGACTCCATTGGCTGTAAACTTAGTTTCAGTTGTTGGCCCCACTAACCTTTGCATATCTGCTGGTGCTGTTGTGTTGATTCTGCCACATGAGATTCTTGTGTGAGACATGGAGCTGGACCTGCCAGGGGCTCCGGTGCACTCCTTTACTGCACCCCTCCATAGTTTTCCATGCTGGTGAGCTGTGTTAATGGATGCCCTATATCTTTTAGATGATTGGTTTAAAGGCACCCTACACCCCAATTGTAGATGACCCTTGCCCTCATACCTGTAACAAACAGCAGGTTCCTAGGGCCTTGGCTGATCTGCTGGTGCCAGACAAGCCCCAGGCATTCCCACTGGAGAACTCTGAGCTGCAGGATTCCATTCTACAATCCGCTCATTTTCCTGGGCAGCAGCCAGCACTCCCACCCTCTCTAACTCAGCCACCTTCCATACCAGTCCTGCCACTTGAGCCTTAACTCCTGTGTCAGAGGGGGGAACCTGGACAGGGGGCCCTAGTGCCAAATGTAGTGGGGCCTACATTAGGGACTATACCTCTCATCCCAGGAGTTTCAGCAGAACCTGAACCCACACTTAACTTAGCCAAAGTGACTACATCCTTTTTCTCCCTTAATAAAGTTTTTAATTCCTGTACCTCACCAGGGCGCACCTCTCATTCCACTTGCGTCACAGCTGTGGACACCGTATACATCCCACAGTGGCCCTGCTCTTCTTCAGCCTCCCGGAACTCTGGTATCAAAACCCAATATGGAGGGGAGTTACTTTTCCTAAGTAAAAATTAGGTTTGGTGGGAAATGGAGCTTAGTTCTTCCTAGAACATCTTCAGCTCCCTTGAGGCTCTTCAATCAATGTGTATTTGTAGAATTGGGGTGGCCCTTTAAATAATGCCAAAGACTGTCAAAATGTTCTAAATTATATTTAATTTTATTCCCCTATGTTTCACTCTCATAAGGAGCTTCTTCACAGGGTTCACTTTTTTTTTCTCTTTCTTTTTTCTTTAATTCTGTGGATACATAAAAAGAATAAGATAATTTTATATTGTTTAACAGATGTATCAGTTCATTATTTATAAATGCTTTACTGCACATCATACCAAACAGTGTTGTCTATTGTATCTTTTTACTTGTTTTGTTTCAGGCCTTTATATTCCCTCTGTTTACTGTGCACCTTAAAATAACATAAAAAAGAAAGAATGAATTAAATTGGGGAAGCCTGCTGTAATCTTTATAGTTTCTACAGTTAATCAACTTGTGCCACATTGTAACTGAGAGAGCAGCCTACCTTAATGGTTTTCAGACTGCTCTCAAACCACTGTAGAGATTGTCTGTGAATGCATAAGTTTTGAATATCTGTGTTACTTGACTCCCAAAGGTATTTCATTTCAAATCATCAGACTTTAACTTTTCCCTAAAGTAAACATTACTTACAGATAAATTGTTGTCTGGTAAATCACAGGCACTTTTTGCTGCGCCACTTTAAAATGACTAAACGCTTCTGTTAGTAGGTAAGCTGTCTCCTCTATGGCCTCTTGGGCCCATTGTGCTATTTCCTGTGAGAGGACATTCTGACATGATGACACCACTTTTGCGCTACTGCACATGCATGGAATGACTGCCTGTGCAGTCAGATGCTGATCCTTTTGTGAGGGATCGGGAAGATTTTATACAAAATGGGAACTTTGATTACAGCAGACTCTTATAGACATTTTAATCTATATGTACATTGGACATGTCTGTATAAGTCCTACTTTCTTATGCCATATTTGACAGTTTATTTTTTATGTACTTTTTGAGGTGAAAAAACAAAGTAGACTATTAGCCACCTATCATATATAACTTGGCAGGTTATGTCAATGGGAGGTAGGCAAAACAGAAGTTAGCAGTTTCTTGTGTAAATGGGTGTATGACTCTATGCCATCCATTCTTATACTCTGGCCTTGATGATGAAAGATCAACAAGGTCACCATTCCAGTACTTCACATTTCTGATTATTCTATATAATGAGAGGTCAAAAAGGTCATGGTAACTCTCATATGGGTACTGCTTCATTCTAGAAATGCAGCAAAGTTAAATTTCAATAGGAGCTGCTGTGGCTTGAAGGGAAGAGGCACTAGCAGGGGCAGAAGCAGGCAGAGTGTTTGGGACTGGGTTCGATTCCTGGTCCCAGATGCATGTATTTCTAATGGAGAAAAGGGAGAATGTGAGGAGGAGGACCCTGTAAAGGCATCGATCCTAAATAGATACTTTTGCTCAGTATTTACTGAAGAGAAGGTAGGGCAGGGCCCACAGCTCAGCATCATGGACACAGGGGGGAGGGAGGTGAGCACTACTCCCTTCACAAAAGAAAGGGTCCTACAAGAGCTTGCTAAGCTCAGGGTGGATAAGGCAATGGGACCTGATGGCATACATCCCAGGGTACTCTAAGGAGCTAAAGGAGGAACTAGCAGAGCCATTAGCAGAATTGTTTAGTGAGTCTCTGAGCACAGGAGAGGTCCCAGAAGACTGGAGAAGGCTCATGTGATCCCACTCCACAAGAGTGGTAGCAGGAGGAGGCGGGAACTACAGACCAGTCAGTCTTACCTCAGTAGTGGGCAAGATTATGGAGCACTCCTTAAGGAAAGGATAGTGCAACACCTGGAATCCATAGGGCACAGGATCCAAGACAGCATGGGTTTACAAAGGAAGGTCCTGTCAAACTAATCTCATAGATTTCTTTGACTGGGTAACCAGAGTGGTGGACCAAGGGGAGCAGTTGATGTCGCCTACCTTGACTTCAGCAAAGCTTTTGACACTGTTCCACATAGAAGATTGATAAATAAGCTGGGTAGGCTCAGGGTGGGTCAGAAGTTGGTCAACTGGGTGGCAAACTGGTTGATCGGCAGAAAACAGAGAGTGGTGGTAAATGGTATACAGTCAGAAGAGATGCAAGTCACAAGTGGGGTACCTCAGGGATCAGTCCTGGGGCCAGTCCTCTTCAACATCTTCATTAGTGACCTTGCAGATGGACTAGAGGGTAAGGCTTGTCTGTTTGCAGATAACACCAAGATCTGCAACAGAGTAGATGATCCAGATGGGGTGGGCAGAATGAGAAGAGATCTGGATAAACTAGCAGAATGGTCAGAAGAGTGGCAACTGGGATTTAATGCAAAGAAGTGCAAAATCATGCACTTAGGGAAGAGAAACCCTGAAGCTACCTATAGGCTGGGAGGGGAGTTGCTAACAGTCACAAAGGAAGAAAGAGACTTGGGCATCATCATCACTGATGACCTAAAATCATCAAGCAGACCTCTAAAGCAGTAGGTAAGGCTAGGGGTGTTGGGTGTATTAGTAGGGTATCACAAGTCGTAAGAGGAGGTATAATCCCTCTGTACAAGACACTGGTTAGGCCCCATTTGGAGTACTGCGTGCAGTATTGGAGGCCACACCTTCACAAGGACATTAACCAAATTGAGGCAGTCCAGAGAAGGGCAGCCAAAATGGTGCAGGGACTGCATAGAAGACATATGAGGACAGATTAACGGAGCTCAATATGTATACCCTTGAGCAAAGGAGGGAGAGAGGTGATATGATCGAGGCATTCAAACACCTTAAGGGCATAAACAAAGTGAAAGAGTCTAACATGTTTAAATATAAGAAAAATAGCAGGACAAGAGGACACAGCATGAGATTAGAGGAGGCAATTGGGAGATGTGAGAAATTCTTTTTCACAGAAAGGGTGGTGGATGCATGGAATGGCTTACCACAAGAAGTGGTGGCTATGAATACAGTGCAGGGCTTCAAATAGTCATGGGATAGGCATAAGGGAGCAATACAAATGACTATGAATAGATAGGTCACTGACAGAGCAAAGGCTGATGGCACATTTATAAGGTAGAAAAAGAAATGGGCAGACTGGATGGGCCTTGCGGTCCTTATCTGCCATCAACTTCTATGTTTCTATGTTTCTATGTTTCACCAGTGAAGTGCATGCAAAGTGGGCACTTCGCGTTGTCACTCCACTATGTGGTGAGTGTGAAAGACTCACTTTTCCTTTGTAATTATGATACATTGTCATTCCACCTTAACACAAAGTAAGGCAAAGTGATAACAATATAAGCAGCCCCCCCACATCACATGACTTACAGTACTATAAGTCACATACTTTAGCCAGGCAGGAAGGAAGTGACTCATGCAAGCAGATACTTTCACTTTCTCCTTTGCAGAGGTAGAGAGAGGAGGCAGTTTGTCTGTGTAGAGAATCCAGAGATTATATGAAACCCACCCAACAGCTTTTTTCAAAGCTATATTGTTGTTTAGTGTTTCTTGTACTATTTTTGTAGCTCATTTTTTCTTTCTGTGACTGTGATTTGTTTGTTTTTTACTTTTATAAGCTTTTGTCTGTGTGTGTGTGTGTGTGTGTGTCTGACTGTGTATGTGCCTGTGTTGTGTGTGTGACTGTTTTGTGTTGTTGTTGTTGTTGTTGGCTGTCAACTCGTCGCTGCTCAGACAGAGGGAAGGAGGTAGGGCAGTCGAGTTCTAGTACTTAAGTTGCTGAAATGGACCAGGGACAGGGTGAAAGTCAACAGATATCTGGGACGGTGCTGGGAGCAGTGGGAACAAGTGGCAGCATGGTTGGCAGGGGAGGAGTGTGTACCCATGGGGGAACATGGCCAGGTGCTGTTGGGCTTGTCAAAAATCTTGGGTCCCCCCTGGAAGCAGCAGCAGCACTGCCACCACCACCACCACTACCAAGTCCACCAGCAGAAGCAGCTCCAGCAGCACTGCCTCCACAGCAGGATGTGTCAGAAGTTGAGCATGGCTGTGACCAGGCTGCTGCCAGTGCATCTGACCATCCTGTGCCTGGTCCCCCCTGCAACTCACCTGTTTGTGAGTTCTTCAACTGTGTTAGGGGGGACAGCAGCTTGGTACAGTGCTGCATTTGTGGTGTTGAGGTGCACTGTGGCCCCTAGGGAACACATCTGGGGACTGGGGGCCAGCGCACCCACATGGTGAATCACCACAAGGTAGAGTGGCAGGCTGCCACAGAACAGACCAGGCCTCCACCTGGTGGCCCTTCTGTAGCAGTGGCAGAGGGTGCTGCTGTGCATCACTGCAGCAAGAGGAGGGCCACAGCAGCAGCTGCTCCACCACCACCACCACCAGCTGTACCACCACCAGTGGAGGACTCCACACTGCCTGCAACTCAGGCTGACCTTGCTTTGTTGTAGGCCCCAGTAGAAGAGAACAACAAGAAACAACAAGAGGGTGATAGCTGTCCAGGAGCAGTTGAAGTACGTAGAGAGACACCAATTGCAGATTGTGTTGATGCTCCATCTGCTGCTGGACCAGAAGGGGATCCCACATTAGCTTTTTCTCCAACACACCTCCCCCCCCCCGCTGTGCTATAATCCAAGTTAAGAATGTGTCTTGACGTATTTCTGGTGCCTCAGTAATGTTTTCTTTCTGTTGTGAAGTGGTTGTGGAAAAGCAGGACAGAGCAGTTCAAGTATAATGTGTTAAATTGCATGTGTGCAGTCAGCATTCTTTCCTGTGTGTGGTCTGCAGACATTGTCCAGCTTCTTGCAAACATATATATGCTGACATGTTGCATGGTCTGTAGTATAAAGAATAAAGATAAGAATATATATTGTATATTTTATTGGTACCATCATCAATCATCAGCAGCAGACTAAGTGATCTCTGGCCAGAGTCCAACTTAGTCACTCAGAGCACACATGACTTTTAGGAGATCATATAGCAACCAAAAATCCTGCTTTTCAACAAACTGTACCCAACAGACATGAAGTACTGGTGATGGTGAGGCACCTAAATATTTGACAGATGGTATACAGACACTATAAAGTCAGAAAATATATAAGGTCCAGTTCACTCATTGCGAAACGCCAACACACTGTGCTACCACAGTTGTTCTTTTCATTTTTTTGTTCTGGAATAAGTGATGTCTTTCTAGTTTAGACTAGCAGTGTCAGTTTTTTAGCAAGTTGATGTACACTATAACATGACATGGCACCAGTGGTTGCACAGTGTGGTGGCAGTGGACTGCCGGACCTGTTTTATATTCTGACTTTAAAATATCTGTACACCATAACATATTTTGGTTGCCTCAGCAATATTTAATGTCTGTTGGGTATGGTTTGTTGAAAAGCATTATTTCTTTGTGCTATTATCTCTGCAAAGTCATGTGTGCACCATGAGTGACTGAGATGCACAGTGGCCTGAGTCCTCAGAAAAAATATCATATCACTTACTCCGTTGCTGATGATGGTCCAAATAAAATATATATTATATACTCTTATCTTTATTATTTACATACTGCAACAAGTTACACCATATATATGTTGCATGAAGCTGGACAGTGTCTGTACACACAGGAAAGGACACTGACTGCACACATGCAGTTTAGCACAGTATTCTTGCACTGCTCAGTCCTGCTTTTGGACAAACACTTCATGACAGAAGGTAAACATTACTGAGGCTCCAAAAATATTTATTTTTTGAAATAGACATTAATTTATAATTAATGACATTATATGCTCAAGACACACAGTCCTCCAAATATTTGTGCATTCCAAAAATGCAACTGTCTTGTGTCCAGAAAATTCCCCAGTGCTGACGAAGTGAAATGAGAGCATTACACCAACTGCAAAATGTCCCAGAATTAATGGTGCACTCAGCCATGCATGCAGTGCTCACACACAGACCCCTGAATTTTTGTGCATTCCAAAAATGCAACTGTCTTGTGTCCAGAAAATTCCCCACTGCTGATAAAGTGAAATGGGAGCGCTACAACAACAGCAAAATGTCCCAGAATTAATGGCACACTCAGCCATGCATGCAGTGCTCACACACAGTCCTCTGAATTTTTGTGCATCCCCAAACTGCAACTGTCTTGTGTCCAGAAAATTCCCCAGTGTTGATGAAGTGAAATAGGAGTGTTACACCAACTGCAAAGTGTCCCAGCATTTATGGCGCACTCAGTCATGTGTGCAGTGCCCACACACAGTCCCCCAAATGTTTGTGCATCCCCAAAATGCAACTGTCTTGTGTCCAGAAAATTCTCCAGTGCTGTCAAAGTGAAATGGGAGCATTACACCAACTGCAAAGTGTCCCAGAATTAATGGTGCACTCAGTCATGTGCGCAGTGTTCACACACAGTTAACAGAATTTTTGTGCATCCCCAAAATGCAACTGTCTTGTGTCCAGAAAATTCCCCACTGCTGACAAAGTGAAATGTTAGTGTTACATCAACTGCAAAATGTCCCAGAATTAATGGTGCATTCAGTCATGAGAGCAGTGCTGACATACAGTCCTCCAAATATTTGTGCATCCCAAAAACACAACTGTCTTGTGTCCAGAAAATTCCCCAGTGCTGATGAAGTGAAATGGGAGCATTACACCAACTGCAAAGTGTCCCAGAATTAATGGTGCAGTCAGTCATGCATGCAGTGCTCACACACAGTGCCCCGAATTTTTGTGCATCCCCAAAATGCAACTGTCTTGTGTCCAGAAAATTCCCCAGTGCTGACAAAGCAAAATGGGAGTGTTACACCAAATGCAAAGTGTCCCAGAATTAATGGTGCACTCAGTCATGTGTGCTGTGCTCACACACAGTCAACAGAAGTTTTGTGCACCTCCAAAATGCAACTGTGTTCATCCAGAAGATTCCCCAGTGCTGACAAAGTGAAATGGGAGTGTTATAAGAAATGCTGCTGCTGTTGTAATTACAGTTAATGCTGGTGTGTATTGACCTTACTGTGATGATGATGTGATGATGCACAGTGTCTTGCTAAACTGTATGAAAGAGGGATAACATGAATGACCATTCAGTGTACCATCACAAATGATGACATTGAGAGAACTGTTGGTTTCCCAAAGTGTGCTGCGATCACCTCAACAGGAAGGGTGTCCTTTGTGTGTACACCAAAAGTAGCCTTGGTGAGTTGATAAATATATATATACATATATGTATTTTCTTGGGGGGGTGACATATATATACACATGTACTCATTGTTTTGTTTTCTTTCACAGGTCACATACTGTTGGTGTGCACATTCCCATGCTTGAGAAGTTGTGGCACTGAAATGATAATGGAATACTCTCAAGCCAATGAAGGTATTTTTTTGGGGGGGGAGGGGGATTATCATATTTGCAAGTAGGTCTCATTAATGGTTTATTATTTGGTCACTTATTCACAGATTTTATCTGCATCCTTCTCCAGTCCAGTAATGGTGATCATGGTCATCATCGATTCATACAACTTCTTCTTGTTGCATGTCTGCCAGCCTGGTGGGGGGGTATGATGTTGATATTCTTTGGATAAGGCAACTATGACACAACAAAGCATCTGGAAGTTTGCTGAGAAAAGAAATGAAGGACTTGTTACAACTTGATTGCAGCAGTAACACATTATGTTTAAGCTGTGGCTGTTCCACCATGGGTATATGAATTAACACATATAGCAAGCTGTGAAACCACAAGAACACCAAATCATCAGATCACAATTAAATTTAGTACCAGGCTATAAGAAATACACTGTGTCAGTGTCCCTGCGTTTTAACTCAAGCTACATTTTAAAACCACATCTTGTCAAGTCACACAACCTGGGTCAAATTTTTTCAACACTAGCATGGCTACAAATCTGGAATACAGTGCATGATGTGCTGGACAAATATTTTGTGACGTACATGTCACCTACTTTACAAATCATCAGTAGGATTTTTTGCACTCTTATGAAAAAAAAGGAACAGGTTAAATAAAATTGAGATACAGTACTCACCAGTATGGAAATGGATATCCCATAGGTTGCTGTACACAGTATCACTGTACCATTGATACAGACCTTCAGTGAAGGAGAGTTATTTGTTAACCTGTAAAAAAAATAAAAAATAAGTTGACTATATTTGTTTGACCATTGTAGCTCAGAAAAGCAACAGGAAACAAAACACACAGCTAAAGGAAGTTGAATAGCATGGAAAACATTAGTACACATGCTCACTTTATAGTATTCATAGTAAGAAGTCTTGTGTCTGTGGCTGATGGATGTGGTCTCCTGTTTGACTCCCTCTGCCTTGGCATGGTCAAGACATGTAATGGAAAACATTGTCAGAATGGTGGTGGTTGGTGGTGGTGGTCATAGCTTAGACACATGATAATGACATTCCCTCTCACAAAAGGACTTACAGGATCCAGTGCAGCATGGGTTTAGAAAGGCTAAATCATGTCAGACAAATCTGTTGGTCTTCTACAAAAAGTAAGTAAGGCATTGGACAATGCAGACTCTGTGGATGTGATATACTTGGACTTTTCAAAAGCCTTCAATAAACTCCCTCATCTAGAACTCCTCAACACACTAAAAAATTAAAATTTAACAGTAATATAATAAATTGGATCCAAGCATGGTTGACAGAGAGGATACAGCGGGTGATAATACAAGGAGTAATGTCAAATTGGTAGAGTGTGACTAGTGGTGTACCTCAGGGCTCCATCTTGGACCCATGCCTCTTCGATACTTTTGTTACTTCATTGAAAATGGACAACAAGGATATTTGGAAAACTAAGTTTGCAGATGACTGCAGGATTGGGGCCATAGCTAATACTAAGGAAAACATTGCTAATATACAAAATGCCATTGACAGTATTAACATTTGGACAAAAATGAGCAAACTAGAATTAAATAGCATCAAATGTACAGTCATGCACATGGGGAAAAATAATACAGGACATACATACATACATACAACATTGGAAATATTGAATTAAGAGAAACAGCTGAAGAAAGAGATCTGGGAGTTACAATCAGTGCAGATTTAAAATTCAGTACACACTGCAATAAAATGGTTAAAAAAGGAAACCAGATATTAAATTGTATATTAAGACACATAACAAGTAGAGACAGGAAAATAATCATGCCCCTATACAGTGCTCTTGTAAGACCAAATCTGGAATACTGCTCCCAAGTATGGGTGCCACACAAAAAGGAACATATCCGTAAGTTGGAGGGAATACAGCATAGAGCAACTAAGGCAGTGGAAGGACTTAGAGAGATGTCCTACCAGCAGATGCTCCAGGAGTTGGGACTGTATACCCTGGAGTTTAGAAGAACCAGGGGAGATATGTGCCTACTGTTCAGGGCAATACAGGAAACTAAAATTAGGGAAGAGTTGGGGGTCACTTTAAGAAAATGAAGATATGAACCAAGCAGACGCCCTTTTCAATTAGTAGCACACAAATGGAAAACACTTCCTACAAAATATTGGTTTAGCCAGAGAGTAGTTGCAATATGGAATTCACTACCACTTGAAGTAGTGAGCAGTGAAAACATGCAGGCCTTCAAAAACAAACTAGATGAATATATGCAAGACAAGAAAAAAGGGTGACATAGCTAAAACCAAATTCACCAGGTGAAATAGAAGGGCAAGCATTGAGGACACAAGTTCATAAGCTTGAAAATACCTATGAAACCTGTGAAACATCTTCCTGCATCTGGTGGTGGTTGCAGTGGCTAATAGCAGTCTTATGGTGGTGGTCCAGGGGGGCACACAAAGTCATTCCCCCTGGTGGCAGTAGCTAATAGCGGTTTCATTGTAGTGGTCCAGGGGGCACATGGTGACATTCCCTATGGTGGCAGTGGCTAACAGCAGTCTTATGGTGGTGGTCTGGGGGGCATACAAAGTCATTCCCCCTGGTGAAAGTGGCTACCAGCAGTTTCATGGTGGTGGTCAAGGGGGACACACAAAGTCATTCCCCCTGGTGGCAGTAGCTAATAGTGATCATATGGTGGTGGTCAAGGGGGGTACATGGTGACATTCCCTATAGTGGCAGTGGCTAACAGCAGTCTTATGGTGGTGGTCCAGAGGCCAGGATATATTGTGCTCTGTGTTACAAATGTGACGTGACATATAGAATTTGAGTCACTCTGAGTGGGACACGGATTTAACTTTATGAAAAATGAAACATGTACAGTTTCATACAACAAATGTGACAGCCTTTTAACCACTTCAGTTAAAACCTGCCAACATTAACCTCATCATCCTCATAAAGAAAGCTGCCCTCTCAGTCATCTATGTCTGAATTCTGACCACTGGGAAATTCTTTCTCCATTGTGTCATCATCTACGTCAGTGGTAGGCCATTTCATGCTGCCACTGCCCATGCCACCAGGATGATCCATTTCTGCATCAGCAAAACCATGACTAGGCTGGGGTATGAATACTGAGATTGCAGTCTGAGCTGGTATGTGCTTCTCATTCATTTTTGTGAATGTCACCAAACTGACATTTGCAAGAGAGAGGTTTGTACGATGGTCCTGAACTATTGCGACTGCTGAGCTGAAAACCCTCACGACACTTACGCTGGAGAGTGGGCATGTGAGGTACTTCAGTGCCACTACTGTCAGCTCTGGCCATTCACTGACCTTTCCACTCCAGTACAAAAATGATCATCAGTTATTGACAGATGCCTGTTTTCAGACAAATATGACTCAAACTCAAGTCCTGCGGTTAATGCATCATCCTGTTCTCTGTAATCATTTATGTCACAAATCCCCACTTGGGACAAAGCCTCCCGAAGTCAGTTAACGCCAACCGGTTTTGATGACAGACCACCTGGAACTGCAGTCACCTTCCCCTTACAGTATATACTTGACACTACTCCAGGTTCACCTTGCCTGATTATGCTTCTGAGGTTTGCTGACCTTGGCATGTGACTTCTGTGCCCCATGAACCAAGCGCACCAGTTGCCCACTGACATTTTTTAACCAGTTCAGGCCCGCCCTCTAGTACTGAGACAATTCCAGGTTTGTATCATGGGTCTAGCATTGTTGCTATTGCAAAGCTGTCACTACACTGAATGCTCAAGATGTGATAATTCTGGTCGAATACTGTCAGCATGTGTTTCAGCAACACATTGCTAGCACTGTCTCCGGCAACATCAAGGCTATGTTGTACATTCACCAATGTCTGCCTCAGTGCCCACAGCAGTGGAACTGATTGGCTAATGGAGGCAGACTCGCCACTCACTGCCTGTGTGGCATATTCAAAAGGCCTCAAAATTGTTATTACAGAGTCCATGAGGCACCACTGTTCAGTTGTCATAGGCATGGAGGCTCCGGAACTGCCACGGCTAGTGTGCATGACAAGATATTCTGAGATGGTTTTGTATTGTTCACACAATCTCTCTGCCAAGCATAAAGTGGAGTTCTACTGGGTGACAACTTCCAGCTTCAAGTGGTGCTGTGGGACGCAGTTTCTGATCTGCAACTGCTGAAGCTGATCAAGGGCCTTTGCAGAGCATGAAAAGTGAGAACAGATACAGTGTGCAACTGTCAGCATTTCCTTTATATCAGGGTGCTGCAGAAGCTCCTGCACCACAAGATTTAAAGAGTGGGCCATACATGGAATCCAAACAAAGCCACCATTCAAGATGCATTTAACCACATTTGACCCATTGTCACTTGCTATGAACCCAGCTCTCAGGGACAGGGGGTTAAGCCACTTGTCAGTTTCAGTCAGAACCAAGTGCAGCATGTTTTTACCAGTGTGTAAATGGATCACATTGCATATAGCAATCGCTGCATGATGTCGAATTTCTGGAAGATTGCTACCATGACACTCCACCTTACTACACTGATTATTCACACAACCAACAGCACAAACAACACCCGGCACCTGCGCCCAGTGTGCAGTTATACACAAATATGAACTCCCCTCTGTTTTGCCACTTGTCCACATATCCATACTTAAATGGATGAATGGAGAGGAGGAATGTTGAAGGGCATGTCTTACGGAGCCGGACACAGTACGGTACAACTCAGGGACAGCACTGGTGGAAAAGAAAGTCCTGGATGGGACATTCCATTTGGACAGGCACGTGCTGCAAACTGCCGGAACCCAGAATTCTCCATGAAGGAGAAAGGCAAAAGATCAATTGCCAGCATTTCAGCTACAGCAGCATTAAGTTCACGTAACACTGTATGATTGGGTGGTTACTTCAGTTTATGTGCAGAAACACTCTGCAATGTGGACTGACTTAAACGTTTTACATGGGGTGTGATGACAAATGGTTCTGCTCTCTGAATGGCAGGGGGTGGAGTGTGGACGTGTGATGAAGACGGTTACACAGATGATGAAAAATCCACAAATGAAGTTATTTTTCCAGGATTTATGAACAGGGGTTGTTGTACCACTTGCACTAGACATATTGGCCCAGATATTCAAACTGCGCCAGTCTGAGGCGCAAGCCCCTGCGCAGCTCAAAATAGTTGCGCAGGGGTGTGGCCGGGGTGATATTCAAAGGAGTTGCGGCTTTGAGCAGCTCCTTTGAGCTCCCCGAACCACAACGCTGCGCGTAGGCGCGGTGGAACCTGCGCTACCGCAAGTTGCCAGAGTTGAGCATTCAACTGCGGTGGCGCAAATACCATTCGCCATCTTCAAATTTCGATATTCAAGGTGACATGCAAATGGGGCCATAATTTATACAAGGCGCAGGGGGCCATTTGCATCTCTTTGCTCTTCATTGCATGCCATTTGCATGTAGGTGTGCGATCCCGAGGACTTGCTCCTGGCCACCCTGGCCAGGCAGCAGCCGTCGGGGACCGGCCGCCTGCACTGCAACCCGATGTGAGCATCACAGTTATGCCCCCACCTCCCACAGCCCGATCGCGGGCATCACAGTTATACCCCCCACACCTCCCACAGCCCGATCGTGGGCAGAACACATACATGTCGCCCCAACATCACCCACAGCCGATCGTGGGCAGAACCTGTATAACCCCCAGTGCCCGATCGCGGGCAATGTAACCCCCCTCCCCCAGCAGAATAACTCCTGGTGGTCCAGTGGACGTAAACCCGATCGCGGGCAGAATGTCACAGCAGAACCCCCAAACATCTCCCTGGTGTCTAGTGTCCCCCCACCCACCACAGTCCCTCCACCCGCTCCCCACAGCCGTGAGGCGACAGCATCCCACCATGCCGCCCCGCCGCCCGCCGACGCCTGACTGTCCGGTGAGCTGCACGCCCAT
Source organism: Neoceratodus forsteri (assembly GCA_016271365.2). Classification (NCBI taxonomy): domain Eukaryota; kingdom Metazoa; phylum Chordata; order Ceratodontiformes; family Ceratodontidae; genus Neoceratodus; species Neoceratodus forsteri. The sequence goes on from CM057454.1 coordinate 1,229,380,877, forward strand.
TGGTGCAGGCTACAGCCAATGGGCGTGCAGCCCCACCGTACATGACAGTCCAATTTGTGAATGATCATTCACATATCTGGATGTCAACTATGACGATAAACTACGCCATGATGGCTGTACTCTGCACAAATGATGTGCAACTCGGACATCGGCCGAGCGAAAACGGGCCAGGTGGGATGCTGTCGCCGCCTGGCTGCGGGGGCGGGTGGAGGAGCTTCGTGGGTGTGGTGGGGGACACTGGGCACCAGGGAGATGTTTGGGGGGGTTATGTATGACATTCTGCCCGCGATCGGGCTTTACGGTCCACTGGACCACCAGGGAGTTATTCGGGTTGGGGGAGGGTTACAGTCTGCCTGCGATCGGGCACTGGGGGTTTATACAGGTTCTGCCCAGCGATCGGGCTGTGGGATGTGGGGGGGACATGCGTGCTGCTGCCAGCGGTCGGGCTGGTGGGGGGCACAGGGAGGCGGTTGAGGGGCCAGCCAGGGTGGCAGCTGCTGTGTTGCACCCTGCAATGCAACAGCTCACCTAGTCAGCCCTCGACTAAGCCTTTTTTTTGGCTCAAGCTTGTGCGGGCGCAGCTTGGGGGTTGCAGCATGCACAACTCGCATAACCCGACAGACATGTCGGGTTGCGCAGGTTATGCATGGATCCTCCCCCTCCTGTTGAGCATGCATTCATTTGCATTGCTCTCTTGCGCAACCTGGTGCCAGTGGCGTAACTGCCTCCTGCTGAATATCGCAGAATGGCGCATTTTGGACTTGCGCATGGCGCAACCCTGTTGCGCATGGCGCAACCCTTTTGAATATCTGGGCCATTGCATTTACCACAACCACTACCAAAACTGCTACTCTCACCAGCACTGGACAACATTTCAAAATCATTATCTTCCACCTCATCATGCCTGTAGTAATCCTCTGCTGTTATTTCATCGCTACTGCACACATTTAATTTCCTACATGATCTTACAGTCATGGGAGGGGATAACATGCTTGTTATGGTTGATGACGAGGGTGAACACCCTACTATGGTACTGTATTAGCTGCCATCTTGTCCTGGGTCCACAGTGCCATGTGCCTGTTCTTAAGATGAGTATGCTGTTCTCCTGTGCCCAGATGGCTCCTCTTTTTATCTTGACTCACACGCGCATGGCAAACCTGGCAGATTGCAACTGCCTCATCATTTGCATCTTGCACAACAAAATCCCAAACAAGGGATTGTGGTCCCCTACTTTTAACATGTCCCTGATGCTGCTTATTGGACTCTGTTTTTTAAGCCCTGAAGTGGGGGTGGGGTGCTACATGATTTTTCAGGACGTACACACTTGGACTGCAACTGATCACCATGATTACCTATCATTATTACTGGGTCATCATCATCTTCAACTGAAACTGGTAAATCACAACTTTTTATGGGGGGGGGGTAATGCAAACCGACCCAGATGCAGCCACTTTTAATTCATTTTTCTCCGGTGCCCAACAGGGGGTCACTGACATCATCATATTCATCAACATCATGTGCATCCACATCTTCTGCTTGGATGCTGGAATGTGGACTGCATGTTGCAACCACAGCAATGTCAGCATCATCAGATTCATCATCAACACCACGATCACTCTATATTTTTTCACTTCGTTGTGAATCATTGCATGGCAAATGCATGACCTGAGCCATGGTGGAAGAAATGTGACATTGTGTGTTGTTATTGCCATGATGATCAGAATCATCATGTTCAGTTACCAATGTGATGTTACTGGGGAGTATGACATCATCTACACTGTCACTCACTGCTTTACACTCAGCTATATTTTTGGACATGGTCAACTGGTCAGAAGTGGAACTTGAGGCAGCAATACTCATATCACCAGCAACTGCACTAACACCACCAACTGGGACAAACATCATCTCCTCCAACTATGAGTGAAGCTACCAACTGCACTGTAGAAAACATTGAAGGAGAAACTCCTTTCCTCACATCAGGAATGCGCTTCTGCGACTGCTTACTACTGGCAGCAGTGCCATGGTGAGAAACAGCTTTGCTTGCACATCTCTTTGCGGGCATTTTGAGGGATCAACAAGATTATTCTAAACAAATTTAGATTTTGGAACATTCACTCTGGGCGACTGGATGTGAAGCCAGAAAAAACAACTGTGGCTTCAACAAGAGCTATAGATGCAAAGTCACAACAAGTTCAACAACACCTTAACTAACCAGTGGTGCACTAGTCACAATACAATCTGGAAAAGAATACCTTTTGCCGGTTGGGGGGCACTGTGACTGCAGATTACAGTAACAGTGCAAAACCAAGATACCACAATGGCAGTACAAAATCACGCAGGTGCAGTAGAATTGCAGGTTCACACTGCTGCAATTACACCGTGGCACAATAAAAGGTGTATTATTTGATGTCACTGCACACACACACACACTTGCACACACACTTTGTCTAAGCAAATTGAAAACTTCAGTAACATACCACATATTTTAAACAACCTGAAATTATGCGCTGCTGCACCAGGTCCACAGCACAATCAGCAAAGAAATGTCAACAACTACTGAAAATATTACTGTGTGTACATTAACACTGTTATACAAGAAAAATACAACCAAAAAACAAAGAACTCCCTATTTCTCCAACTTAAATCTACCTACAACACAGATATGCCCCTCCCCCAAAGCACACTTCCACTGTCAGTACACAGACATTAACATTCAAAATCCACACACAAACAATAAACACTCAATGATATAAGCACAGGAGGGTTTCCTACAATCGATGCACTAAAGACTGAGAAAAATAAATTACTCAAAAGGCTTTTTTAACAGATTTTAGAGGATCTGAACCACAGAGAGCTCTCAGAGAAAACTGTCTCCTACAGCTACCAACACACACTACCCTGAACTGAGGCTGTGCAGAACAATCTAGAGCCCATGTGACCTGCAATCCCATGAATCACTGCAAAATTCACCTTTGGAGCTCATCAAGTGATGCGAAATACATTGATTTCAATGGGCACGGGGTCAAATGTCACAAGATATTATGCCGCATGGCTAAATCGAGCTGCCAATACAGCACGATTTATGCCATGTGGCATAACTCTTTTTTTTATGTAGGGGGCTCTGCCCCTCACACCCCCCATTGGGATGGGCTGTGCCCCAGACCCCTCTCACCAAAGATTCTTAACTCCAGGGGGGGTCCAACTCGGGGAACACACAAAGTCTTTAAAAACCTACAGTTTCTGGGACTGGGAATCAAACCCAGTCTCAGACGTAGTGTCTGGGTTCCTGCTGCTGTGGCTCTGTCCAGTGAGCCACGGCAGCTGCTCAGCAGAGCCCACTCCCAGCAGAGGTCTTATCCTCAGCCTGGGAATGTGTAAATGGTGCAATACCGCATACAGCAGTATACGTGATATTGCAATTCACTTTCCTAGACAGCTCTGCTTCGGGTTAGCTATAATGTTGTATGTTATTAAGCTTACGACATTATGACCCGATACAATTTCAATGTACTTCACCTTAAAATTAGTGGAGTAGTGGTTTGGGGAAGGCGGAATAATGCAAAGTCATTGCTTTCAATGGACTTTGCATTCCTCATTATGGCATGAAGCACTCCGCCTCGTGTTGTGGGGGTACTTGGTAAATTCCGCATTACTCTGCGAATCACTTCATGGAGCGAATTGGGGCCACTTTGCCACCACTTATTTATTCCTTATTACGTACATAATTTTATGTTCGTACTATCTATTCTTATACTCTAATCTAAACAATGGGATTACACCACATTTCTTTTTGAATAGGCACATTTTATGTTCATGTCATCTATTTTTATACTCAGGTCTAAATGATGGGAAGTAAAATAAAGTAAGTAAGCAAGTAAAGTAAAAATGTATTTATATAAAGTGCCCTTCCTGGGCTCTAGGTGCTTTTACAATATCACACTTTTACAGTATTCCATACAACAACATAAGTACAATACCATTTAAAACCAATAAAACCATGACAGCAATCAGTGCAATCATTCACCAAATCTCTGAGAATGCCTGGTTAAATAGGAAGGCTTTCAGCAACTATTTGAAGCCTTCTACAGTCACGCTATCTCGAATACAGTGAAAATCCAAGACACAATGGTCATCTTAACTCACAATTTATAAGCAAATAGGAAGTCCATGTCATCTACTCTTATATTCGTCTTTGTCATCTATTCTTATATTCTGGTTTAAACAATGTGAGGTCAAAAAGCTGATCATAGCATTACATTACATGCCTTATTGAATAGGCAAATTTTATGTTCGTGCCATCTATTCACTAAGCACTAAATGAGTACTTCTGCTCAGCATTTACTAAAGAGAAGAGGGGGGTGACACCCAAGATGGGAGAAATGGCAGACGCAGGGGGGGAAGTGGTGACAGATGGGGAAATCATGGAGGGCAGAGTTTGAGAGGGTTTGAAGGCACTGAGGGTGGACAAGGCACCAGGCCCAGATGACATCCACCCCAGGGTACTGAAGGAGCTGGCAGAGGTCCTTGCAGGACCTTTGGCAGACCTATTTAATGCCTCACTACATTTGGTGTGTACCTCAGGACTGGAGGATGGCTCATGTGGTGCCCCTCCACAAGAGTGGCCCCAAGGATGAACCGGGAAACTACAGACCAGTGAGCCTCACATCCATCGTGGGTAAGCTAATGGCGACTATCCTGAAGGAGAGGCTGGTGGCCCTCTTAGAGGCCAAAGGTCTACAGGACAGCAGAAAGCATGGCTTCATACGTGGCCGATCCTGCCAAACCAACCTGGTCAAGTTCTGTGACTGGGTAACTAGGCAACTGGACAGGGGACATGCAGTGGATGTCCTGTATCAGGACTTCAGTAAGGCATTCGACTCAGTGCCACATGGAAGACTGGGAAGGAGTAGTAGGCACAGGGGCAGGTGCAATGCTGGTGAGATGGGTAGGAAACTGGCTGCAGGGAAGGCAACAGAGGGTGGTGGTGGGTGGGGAGCTCTCACACCCAAGGGCAGTGATGACGTGTCCCACAGGGCTCAGGTGTTGGGACCAGTGTTGTTTGGGATATTCATTGCAGACATATCATGGGACATCAAGAGCAAGATCAGTCTGTTTGCTGATGATACCAAGGTTTTGCGGTGGTGGATAACCTAGGGAGATGGCAGGGTTGCAGGATGATCTGGCAAAGCTTGAAACCTGGTCAGACACCTGGCAACTGGGCTTTAATGCCAAAAAGTGCAAGATGATGCATTTTGGGATGAAGAACCCAAGGAGGACTTACCAGCTAGGGGGAGTGCAGCTAGCCCAGACAGAGGAGGAGAAGGATCTGGGTGTGCTCATCACAGGGTCAATGAACAACACGGTACAGTGTAGGAAGGCAGCTGCAAAGGCCAACAAAATGCTGGGTTGTATTGCAAGGGGTATATCCTCGAGGAGGGAGGAGGTGATTCTGCCACTGTATAGGTCATTAGTTAGACCACACCTGGAGTACTGCGGCAGTTCTGGCGTCCAGATCTGAAGAGGGACATTAAGTTACTGGAGGAGTGCAGTGCAGGGTGACAAAGATGATCAAGGGTCTGGGGACTTATCATATGAGAGGAGGTTGAAGGAGTTGAACATGTACTCACTGGAGGAGAGGGAGAGACAGGGGGACATGATTGAAACCTTAAATACATGAAAGGAATAAACAAGACATGTACAGAGAGGTTGTCAAAGTAAGGGAGGGGAGGGCCACCAGGGGCCATGATATGAGACTGGAGCGAGGAAGGTTCAGGAGGGAGATGAGGAGACACTTTTTTACAGAGAGGGTGGTGGCTGGGTGGAATGCGTTACCTGCAGAAGTGGTATGCAGTAGAACAGTGGACTGCTTCAAATGAGGAAGGGACAGGACAAGGGGGAGGGTTAATGAAGGGGAAGGGTGGAAGGGAGGGGCAGCTGCAGAATAAGGAGTGCTAGCTGCACATTCGAGCAGACTTGATAGACCTCTAGGCCTTTATCTGCTGGCAAATTTCGTATGTTCGTATGTTCGTATTCTTATACTCTGGTCTAAATGACGGGTGGTCAAAAGGTCACTGTTCCATTATAACACATTTTGTTTTTTCTACATAATGGATGGTCAACAAAAAGGTCATAGTAACTCACTATTTTTAAGTTATAAACAAATATAATGCTGATGCATTCTTTATTACAGAAGCTTGGACATTGTATAGTATCCTCTGAGTTTATATTTGAATAGACATCATTCCTTACTATGTTTATAATGGTCCCTCTTTTTCATTTTTAGTGAGGGTCTAATTATATTTTTTGTGGATCAATGTATTACTATAATATGTATGTTAGTATCAACTATACTGTTTTTTTTTTATAAGTTATGCCCTGTTTATATGGACAGATAATCTATATCGGTGCCCATGCTTCTCCTTGGCCTATAAGGTAACATCTGGTCCTGGACCCTGAACAAGGGAAAGAGGATTTTTGAGCCTTTGTCCCATTGGGAACTGAAAGGTTCCAGAAAGTCCGGAGCACTGACATTGGTTTCCTGCCCCATGCTGAAGCCAGTGCTGAAATCATTGGACTAGGGCATAAGACTGCTGAGAAACATTGACCTTTGAGGTTTCCTCATTTAGCAGCTGTGTAGAGAAGTCCTGATCTTCCTGCTTACCAATTCACTCAGTTGGCCTGTCAGTGATGTGTTCATTTTTTTTTATTTTTTTTTTTTATTTATGGCAATCCTGCTACTAGGGTTTCCTTAATTGGACTGCAGAGTTGATTTTCAGAACTAATTTCAAGTTGTACAGTAGTTACATTGTGTATTAGATTGCTGATGATAATTTCTGAACTTTTCTTTTAAAGTTTAAGTCTTTTTTGTGTAACCCCTTTGTTACCCGGGGTTACTTGAATTCCAGTAAGACCTAGTGGCAGGCAGGAAAGACAGCTTGTGAAACTCCAGTTAAATGGGTTTCACACTGTCTCACTCTGTTCTCAGTCTCAGCTGAGACTGAGGGATGACATCACTAGTAGAACTATCACAGCTGCATGAGCCACATTGGAATCTGCAGCAAGGGAGTTGGTTAGAATATTGGGAAGTTTTTAAGTCAGTCTTCAGTGAGTGTGTGTAAAGTTGTGAGCTTGCTGAGAAAGCAGCTCAGTGAAGGCTCTAGGAGCCTCAGCCCTGACAGAGGGCTACTTTTAAGTAAAAGGGTGTGTGTCTCCACCTTAAAGAGAGACACAGAAGATAATTGAAGTGGTGGAGACTGCTGTTTTCGGGTCTCAGTGCCCCTCCCTTTGGGGGGGTCAGGAAAGGGTTCCCTGCAGATTTCTGGGACAACCACCTAGTTCTGCTTGTAAAGGAGAAGCTGCCTATGTGTTCCAGAGTTTATTTGGGAGAACAATAAGATTTGTGAGTCGCTTGTGGGGCACCTCAAAAGTGAGGGTGAGTGTCTGCTCTTGCTAAAAGGGCCTATGTTTTTCACCCTGGGACTTGTGTGACAATGTGGGGATTGAACTACTAAAATATTTGGAAGCCTAGAGTAATGGGCTAAGCAAAGTAAAAGTAGGTTCAAGTCAAGAGCTTGTTGGGATGCAAATGATATGTAGAGAAGATGTGAAAGATGTCTACCCAGAATCTACATTTGAAAGTTCAGTAAAGAAATTGTTCAGTTTCCAGAGAAATGGCCGGGTATGGGCTTTGGTAGCTGGAGATGGGTGCCCCCCCCCCCATCTTTAGTGACCAGATCCACCTCTACGGATTTCTTCTGTGGATTTCTACTTTACCTCAGGCACTTGGCCAGTGATGAGGGAAGTACCCAGATGTGGGATTGTATGAAAAATTCTCTCTAGGAGTCGAAGACTCTAGTGTGGTTTGGGGAGCCATGACAGGATAATTGGTTCATTCCTCAAATGGACCACGGATCAAGTGGCCGGCGGGGGAGCCGGGCCAGTGAGGAAAACCCAAGTGTGTACAAGTTGGGCTGCATTCCCAAAGCTGCAGCAAGTCCGGGCTGTGTGCCTGGTGGGTTTAGAGGCTGAGGGCTGGAAATGGTGATAAAGTGTTCTGTAGTCTCTTATCTGCATTACCAGGAAATGTAGCCCCATGGGGGTCCGTCTATGCTTTGTTTGTTCAGCTTGGAAGTGAATAAAAGCCACACTGAAGAATCCTATTGCTGGTTCTGGACATTATAGTTATTGCTTCCTGTGTTCAGATTTACTTTGGTGCCCCTGTGCAGAGTAGCAAAACCTAGGTCCCCTGTGCCGAGTAACCTCATCCTCCCTGAATCCAGTCCCCACCAGGTACTGCTGTCAGCTTCAACAGCATGCCACCTGTCATTTTGATAAAAAGGCAGGGGTGAGGGTTTACAAAAATGGAGGCACCGCTTTGGATTTTGTTCAGGGAGGAAGGTGCTTGGGCAAGGGGACTAGCGTTTTGGCTATCTGGCAGTGGGTAGCTCAAAAGTTGAAGCAATTTAACTAGTGTGTGTTGCTGTGTGCTGTGGATCTTGTGCTGCTATTTAAAACTGCCAACTGTTTACCAAGGAGCAGTAAAGCCAAAGAGTGTGCCCTTGTCCTGCATCAAACTGTTTACAGCATTTTGCCTGCTTGTAAAATGAACTGTGGTGAAGAAAAGTGTGGAAGACTAGGGGTAGCAACAGGAAAATTGTGCCCTGGTTGTTTGAAATGCTTTTAAAATGAACTGTGGTAAAGAAAAGTGTGGACGACTAGGGATAGAAACAAGAAAATTGTGCCCTGGACGTTGGAAATGCTTTTTGAAATGAATGAGAGACTTGCAGGTGTAATGGCTATGTTAAATGGCTAAAATGGGCTCCCACCGTGGAATCAGTTGGTAAAGAAAAAAAGTTGCATTCTGCAGTTTAAATTTGCCTGCTCAATGATCGCCATGAGGACAAGAGCCCTCGCGAGGAAGAAGAGGCTCATTTGCATGGTGTCGTGTGATCAGTCAGGCTGAGATCAGTCCCACCCCTCAGCCAGCTCTACAGTGACTGCCCCAGAATTCGAGAGGGAGTGTGAGTGAAGTGCATGTACTGGCTAGTAGAGGAGCATCGCGGAGTGTTAAAATTGCTGTAAACATCCTAAAAATAGACTTTCTAGTTTAAAATCAGGCTCAACTCGCTAATTGATCGTCAGAATTGCAAGTTTGGTGGTCGAGAAGACGATCAGCAGGACTGTCTGGCTGTTTCTGTTCTGAGGCCTCAAAGATCTGGCTGCAGGCCATTTTTCCTCATCACAGCAAACTGCTACTGATAACAGTAAGTAAACAACCTTAAAAAACAGCTCAAACAGTGATTTTCTGCCCTATGCCATATAAATGTGTGTGCAGCAGTGTAGTCGCTTTGTCAGTAACGACTGTGTCAAGTCCTGCCAGCAAGTGCAAGTCTGTTAAGCCATTGACTGTGTGCATAGTAATGCATTCAGCCTCAGTTTAAAGTTTGAAGCCAGAGAGAGACTGTGGGTTGTAGCCAATGTGCAGAACTAGTTATACAGGCAATCCTGTGCTAAAATCCTGAAGCTTTATGGGACTGTGAATAAAAGAAATGTTTCCAGCATTTAAAAAGTCAGTGGGAAATCCTGTAAATGTGTTTAAAGCAAGAACAGAGCAAGTTGTGCAGTTTGAGCAAAAGTTATCAGTAGTTTATGTAAATCAGGTGTGCAGTGGCTTGACCCAGATTCTGAATGTTGATGTACAGGAGAGCTGCCGCCGCCATTACAGGGTGGGGTAGTAAAGTAAACACAGCAGCAGAGGAGCCATTTTACAACTAAAGAGTGTGTTCAGTAAAGTTGGGACTTTCAGTTACAATGAACTTTTGTTTGTTTTTCCTGCAGTTATGGCCTCAGGACTAGCTCATTATCTGGATCATGCCTAGATTGCAGTAACAGCAGCAGTAAATAGACTGAGGGATATTGAAAAGTGGTGCTATGGATGACAACTGCCTCCTCATGTGGCGGTTCCTGGTTTTCCAGTGCATGTATGTCAAATATGCTTGAGAGCTGGAAGGAATGTCTTCATGATTTCTCACTGTGCTGGATGCCTAGAAAAATATGGCTTGTATAAAGCGCCTCATATTCGTTTGGCTCCCACATGGACAAAGGTTTCCAGAATCTGCAGTTGGTAGCAAACAGCACCAGGCGGAGCCTGTGGAGGAAGGCCCCTCGGGGGAGTGTGGCACAAAGCTAGAGGGTGCAGAGTTAGAGACAGAACCAGAAGTTGAAGTTTCGGATGCTGGATCCCAGAAGGAAAGTTCGGATAAAGCATCAATAGACCCCTGGAAGGGGAGGCCCTAGCCCAAGTCTCTTAGGCGAAGATGAGATGCGGGAGGCCTTTGAGTGGGAGGTGTCGACCTCCACGCCTAGTGATGAGTGGATAGTCTCAGGAGTAAAGATGACTGCTCACTCCTGGGATCAGATCCTCAGTGAAGAGAAAGATGAGGGGGAACCTATGTGGCCTTGTGAAAAAGGAACGGGTACACAGCCTCAAGATCTTGCCTCGGAGGAATGCATAGAAAAAAGTGGTGATGCCACTGCCCTGGCTTCACAAGAGGAAGAAGTCAGGGATCAGTTTCTAATTTCTTTAAGGATGCATAGCTGGCAGAACCAGGACTGACCACCCACAAGCCAGGCCAGCGGTCTCAGATTGACCAAAGCAAGTAAAAAGGAGAGACTGGTTCGTAGAAAGGCAAATGAGATCTATGGTATGACCTTTCCTACCTTTCCTCGGAAAGTCTGGGAGGAGATTGAGAACAGCAGGAAATCCTGGATCTGGGATGAAGCAATGAAAAGTATGCAGCTTGGGGCCAACAAGCATGTAAAGAACAGACTGTTTCACGAAAAGTAAAACCAGTGGAAGAGAGGCAGGACACTGTTTATAGAGAGAGTGAGAATAGTGGATGGAGAGGGACATGAAATCTCCCACTTTGTGAATTATGTGCACAAAGATGGGGTAATAATTCAAGCTCCTGACCCCTGGTGCTATTGGCCTCAGTGCAAGGACCTCCCAGCAAATGTGCCCCTGCCTACAAAATGGAAAGCCGAGCAGTGGTAGTCAATACTGCCACACCAGACTGTGAAGTGCCTTCATTGATCCGCCAATATGGATATCCAGGACTCAGGTGCCCTACATTCATCAGTCTACAGTGTACTGGCCTTTCCAAAATCCATCGACTGGCCCACCAGATGACTTCAGATCCAGAGAGGACACCAGCCCAGCTGTATCCTGTTCATCACCTGGTAATCGGATGAAGTCGGACCAACTGTTTTCTTTTTGTTCCTGTTCTAAGGTTCTATCTCCAGAGATGACATCAACCCAGCAGTTCCCAGATGTGCCCTCCTGTGGTTCCTGGAAGATGTCTGCCCAGCACTATCGGAAGAAATGCTGCCAGGGAGAGTCTTCGTCAGAGGTGCAGGTTGGTCAAGAATTTTTCATACTACAAGTGGCTGGTAAGTCCGAACTTTTCTATCTTTATGACGCTGCAGTACACACCCTACACTAGCAGACTTCAAAATGTGTGAACAGTCCTCAAAGACTCTCCCCTTCGGGACTTGGCCTGTTGGAACTGTGCTTCACCGGGCTTCGGCCCAGGAGAGACTCTTTATTGGACTAGCCTTCAGGCATTGTGGTCACTAGTTGGGACTTTGAGGGCACTCCATCCCCCCAAAATGTGTATTATGAATAATGACATTGTTTTCTAATGTAAATACTGTTTTTCTACAATTTTCTAAAAAAATATTTTTGGGATTCTTTAGTGTTTTGATGGTAGGTGTCTAAGTAGACTGTGTATGTAGATTAGGAGTGTGTGTTGTCATTCTTTTTCTTACAGGTGTTCCTGGGAAGACAGAAGAGAAGACAAGAATAGGAGATGGGGCTCATCGGAGTTCCTCATCAGTGCTCTAGTGTGTAGAAATTTAAAGTACTGTGCTGGTATTGTTGTTGTTGCTGTATTAACCCTTTCCTTCCGCAGGTGTGGTTGTGGGGGTAGGGAGGAGACAGTAAAATGGTTAAAATGTGGTATTTTAATGGTGTGAGGTTGCAGGTTGCCCAAGGTCGGGGAGGTCCCCGGGTGTTTTTTGTTTTGGGGGTATTAGGTTAAAGGCAGATAGGTTTTCCCTAGAGGGTGGAGGGGGGGGGATAGACAGGCTGTGGCCCTGACCTGCAGTGGGGACTGCAGTGCTGATCTATCAGGGCTATGCTCTGGATGGTTTACCAGAGCATCTAGGTGTCGATAGTAAGTGGATAGTGTAGAGGCTGATATGTCAGCTAAAGGCCTCTAGGCCCTTAGTGTTGCCTGCCTGTACTTGCACATGGTAGGAGGGGGCCTGATCACCCCCCTCCGCAGGTAGCACATAGGGTGGGATGGCCTAAGGCTGGGTAAACAATGATTGCGGACAGTCATTTTCCTGGTCAAGGGCAAGTGTTACCCCCTTGTTACCCGGGGTTACTAGAATCCCAGTAAGACCTAGTGGTAGGCAGGGAAGACAGCTTGTGAAACTCCAGTTAAATAGGTTTCACACTGTCTCACTCTGTTCTCAGTCTCAGTTGAGACTGAGGGATGACATCACCAATAGAACTATCACAGCTGCATGAGCCACATTGGAATCTGCTGCAAGGGAGTTGGTTAGAACGTTGGGAAGTTTTGAAGTCAGTCTTCAGTGAGTGTGTGTAAAGTTGTGAGCTTGCTGAGAAAGCAGCTCAGTGAAGGCTCTAGGAGCCTCAGCCCTGGCAGATGGCTACTTTTAAGTAAAAGGGTGTGTGTCTCCACCTTAAAGAGAGACACAGAAGATAATTGAAGTGGTGGAGACCGCTGTTTTCAGGTCTCAGTGCCTCTCCCTTCAGGGGGGTCAGGAAAGGGTTCCCTGCAGATTTCTGGGACAACCCCCTAGTTCTGCTTGTAAAGGAGAAGCTGCCTATGTGTTCCAGAGTTTATTTGGGAGAACAAGAAGATTTGTGAGTCGCCTGTGGGGCACCTGCAACGTGAGGGTGAGTGTCTGCTCTTGCTAAAAGGGCCTATGTTTTTCACCCTGGGACTTGTGTGACAATGTGGGGATTGAACTACTAAAATATTGGGAAGCCTAGAGTAATGGGCTAAGCAAAGTAAAAGTAAGTTCAAGTCCAGAGCTTGTTGGGATGCAAATGATATGTAGAGGAGATGTGACAGACGTCTACCCAGAATCTACATTTGAAAGTTCAGTAAAGAAATTATTCAATTTCCAGAGAAATGGCCGGGTATGGGCTTTGGGAGCTGGAGGTGGGTGGCCCCCCCATCTTTAGTGACCAGGTCCACCTCTACGGATTTCTTCTGTGGATTTCTACTTTACCTCAGGCACTTGGCCAGTGATGAGGGAAGTACCCAGATGTGGGATTTTAAGAAAAATTCTCTCTAGGAGTCGAAGGCTCTAGTGTGGTTTGGGGAGCCACAACAGGATAATTGGTTTATTCCTCAAATGGACCACGGATCAAGTGGCCGGCGGGGGAGCCAGGCCAGTGGGGAAAACCCAAGTGTGTACAAGTCGGGCTGTGTACCCAAAGCTGCGTGCAAGTCAAGGCTGTGTGCCTGGTGGGTTTAGAGGCTGAGGGCTGGAAATGGTGATAAAGTGTTCTGTTGTCTCAAATCTGCATTACCAGGAAATGTAGCCCCATGGGGGTCCGTCTATGCTTTGTTTGTTCAGCTTGGAAGTGAATAACAGCCACACTGAAGAATCCCATTCCTGGTTCTGGACATTACAGTTATTGCTTCCTGTGTTCGGATTTACTTGGGTGCCCTTGGGCAGAGTAGCCAAACCTAGGTCCCCTGTGCTGAGTAACCTCATCCTCCCCAAACCCAGTCCCCACCAGGTACTGCTGTCAGCTTCAACAGCATGCCACCTGTTGTTTTGCTAAAAAGGCAGGGGTGAGGGGTTACATTTGCTTTCTGCATTTCTAATCTGTCTGGCTAATAGTCCTGCCCCTAATGACCTGGAACCAAACATTTCAGGTCAGATACATGCCCCCATTTAACACCCTTTGTTTGAACTCTGTGCTGAAATTTGTTGCTAGCACCTTTGTAGCCAGAGTCAGTAACAGAACCCCCTCCCCATCATCCCAAGTCCTTTCAACTGTTATTTTTTTTTCCCTCACATCCTTCCTTGCAATGACCCCTCCCCCTGACCTCCATCAAGGCTTACAACTGCCATCTCTTCTGTTCCTCTCTGTCAGGCTGATTGGAGCCCACTGGGCTGGTACCACTGACGTGGTCCCCTCCACAAGCAATCTGCCTGCCTAGGACAGGCCGAGAAGGCACCTGCTGCCCACACTCCTCCTCCTTGTCCCATAAGGTAACATCCGGTCCTGGGCCCTGAACAAAGGAAAGAGGATTTTTGAGCCTTCCGCCTAGTGGGAACTGAAAGGTTCCAGATGGCCCGGAGCGCTGACATTAGTTTCCTGCCCAACGCTGAACCCAGTGCTGAAATCATTGGACTAGGGCATAAGACTGCTGAGAAACACTGACCTTTGATGTTTCTTCATTTAGCAGCTGTGTAGAAAAGTCCTGATCTTTCTGCTTGCCAATTCACTCAGTTGGCCTGTCAGTGATCTGTTGATTTTTTTTGTTGTCTACTTTTCCATTTGCAAATTATACTGTAAAGCCACTAGAGGGCAATAACACATGTAGGTTGCAGTCCTCTACCCACTCTTCCCACCCTTTTCTGAGGAACTCCTCTTGCGTTCGCTGCCACCCAACCCTGACAAATCCCTGCTTGTCCCCCCAGTTCTGATTAATACTTTTCCACGAGTTCTGAATATCAGTTTTCCACATGTGCTGATACTGCTAATCATTCTCTGAGCCAGGGGATCCCTTCTACTGCTGAAATCTGAAACCCCTTGTGGGCTGCCTGTCATAGGCTTATACCTGACAGTGCTTTAGGTTTCTACCTGACAGGATCTTTTTGTTAACAAAAGTCCCGGGCATTCCTAGAGTCTGAGTGCTGCTGTAAACCTAATCATTCAGGGAATCTCTGCACTCCTCATATTGTTTATGCTTTCCCTCGGACCGGGGATGCTCTATGGGCCCAAACTCCCTGCACAACTTGGCAATCGTGGGCTCACTCCTGAATGCCTACTACGAAATAAGTCTTGCTACAGATATCTTTCTGTGATTTTGCTTCCTCATCTTCCAGCTCACCACCAGGGTTTTCCATGGGGCTGTACCTGTATCGAATAGTCCTTTCAAGCTATCCCTCCTAAGCACCTCGGCACCTGTCTTTCCCTGCAATTCTTTGCCAGAGTACTGGTCTCCCTAGCCTTGGGTCAGTATACCCTTAAGGGAAACATCTGGTATTCAGTTAGTGGCAAACTGCATAGGCAAACCATGGCTAAAATACTCAGTCTAACTATTGCTACCCTTTCCAGGATACTTGTACTTATACTATGCTCCAGTAATGTTGAGTTGAATCCTGGTTCTCCTGCAGCCCTGTCATCTCTCTCCGATACTGCAAAGCTGAAAGGAATGAGCTTCTGGCATGTTAATGTCTGCAGTCTCATGAAAAAGTTTACCTTGATCAAAGCATGGATTAGCCATATCTTGCCAGAAGTATTGGTGGTCTCTGAATCTTGGCTTAGGCCAGCTACCCTTGATAGTGAGATCAACATCCCTTCTTACACTCTCTTTAGAGCAGATAGATTGACTAGAGGAGGAGGTGTGGTAATCTATGTCAAGGATAAATACTCTGCATCCTGCCTTGACTCAGTTACTGTCAAAAACTAATTTGAATGTTTGACCATTAAGACTGAGCTAGCCAATTCCCTTGTGCTCCACGTAATCGGTTGTTATAGATCACCTTCAGCTGGGCTGCAGCTCCTAAGTTATCTTGGATCTTTACTAGAGAAAGGTAACCATGAAACAATTATTTTAGGGGACTTCAACCTCGACTGGCTATCTAAGATTTCAACTCCGCTGAATACCTTCTGTGACTCTCATGGGATGACACAAATAATTAGTGAGCCTACATGCACGAACAAAAATAATCCAAATAATAGTACCCTTTTAGATGTCGTACTAGTTAATAAGCCCCACCTATTCTCTCATTCTGGCACTTTTTTCTCTGATGTCAGCTACCATTGTTTCATCGCTGGTATTAGATCAGTTCATAACACAGTACCATCAGCTAAATTTAACACAAAAAGGTCACGGAAGAACTTCGACCAGTTTGCATACATCAATGACCTGAAACACTCTTTACTCTGTCGAGACTTCTTCTTTGCCAACACGGTAAATTTAGTATATGATATACTTCATGAAATTCTGGTCGGGGCACTAAACAGACATGCCCCAGTGGTAACAATTCATGTAAGATCAAAGCTTGTTGTTGGTTTTTGGCTGAACTGAAGGCTGCATTGCTATCAAGAGACAAACTCTGGAAAAATGCTTGCAGAACCAAGTTGGATGCAGACTGGTGCCAGTTCAGGAAGGCACGGAACTTATGTACAAAAATGATCAAAGAAGCAAAGGCAGCTTTCTACCGTAATGAACTGGGCTCCGCCACAAAAAACTCTCTAAATTCTGGAGTACTATTAAGGAAATGTCGGGGCACACACCTGGTAACTCTCTACCTACAAAAATCATCTTAGGGAATACTACCATATGTGAGGAAAAAGGGGATCCTTGACTCCTTTAACAATCATTTTGCTACGTCTGGTCTTGCGTTTGATAACTCTCCTGCATACTTGACATGCTCGGAATTAGGAGTACAAAACAATGACTCTGATGTCCCAGCTCCTGATTTCTCCTTCCAACCTGTATCTCTGAAAGAGGTCAACTGTGCACCCATATGTGGTGTGTGTGTGTGTGTGTGTGTGTGTGTGTGTGTGTGTGCGCGCGCTGTACCATTGATGGTGTGCCTGTGTGACGTACCGCATGCTGCCTATGTATGTGCATACCCAGCCACTGGACCATGTGGCATGGGTGTGATGAAGGCAGTCTAGCACTGGTTGCACCTGTGTATCGGTGCAATGCATCTGATCCACACCACAGTCCAACGCCTGGGTGGGTGGGTGTGCACGTGTGTGTGCCACTGACTCCTCTCCTCTTGCGTCATGCCTCTGTGTGTGCAAGCCCCTCGCCATGCATGTCCCTGCATGTGTGATGTACTTGTCTGTGTGGCCCATGCATGTGTACTGCACCACCTACCTGCATTCGCCAAAGTGTTCCTGTGAGACAGTGTCATGGTGGCGTTATGCCTGCTGTTGGAGTCGGGGGTCCTTCTGCCCAGGGTGTGGCTGTCCATCACCCTCCAGCCCATTGTCTCCATCATTCCCATTTCTGTTGCCCTCATCTGCCTCGACAGCTATCCCACGGTCAATGGCCATGTTTTGCAGTATGCAGCAGGCCAGGAATAGGCCACAGGCATTCGAGGGGCTGTACTATAGGGCACCACCTGACCTGTCTAGGCAATGGAATTGTGCCTTCAGCATGACAAAGGCACACTCAATGATGTTGCGCATGCTAGCATGTGCCTTGTTGTACCGTTCCTCTGCTGGGGACGACTGTCGTCGGTAAGGGGTGAGCAGCCAGGGCCTCATTGGGTATGTGCTGTCACCAGTGTGGAGAATGACATGGTTATCCCTGTGGTATGCTGTGCTGTGCACCTTTCCTGTCCCTGGCACTCACACCACCATGCACACCCTGTGCACCCCCACTCCAGGTCTGCTATGCCCATTGCCCCTTGCCTATGACATTCTCACCCACTAGGTGGCCCATGGGGATTTGTCCACATTCAAACCTGTGGCACAGTGCAGAGCTATGCCAGATGAATGCATCATGTGCACTCTCAGGGTGTGTGGTGCAGACATTGATGATGCTCCCTGTGGCATTACACACCACCTGGCAGTTGATGCTTGGGCTCCCCTAGGGGCCAGGTGGCATACAAACACCCACATGGGTGCAGTCAATAGCCCCAATCATGCCGGGCATGTGTGTGCCACCCTGTGGAAGTCCTGCATGTTCACTGTATGCTCTACCTGTGTGCTGGGGAAATGGATGAATTCTGAAGCACGTGGCAGCAGGGCATTGAGGAACATGTGTCAAATGCCAGGAGCCTTAGCAACAAGATGGAAGAGCTGGAGGCTGTCATGGTACAATCAGACCTGGACATTGTGGCCATCACTGAAACCTGGTGTAATGATAACCATGACTGGGAGATGGCCATACCTGGCTACAACATATTCAGAAGAGACAGAGCAGGCAGGAAGGGAGGAGGAGGAGTGGCACTGTATGTGAAAAATGACATAAGGGCCACAGAGATCGAGGAGGAACAAAATGGGGGGAGAGATACTGTGGGTTAAGCTGGAAAGGAAAATGGGAACAGCCATCCGCACAGGTGTGGTCTATAGACCACCAGCCCAGGAGGAAGAAACAGATATGGAGCTGATGCTAGCCATCCAAAGGATGGCAGACAAGGGTGAGGTAGTACTGGTTGGAGACTTCAATATTCCAGACGTGGACTGGAGCATCCCAGCAGCAGCATCAACTAGGAGCAGATTTATCCTGGACTCCCTTCAGGGTGCCTTCCTCAAGCAACTGGTCATGGAACCAACTCGGCAGAAGGCAATACTGGACCTTGTGCTCACAAACAGGGATGGTGTGATGGGGGTAACAGTGGGGGAGCACCTGGGTAACAGTGACCACCAGTCATTGCGGTTTGAAATCACAGAAAGAGCAGAACCAAACCACACAAAAACAAGTATCCTGGATTTTAGGGGGGCAGACTTTGGGAAAATGGGGAGATACTTGAAAGAGGCATTAAGGGGAATGGGACAGGAATCAGGGGTTGAGGAACAGTGGGCAGTATTTAAAATGGGGATTACAAGAACAACAGAATTATGCATTAAGCAGGTTAGCAAGAGGAAAAGGAAGAGGAGACCATTATGGTTTTCCAAAGAGCTATCAAAGAAAGTGAAAGCCAAAAAGATTGTATTCAGGCAATACAAAAAGACACAGGCAGAAGGGGATAGGGAGAAGTACCAGGAGAAGCAAAGGGAGGCAGGGAGGTCAGTAAGGGAAGCCAAAGCTCAGACTGAAGAACACATTGCAAAATCAGTGGGTAAAGGGGACAAAACCTTTTACAGGTACATAAGTGAAAAAAGAAAGACAAAGGGAGGGATAGTGAGACTGAAGGGGAGGATGGGAGCCACATGGAGGATGACAACAGTAAAGCTGACATATTGAACAGGTATTTCTGCTCAGTCTTTACTGAGGAAGAGGGGGGTAATGGGTCTGAAGGGAGTACAAGGGGTGAGAATGGTGCAGAAATGGACACAAGTCCCTTTACATGAGAAAGGGTCTTGAAGGAACTGGAAGTAATAAGAGTTGATAAAGCAATGGGTCCCAACAGGGTGCACCCCAGGGTCCTTAAAGAACTAAGAGAGGTGGTGGCTGAACCTCTGGCTATCCTGTTTAGCCGATCACTGGAAACAGGGGAGGTACCCAAAGACTGAAGGACAGCAGATGTAGTCCCCTTATACAAAAGTGGGAACAAAGAGGAAGCAGAGAACTACAGACCAGTCAGCCTCACCTCGGTAGTGGGGAAGATCATGGAAGCACTACTGAAGGAGAGATTGGTGGAACATCTGGTTGTCAATGGACTACAGGACCCAAGGCAGCATGGTTTCACCAGGGGGAGGTCATGTCAGACCAACCTCGTTGAATTTTTTGACTGGGTGACTAGGGAGGTGGATCAGGGGAGGGCAATGGACATGGCCTATCTGGACTTCAGCAAGGCCTTTGACACTGTGCCACATAGAAGACTATTACACAAACTGAGCAATATGGGTGTGGGCAGGACAGTAGTGTGGTGGGTAGGTAACTGGCTGGGTGGCAGGACACAGAGGGTGGTGGTAAATGGCTGTCACTCCACAGAGGGAAGAGTGACCAGTGGGGTACCACAGGGATCAGTGCTGGAACTGGTCCTATTCAACATCTTCATCAGTGACATTGCGCAGGATCTAGAAGGCAGAATTTCAGTGTTCGCTGATGACACAAAGCTCTGTAACAGAGTAGACACACCAGAGAGTGTAGACAGAATGAGAAGCGACCTGCAGAAACTTGAAGAATGGTCAGGGTTTGGCAGTTGAAATTCAATGCAAAGAAGTGCAAGATAATGCATATGGGCACAAAAACCCTGGCACAATATATCAGTTGGGGGGTGAGGATATAGCATGCACCAAGCAGGAAAGGGATCTTGGGGTTGTCATCTCTGATGACCTCAAGGTAGGGAAACAGTGTGACAAGGCAGCAGGTAAAGCAAATAGGATGCTGGGATGTATAGGCAGGGGCATCACCAGCAGGAAAAGGGACAAGACACTAGTGAGGCCCCACCTGGAGTACAGTGTACAGTTCTGGAGACCATACCTATGTAAGGAAATAGACAAGGTAGAGAAGGTTCAGAGGAGGGCAACAAAGATGGTGCATGAATTGCATTACAAGTCCTATGAAGACAGGTTGAAGGAACTGAACATGTACTCCCTGGAGGAGAGGAGGGAGAGAGGGGATATGATAGAGACATACAGGTATCTTACAGGGAGGAACAGGGTGCAGGAAAACACTATTTTTAAGTGAAAAAGATGTTCCAGGACTAGAGGGCATGGGACGAAGTTGGAGGGAGGACGATTCAGAGGAAACATGAGAAAGAATTTCTTCACAGAACGGGTGGTGGACAAGTGGAACACCCTGCCAGAGGAAGTGGTGGGGGCAGAAACAATCACAGGATTTAAGAATGCATGGGATAGACATAAAGGAATTCTAGAGGTCAGGGGTAAGGGGAAACAGACTTCTAGGAAAACAAACTGAACTTACAAGGTCAAATGGGCAGACTGGGTGGGCCATAGGCCCCTATCTGCCAACACTGTCTATGTATCTATGTATCTATGTAACTGTGTGAGGAGGTGGGACATGGTCGACTGGGTGATGCCTGTAGTGTCCCATGTTGGTCATTGAAAGGTGCCCATGGCAACCAGGCACATGACGGCGGTCTCCTTGGTATCCACGGACATGGAGTGGCTCCGGCTGGTGGATGCCTGCATCTCCTTACTGCACAGCTCACAGAGCTGCCTCAGAAGGCCCTGTTCAGGTGGTACCAGCCCACGATCTCTGTGTCACTATAGTTCTCAAAGGTGATGCAGACACGGTGCCACCTGTGTCAGGCATACCACCAACGGGCCCTTTGTCGGCCACATGGCTGTTTCTTATGCCTCCTCACACCCCTCATTATTGCCTCTATCAGGAACAGCGCACTCTCCATCCCTCCATCAGTCCAGTGTCCCCTTGGGGGGGTTCGCTGCTGTCTGTCTGACACTCTGGTTCCCTGTTGCATGTGTGTGTGCATGTGTGTCTCTGTCTCTCTCTCTCTCCCCCCCTCCCTCTTCCATGCCACCTCTCTGTCTCTCTCTCCCCCTCTGTGTCTGTTCTTGTGTCTGTCTGTCTGTCTCTCTTGCTATCTCTCCCTCTCCCTCTCCCTTTCCCTCTCTCTCTCTCTCTCTCTCTCTCACACACTCACACTCTTGGTGCAACTGCTGTCTCTGTGTTTGCGCCCTGTTTTTATAGGAACAACTCAAGTTGCTCAACACTTGTGCCATGGCTTCACGGTTGAATATACCATTGCGCTGCACATTCATGGGAATGCCCCCTGCACTTGCGCCGCATATATTATAGTTACGCATTGGCACAATGTGTTTTGCGCTGTGCCATGGCTCCCGCTGAATATCGCTTCTCGGTGCATTTCTGTACTTGCGCTGGTGCAACGCAGTTGCACCATGCACAACTGCTCTGAATACTCGGGCCATAGAAAAACAGTTATTTAATAAAAACCCTGGTTAATCTCACCATATCAAAAAGTGTCATCACCACCTTATATGTGCAGCATCTATTAAGTAATAAATAAACCATTATAAGTCCACTTCTTTTCATCAAGTATGTATGCTAATAAATGTATATTTATCATTTATAATTTGTTGTGCACTTGCCTCTCTGAAATATATTATTCCTTTTTTTGGTGAGTAATATGTCCAGATTTCTAAAAATAAAAGTAAAAGCTATTTAGGTATATTATACCACTTCGCTATATACGCCCACTTATTCAATCTATTAGTCTATACATTTGTAACAAAAAATGAGTGATACCTTATTTAGATATCTTTTTCCATCAATATTTGGATTTCTGTAAAGTAACACACACTGGGTCTCAAAATCATTCAGTCATTATTATGTCCACTATCAGCTTCAGTATAAAACTTTCATAAGCACTTTATAAAAAGGTAAATGATTGCTAAATGTCAATTTGTTATTAAAATGATATAACTCATTTCACTTAGGGATAACAAATTCCGAAATGAAAGCAGTTAAAACAAAATGTTGCTACACAGTCTCTATCTTACTAGTTGAGTGCCCAATTAACTTCTTTGTAATATATTTTTTTAAAAAGCTTGCAGCTTTCTTAAGTGCCTAATGTGAAGTAAATGACTGATAAATATCCATTTTTTTATTAGAGCAATGCGGCCCCTTAGAGTTAGCAAATCCAAAATGAAAGCAGTTTAAATCAAATGTGGCTCCACAGTCTCTATCTTATCGACTGAGTACACAACTTCTTTTTAAAGGTTTTCAAAAGTTTACAGCTTACATAATTATTCCGTTCAAACAAATGTCTCTCTACTGTGGGAAATAGCATTTGAGAAAAGTTGAAAACTTACATCGAGTGCTGACAGCATGGTACGTGACCTCCTGCATCCTCTAGTGTAATGGAGGTAGCACGCCCTCTCCAAGCAATTCTGTATGTAAGAAAAAGACCAGAATCAGGTACTAGGCAATGAGCATAGTCACCTGATGGACTATCAATCAATCAATCAATCAATCAAAATGTTTATTTACCCAGGTGATCACCATTGAGCAAGCTCATTTACAAGGTGGACCTGCAGTTATTGACATCAGTGACGTGCTCAGAAGTGCTTGGCACCTGACCTGCATATTCTGAGCATCTGAAATGAGGATCAGGTGTCTGATCTGTAACCTCTGTTGGTGTCTAATCTTTTTACTAGTGTATTTACATTTATTTTGCTTCTAAAGTAATCAGTAAAAAAGAGAAATATCCATGTAATCAGTATAAATTTACACTTTTAACAAGTAGATTTTCGATAGAACTGAGCACATTTCAACTGTGTAATAGAATTTTTTTTTTAGTTTTCCATTAGCAGGTTATACAGACCTGCCACTAGAGGGATTCTTGGTCTTTCCACACAAATCACTGTGCCAATCCTAACCCCACTTGCACTGCTTGGTTGTTGGCTGTCTAAACTCTGTCCTCGTATAACTGTCGACAGGTGGTAAGTGTGCTTACAAAGGGCGAGGGCAGGAACTCCTTCCCAGAAATAAACCTCAGCCCCTGCGTCCATAGCTGGTAGCCTTGAATTGCACTGTGCAGGCCTTATTTTATTTACTTGGCACATACCAATAACAAATCTCACTAACTTTCTTCTAGCCTTAGTACATCCATCTCTCCTTCCTTCACAGCAGTTCTTGTTAGCTGACTGATAATTATCTCACAGGCTAGTGATATGCCTCCAGCCAAGATGAGGACGTGGTTCCCCTCCCATCCATTTAGTGAGGATAGGGATACTCAAATCTTAAAGGTAGAGAGGGTGCTGGCTGTCATCCGCAGGGATATAGGCCTTGTAGGTCTTATAGTGGGGCTCTCCTTGTTGCATATGGTCACCTCCCCCCCAATAACACTGGGTGACAACTGGGGATGGTCGTCCACCTACGAGGTCCCCGACTACACCTTCTCCAATATCCTTGTGATCTCCGAAGCACACTGCAGTGTTACTTGCTGTCTAGATCTTCGGTGCCTTATGAATACAGGCAGGGTAAAGCATACCCATGCTAAAAAACTCCCAGGTTGTCAAGCGCATAGGAGGTGGTATCTCCCCTGGCTCCTCCTACTTGCACTACTACTGGCCGGTGATATTGAAACCAACCCTGGCCCATTAAATCTGACCCACAAAATCCCTCCCGTATGGGGCATGGGTAAGGGGCTACAAATAACTCATCTTGACATTAGGAGCCTGCTACCTAATCATGATGAGCTATTAGCATGGGTTGCACTCTACAAACCTGACATACTAGGAGTGACGGAGACCTGGCTGAAACCCTCCTGTCCCTGACTCAGCCTGTGAACCCACTGGGTATGAATTCACCCGACTGGACAGAGCTGGGGGCAAGAGGGGGGGTGGCATATTAATCTACCATAAGAGCCACTTAAAAATCTCCCAAATTGCCCACCAGGATTCAAACATGTCCACTGTGAGTTGCTACATGTGCTACTTCTACTTGGGGATGCAAAGAAACTGCACCTGGTGTGCACCTATAATCCTCCAAGAGGTGGGCTACCTGGATTAACTCACCTCATGGACAAAATTGGTCCCAGAGTCGGGGATAACGAACTCATAATCCTGGGGGATGTAAACCTTAACTGGGATAGTGGTAATGTTAAGCAGTTTGAGCCTCTGCTTGCTAACCTTGCCCTGACCCAGCTCATCCAGGAACCAACTAGGCAGACAGCAAATGGATCCTCCAGCACCTTACTGGACTGGATCATGTTTAACCGTCCTGACAGGATCTCATCAGCGGGCACATTATCTGACTCCATCTCTGACCACTCACCGATTTTCTGTGTATGGAAAATTCCCACCCCCAAAATTCCACACAAAATTATGCATGTCAGCAACTACTCTAGATTCGATACTGAGGAGTTCCTGGAAGACCTAAGAGTTATTGACTGGTCTGGGGTGTATGGTGCCACTGACCCCTCGGCAGCAACCTCTTACTTCCTCTCCACCTTCGGGGCCTTGCAAGACAAGCATGCTCCCAAGGTCACCCATAGGGTGAAGGGGTCTGCTACCCTCTGGTTAAATGGGAATCTCCTAGCCCAGATGCGGGAGAGAGAGATAAGTGTTGGGCTCGTTCCAAAGGTACCAGTGATCCCATGATTATTCAAAGGTACAGATACCTCAGGAACAAGTGCAAAAAGGCCATCAGGGCAGCAAAGAGTGACTTCTGCAAATCCACCCTACTAAGCTCTGCCAATAATCCCAGGAGGTTCTGGAGAGATATTAAATCCCTTGTCAGCGGATCCTCCCATCCGGGGGTTACGGACATGGTCATAAATGGAGTCTCCTGCAATAATCCCCATACAATTTCCAACTCCCTAAATAATCACTTCTCTGACCTCTCTGCCTTCACAACCCTCTTCTCACCTGATGAGGCTCTGTCCACCCCTTCCCTCCACTCTGCTGGAGGGTCACCCTCCTTGTCAAATGTTCCACCTCAGGGCTGTATCAGTTCAGGACTTGCAGAAATGCCTAGCTGGCCTCTCCCAGTACTCCAGTCCTGGCCTAGACAACCTGGAGCCTAAACTCCTTAAGCTTGGTGCTGCACACATTGCCTCACCAGTAGCCTTTATCTTCAACCTATCCCTTGGTCTGGGGACCATCCCAGACATCTGGAAAGAGGCAAGGATTGTCCCTGTACTGAAGCAAGGAAATCCCAAACTACCTGACAATTATCGACCAATTGCCATTCTCCCAACCCTTAGCAAGCTCCTTGAAAAAGGTGGTGGCTGTGCAGCTTTCAGAATATATCCACTCTCATGAACTTCTGTCCCCAGCCCAGCATGGCTATTGTAAGGGACACAGCACCACCACAGCCTTAATCTCAGTTACATCAAGTATCCGGACAGCCATGGACCAGGGCAAACTCTCTTGTGCAATATTTATCGACCTGTCCAAAGCCTTTGACCTCGTTGACCACAAACTGCTTGGTGCACAGTTGTGGTCACTTGGCCTCTCCCCCCATGCCATGAAATGGCTAATGGGTTATCTACATGGCAGAAAGCAGCGTACCTGCTTCAATAAAGTCCTCTCCGAGCCCCTACCAGTGACCTCAGGAGTGTCTCAACGCTTGGTACTGGGTCCCCTCCTCTTCTCCCTCTTCATCAATCAACTACCCATGGTCACTACCAGCTGTAGCTCCACCATGTATGCAGATGATCTGGTAATCCTGGCTTGCTCCCAGAATGCCACAACCCTAAACCAGAACCTGACCGATGACTTTAACAGGGTATTGTCATGGGTTACTAGTCACAAGCTGGTCCTGAACCTGAAAAAGACACAGGCTATGCCCTTTGGCTCAATGGCTAAAATCAAAGCCTCATCAGCCTGCTTACACGTCACCAGCGCAGACGGATCCTCACTACCCATAGTGAGCTCCATCAAATATCTGGGGGTAACACTTGACCCCCAACTTGACATGGATAATCATATCCTTAACATCTGCAGGGCGGCAAACTGCAAACTGGGTCTGGCCTATAGGGCCAAGTATAACCTTACACCGGCAGCCAGGCTTGCCCTAGTGAAGGGTGTGCTTCTTCCCTCCCTCAGCTATGGGCTGCACCTATTTATTCACTCTCCAAAGACACATCTCACCTGGTGGTACACTGCTTACAATAACATTTGTCATTTTGCCTTGGCTGCCCCTCGACTCACCCACTGTTGTGAGCTATATGAGAAACTCTGCTGGCTCTCATCAGCTGGATACCTTGATTTTGGTTTGGGATGCCTCTCTGGGAAAGTGATCAGAACTAGCACCCCCCAGGGGCTGGCCCAGCTTCTGCCTAAACTGAATCCCACCCCCTACCAACTTAGGTCTCTCACATCAGGGATGTTCAAAGTCCCTCCTACCCGGACCCTCATGGGGATTGGGACTTTGCCATAAGTGCACCCAGACTCTGGAATTCACTGCCTGTGGATATCCGAGCTACCCCCTCCTATTTGAGTTTTCGAAATTCCCTGTGGGGTTTCCTAAAACTAGCAACAGAGTGTGACTGCCCCAAACCTCCCTAGAGTAAAGTGTCAAATTGTTTTGTCTGAACCTCCCCAGGGTGTCTCCATTGAATTCCTGGAGATATTTTCCCCACTGTATCAATGACTTCTGACTGCTCCTGCCTAAAAAGCCTTGGGCATTTTTACACCCATTATTGCTCCATGGTCACAGGCTAACCATGACATATTGCACCTTGGTCACTTAGTAGAAACTTATACTACCAAGTGTTTCTGTTTCTGTCTAACATGTGCCTATTTAGAAAAATGTGATGAGCTGTATATACCTGTCCGCGATCCAACTAGCCTAGGGGGTGTATACGATAATGTTATAAGTTATATTATGACCAATCCAGTCCTTGAGCTATGCTGCACTCCTATGTATGATGACCTGTATATATCTATCAGTTGAACTAGATAGTCTAGAGTGTATAATCTGAAATGTGCTTATTACTGTATGTTTCCCCTAGCGTCAAATGATGTATTTCCCACATGTTTGTTTACTGTGACAAAAAACTGTACTCTCTTTGCCATGTCTCCTTGACTGTTGTTCCTCACGTTGTACTCTCCTGGGTCATTCCTGAAAATAGGCATAATACTTGTCTAGTGTACTTACCCGGTAAACAAAAGCTAAATAAATAAATAAATAGAATTGTATGGGTCAAAAACATGTGGGATTAAAAGAACACAGGGAAGGTCAAAAAGGACACAGATCTACAGTTGGGTTTGGGTGAGTAGAAGTGCAGTAGATTAATGTAATAGGCATGAAGTACTATATTCTAAGGACAAGTAAACACTATGGCTGGGATATTCAGACTGTGCCAAGCAGTGGTGCAAGCCTGGGCACAGCAATTGTGATGCGCTGGGGCTAGGGCAAGGGGATATTCAATGGTGCTGCACCATGGCACAGCACCATTGAATATGGCATGGGCAGTGCACAAACTGTGCATGGTGCAGTGGCACTGAGCCGGCGCAAGCCACTAATAGGGAGCACAGGGATGTGCTGCACAAGTGCAGTTGCACTAGATGCATCACCTGCGATATTCAGCAGGGGGCATGCAAATGAGGCCATAATATATGCAAGGTGCAAATGGGGCCACTGACATGTCATTATGGTCCTATTTGCATTCCTTGCACAGGGCAGGCCAGTAACTTGTGCCTGCCTCCCTGCATAGCATGACGTGAGCTGTGGGGATCCCAGGCCTTCCCCCACCCCATAGCCGCGATCGTGTGGTATATGTTTGCAAGGAAATCCCTGGTAGTCTAGTAGCCCACCCATCCCCAATTCCCCAAGACATATATATCCTGTCCATCCCTGGTGTTCTAGTGGTCCCCCACCCGATTCCCCAATACATGGAACTATGACCATCCCTGGTGGTCTAGTGGAACCCCCCCCCCGCCCATTGCCACGATCATGGTAAATGTATGATACAACATTCCCTGGTAGTCTAGTGGACTCCCCTCCTGCCTTAGTCCCCGATCGTGGTCAATAGCCCACACCTACGTCCCTGGTGACCCAGTGGCACCACTACCCCTCCCACCCACACAGGACCTCTTGCCCACTCCGCTCCCCCCCATCATTGGCGGGCTGCTACATCCCACCTGCATACCGCCCGGCCACCTGCTGAATGACAGGTACAGTACTGGCTGTAAGCCCATTGGTCCCCTGTGTGGACCAATGGGCTTGCAGGGCATACTGTACTAGACAGTCCCAAATATGTGAATGAATCATAGTTGGTAAAAAAAGTATGTATAGTTGTCTGTGTTGTACAAATAGTTCCTTGGGTATAGAAACCTCTTGATAGGTGAAACCAGTGAAAATGTAACTGTCCAATGTGGTGGCTCTCTGGATCAGGCACTTAGGGAATGCCTATGTCAAAATAAGGAAAAAGACCAGTACAGCCAACCTTGGTACAAAAGAAAAAGGTAAATAAGGGAGGAGCCACTACCAATTATGGCTAAATAAATCAATATGAACAGACTGGTAAATAACGGCCAACTCTAATTAAAAAATGAATATTTATCAGTTATTTACTTCACATAAGGCACTTAAGAAAGCTGCAATACTGCCGAGAAAAGTTAAATTCTGATGATTTGGAATGAAATACCTTTATGAATCAAGTAACAAAGATATTCAAAACTTATGTATTCATTGACAATCACTACAGTGGTTTGAGAACAGTCTGAAAACTATTAAGGCAGGTTGCCCTCTTAGTCACAATGTGGCACAAGTTGATTAACTGTAGAAACTATAAAGATTACAGCAGGCTTCCCCAATTTAATACATTCTTTCATGTTTATGGTATTTTAAGGTACACAGTAAACAAAGAGAATATAAAGTGCTGTGAAATAATGGCCTGAAACTAAACAAGTAAAAAGATACAATAGACAACACCGTTTGGTATAATGTGCAGTAAAGCATTTATAACTAATGAACTGATACATCTGTTAAAAAGAATAAGATAAACAATATATAATTATGTATCAACAGAAAGAAAAAAGAGAAAAAGAAAGTGAAACCTGCGAACAAGCTCCTTATGGGAGTGAAACATAGAGGAATAAAAATACATATAATTTGGAACATATTGAGATTGTTTGGCATTATTTAAAGGACCCCCCCCAATAATACAAATACACATTGATTGAAGACCTTCTGGGGGGGCTGAAGAAGTTCTAGGAAGAACTAAACTTCATTTCCCACCTACCCAGTTTTTACTTAGGAAACATAACCCCCCTCCATATGGGATTTTGGTAATGGAGATCTGGGACACTGAAGCAGAGCAGGGTCACTATGGGAGGTAAGGGGTGTCCATGGCTGTGATGCAAGTGGAATGAGAGGTACTCCGTGGTGAGGTACAGGAATTAAAGACTTTATTAAGGGAAGACAAGGATGTAGTCACTTTGGCTAAGTTAAGTGTGGGTTCAGGTTCTACTGAAACTCCCAGACTGAGAGGTATAGCCCCCAATGTAGGCCGTACCACATTTGGCACTGGGGCCCCTGTCCAGATTCTCCCCTCTGACTCAGGAGTTAAGGCTCAAGTGGAGGAACTGGTATGGATGGTGGTTGAGTTAGAGAGGGTGGGCATGCTGGTTGCTTCCCAGGAAAATGAACGGGTTGTAGAGTGGAATCCCACAGGTCAGAGTGCTCCAGTGGGAATGCCTGTGGCTTGTCTGGCACCATTGGATCTGCCAAGGCCCTGGGGACCTGTTATTTGTTACAGGTGTGAGGGTGAGGGTCATCTACAAAATGGGTGTATGGTGCCTTTAAACTGATCATCTAAAAGAGATAGGGCATCCATAAACATAGATCACCAGCTGGGAAACTACAGTATGGACGTGGGATTCTAACCCAGATCTCTAGGTTTGCAGCTCAGAGTGTTAATAGATAATCATTAAGGAAGTATGGTGTTTGGGGGGGCGCTGAGAATGTGTACATGTGATTTAGGTGTGTAATATGTACAGTATATTTTGGGGAACACTGTTGTAGGAATACTTGTTAATTTGGAGTGGGATGTTAAGCGCTGAATGAAACGAGCGGCAAATAGAGGGGAGCAAAGGCAGCACTTTTGGATTCGATGTTGTGTGATCTACGTGCTGTTCGTGACATTTGATTGTTTTTTTATTTATCTATGTGCTTATTGTTGTGGATTGCAGTGCTTCAGTGGCATGTTTAGGGAATTTGTTACATTGAGAAAGTCAATAGCTGGAGGGAAGCTACGGAGTGAAACTGAACATGTCTGGTGTTGCAGGAAGTCGCAGATTATCATAAAAAAACGGGCTTTGGCATTCCCTTTTTTTTTGTTTGTTTTTATTACTATTATGGGGGCTGTAATGTTGTGCCTGTTTGGAGCAATGGATAGTAAAGAGGTGATGGAGTGAAGCTGCAGACGTTCGTAGTGCAAGGGGAAAAGACATCACAGTGAAATGTGGAGCTAAGTAAAGAGTTTTTTTATTTGCTGTGGCAAATGCAGATGGATTCTATGGAAGGTGATTAGAGGATATGGAAGATCAAGGAATGTACAAGGATTACATTTTGAAAGGAAAAACTAGTATGATGCTACCGGGGTGTTTACAGTAAAGCCGTCAAGATACGAGTGGCAAGGTGTATGCAAAATGAAATCTAATTTTCTGGGTCCGTGAAGTAGTGTGCTTCAATTTGGGATTGTTGCAATGTTTAGTGCAAAAAAGGTTGATTATGCTGCATACTGATTGTGTTTTGATAGTAAAAATGAAAAGAGTTCAACAAAAAAAAATGAAGAGTTGTTGTGAATTATGATACTTTGTTTAGCGATGTGATGAAATGCTGTACTAGTACTGTGAAGGGGGGTGCTCTGGCAGGTGGGGAAATTTCTACCAACATTTTATATTTTT
The DNA here is from genome assembly GCA_016271365.2 of Neoceratodus forsteri. Taxonomy (NCBI): domain Eukaryota; kingdom Metazoa; phylum Chordata; order Ceratodontiformes; family Ceratodontidae; genus Neoceratodus; species Neoceratodus forsteri. The sequence goes on from CM057454.1 coordinate 1,229,412,147, forward strand.
TTACATGGACTGTTGGAAAGTATTATATGTTAGAAGATGGTATGATGAGCAATTTGTGGTGGTGTTGACTGTGTATGAAGTTTTGAGGACACTAGGTTTAGTCAGGAAATGTACTGAGGTAATTTAAAAATAGTATTTAAGGTATGTACGTTTGAAAAGCTTTGCTGCCCATTTGGTTTGCTTCCTTGTAGTTTTTTCATCTTTTTCTGATAGAATTGTTGCTTTCTGTTCTTTTGTCAGAGTTTGGAACCGTGTTTGGGTACATTCATGAGTTGCTGAGGTAGACATCTGTTCCGATGCCATTTTTTTTGTCTTGGGATGCTCGAGGAATAATTAAATGACTGTGGGCATGGTTTTGGTGTCAGTAAATGACTGTGGGTGGTATTTATCTGAATAAACGACTCTGCAGGTATTATTACAACTGTGGGCAGAGCCTACATGAGTATTGCTTGTCCAAAAGGAGTGATGTAATGTTTTCTGTCTGTGGAACTGACTGAAGGTGTAAATAGTCTCCTCCGCCTTACCCTCCTCCAAGAAATGCTTTCTACCCTCAATAAATACGCTTTCATGTTAGTCAATGGTTGCAGGGTACTATTTTCTTTCTTAAATTGGTGGTACAAGAACTGGAACCTGAGTAGTGGGAGGCAGCATTGTTTTTTGGGGGGAAGTAAGGTCCACTCCACCTCCACCCAAGAAGCTCCAAAAGGTCCATCCCACCTTTTTTTTGTTCATGTGGGAGGGGCATGAGGTGGATCTATCATCCTGAAAGATGACTCACATGTTTGGGATGTGGACCAAGGAACAGAAGTCTGTGGAGTCCCTGCATTTTGTTAAGGACTGGAACAGAAGATACTTAAAATGCCTTTAAACTGACTTAAAAACCCTTGGAACAAATGATTATCAGAGTCACCTGGTGTCTCAAAAGGAAAGACTAAAAAGAGTCTAAAAATTAAGGAAAATAGACAGCTTTCAGGTACTTCTTAAACATTTATATACTAAAAACAAAGTTCAGCTTTTGGGATTAACAATATTTGTTTACCATATTCCATCTATCTATATATATAGTTTGTCTTTTTAGTAGTTTCAAAATCTTGAAAGCATTGGTGTTACTAATGCATTTAGAAATACATTTTTTTTAATTGTATTTACAGATAACCTTGAAAGCATTAGTGTTACTAATGCATTTAGAAATACATTTTTTAATTGTCTTTACAGATAAATCATGCATGTTCATGTGAGGGCACATTTTTGGGGGGATGAGGTTCAAATTATTTTAATCATGGGCACAGTGCTTGGTAAACACAGACTGTGATGAAGTGCATTTTCTTTTTAAGTTTGAGAAGTGGAGGTGACTTGCACAAATGGATAGTACAGACACCATTAGAAGCAGAATGGGTTAAACACTTCCTGGAACTTTCTGCATACCAAGTTCCCCATGGCACCTCATAGCATTGACACTATCATCCTAAGAGCAGTCAGTATGTAACTTTACAGGACATTGCATAGCAAGAGACCTAGCCTTCCCTTTTTCCAAATAATATACCAACTTAATTCTCAGGCAGGCAGTTCTGGGCAACTATTTATATTCTACTGAATCTTCTTAAAGGAAAACTGCATGTTAAAATCAGGAATATATGTATTACTACCAGTTTTGAGTTCTCACTTCAATCCAGTGATTTGTTTCTGCCTAGGCTGTTAAAGGAGTTTTTCTAATTTTCCCTGGGTGTTTTATGACGTCTGGGGGCTAACAGCTAATATTCTTCAGGTGAAGCTACCTCTGGCTGGAAGCTGCAATACTGAACATAGGATTTGCAAGAAAGCGAGTTGTGCTTACAACAGAGGGAGGTGAACCTTAAAATTGTCTTTGGTTTGTAGCAGATATTCTGCAGGTGGAGGCTACTTCTAACTGAAAGGTGAAATAAGGAACTTAGAATTATCAGGAAAAGACAGTCTTTCAAGCAACAGAGGGGGGTGGATCTAGCTTTACTTTTGTTACAGTTCTTAAGATTTTCAGTGCAGGAAGAGTTTAAAGCACATCTGACTTATTTTGGGGCTGACTGCTTTCAGAGCACAAACCACCAGGCTGTTTTGGGGCTGGGGAGGTTTACCTGTGTCTGACTTGGATGTCTGGATTTTTCTCTGTTTGATTGGCAGGGTATTTTCTCTGTCAAATTGTTGTGTAGGGCATCTTGCTGACAGGAAGGCACTCATCGCAGCAGTGGGTCAGAGCTTTTAGCTGATTGTTCTGTGAGGGCACAGTTTAGGCACAACCCCTTCCCACCCCTCACCCCACCCACCCCTGGAAATAGTTCCTTTATACCTGGCATTCTGACATCATTTCTTCAAGAGTGCAAGGTGCATATCACTGTCATATCCTCTCTAGCACACTGCACTGACAATATAAGAATACACATTGTATAATATATATATTTCTATATAACAAACCAATCATACACATACACAAAAAAAAGTAGATAAACATGTGGGGAGTAGTGCAATGTAATGGCTGTGGGGCAGCAATCTTCCGGGAGTCTTTCTGGAGGCTGAGATGCTGCCCTATTTTCAGACAACTCTCTGCTCTGAGGGAGGAAGTTGCCCATCTTCAGGCCACACTCGATAGTAGTAAGGGAACCTTCACCCAGGCCACACTGGACAGTAAGAAGGGAACCTCCCCCATCCAGGGAGCACCACAGCCACCACCACTACCTCAGAGGTTGTGAAGAAAGCACAGCAGTTGGACCGCAGTAGGCTCAGAGAGGGTGAGGATGGTGGAACAGAGGCACACCCAGTCAGTTGTTCCACTCCACAATCCAAACACCATTCTGGGGGAGCATAGCTTCCCTATGGATGCACCTGCAGAGGATACTAAGGAGGCTGAGGACAACTGTCACATGGGAGGCCCACAGGAAGGAGGCAGAGGACACCACAGGGAAAGGAAGCAGGTCCTGGTGGGGGACTCAATTATTAGGGGGATGGAATGGGGGGAGCAGGGAAAACTGAAGTAAGGTGCCTGCTTGGTGCCATGGCTTGGAGGGACAGGAAGCGCATCCTCAGGATCATGAGAACAGCTTCACGGGAGTCTGAGATGGACGTCATTGTCCACCTAGGGACAAACGACTTGGCTCATCATGAGATTAGATCAGTGCAGGAGGACTTTGTAGAGTTGGGGAGTGGCCAAAGACAAGTAGCACACACAGTATCCTTCTCAGAGGTGCTGCCTGTCAATGGCATGGGTGAGGAGAGGGTACTTTGCACCATGCAGTTTAATGAATGGTTGGAAAAATGGTATGGAGCACAGGGGTTTGGCTTCATTGGGGACTGGGGTTCCACCTGGAGGGACACCAGCCTATACTGGCAGGATGGTCTGCATCTGTCCAGGAAGGGAACAAGTCTTTTGAGCAATCTGTTTAAATGCTTCATTGGCAAGCTTTTAAACTAGTCAAAGGGGGAGGCAATGATAAGCAGCAGGAAAATCCCAGCCTCTCCCTACAAAAAAGGGTACTAAATGAGAAAAAGACCGAGGTAGAAAGGTCAATGGGGGATGCTGCAACAGAAGGTAAAGCCATAAAACAATGGAGAGCAATGAGTACCAATGCTTGTAGCCTGAGTAACAAGCTTCCTGAATTAGTGGCCTTGATGGAGGAGGAACATCTGGATATCATGGCAGTCACAGAAACATGGTACACACAAAAACATGACTGGGATGTAAACATACCAGGATACACTATCTACAGGAGGGACAGGGAGGGTAAAAGAGGAGGAGGAGTAGCTCTTTACATAAGGGAAGGAATCAAATCAACAGAACAAAAGGGTAAACAGGGAGGAGAAGAAGCACTGTGGGTAAATTTGGAGACAGGCAATCACACCACAATCCGCACAGGGGTTGTATACAGACCCCCTTCTCAGGGGGAGGAAATGGACAAGGAAATGATAGAAAGTATACTTAGAATGGCAGAAAAAGGGGAGATATTGCTGATGGGTGATCTGAATATGCCAGATGTTAACTGGAGTGCAGTTGCAGCAGCCACTTCGAAGAGTGGGGTTATTCTAGATGCCCAACAGGGGACATGCCTTAGACAACAAGTATTAGAGCCCACTCAAGAGGGAGCAATCTTAGACCTGGTTCTCTCAAATGGAGTTGGAGAGAGGATCACAGATGTAGAAGTGGGTAGCCATCTGGGAACTAGTGACCATTGAACAGTATGGTTCACAATAAACACAGCAATAGAGTCAAGCCATACAAAGGCAAAGGCATTGGACTTTAGGAGGACTGACTTTGCCAAAATGGGTGAGTGCCTAAGGAATGCACTAGCAAATGGGCAGGAAGGAGGGGTAGAAAAACAATGGGGAATAATAAAAACTGCCATCACAGAGGTAACAAGCCTTTGTGTGAAGCAAATAAACAAAATGAAACAATGTAAGAAACCACTATGGTTCTCAAAGGAAGTGACAGTGAAGGTTCAAGAGAAAAAGAAAGCATTCAGGAAGTACAAGGAATCACAGAAGGAGCAGGACAGAGAACTGCATCAGTTAAAGCAAAGGAAGCTGGTAAGGCAGTCAGAACAGCAAAGGCCCAAACCGAGGAAAATATAGCCAACTCAGTTAAGAAGGGGATAAAACTTTATAGGTACATCAGGGAGTGAAGGAAGACCAAGGGAGGGATAGTGAGGCTTAATAAAGGGAGGAGGGAGGGTAGACAGAGTGTGACTGAAAAAGGCAGAGATACTAAACAAATATGTTTGCTCAGTATTTACAAATGAAGAGGGGGAGGTACCTAAAACAAACAGTAGAAACACTCTGGATGCAGAAGTTCATACCGGTCCATTTACAGAAGAAAGGGTTCTGAAAGAACTCTAAAAACTGAAGGTGGACAAAGCAATGGGGCCTGATGGGATTCATCCCAGAATTCTAAAAGAACTAAGGGTAGAACTAGTGACACCACTGACTACCCTCTTTAACAAATCATGGGAGGATGAGGTGGTACCCGAGGACTGGAGGAGGGCAGATGTGATACCCCTTCACAAAAGTGGGAGCAAGGCAGAAGCAGGAAACTACAGACCTGTTAGTTTAACCTCAGTGATAGGGAAAATGATGGAATCACTTCTGAAGGAAAGAATTGTCGAGTATCTAGAGGCCAGAGGGGCACAGGACCCAAGGCAGCATGGATTCACAGCGGGAAGGTCATGCCAAATGAATCTGATAGATTTCTTTGACTGGGTGACCAAAGTAGTGGATCAGGGAGGGGCTGTGGACATGGCCTACTTAGACTTTAGCAAGACATTTGACACAGTCCCACACAAAAGATTAATATACAAGTTAGCCAGCCTGGGAGTGGGTCCCAAGATGACAGCCTGGGTAAAGAATTGGCTGGAGAATAGGACACAGAGAGTAATAGTAAATGGAGTCCTCTCTGAAGAAAGGGGGGTTACTAGTGGGGTACTACAGAGTTCAGTATTAGGACCAGTCCTCTTCAATGTCTTTATAAGTGACATTGCAGAGGGACTGGAAGGAAAAGTATGTCTCTTTGCAGATGACACAAAGATCTGCAACAGAGTTGATGCACAAGGTTGGGTGGAAAGGATGAGAAGGGACTTGGCAAGGTTAGAAGAATGGTCAAATGTATGGAAGCTTAGATTCAGTGCTAAGAAGTGCAAGGTAATGCACCTGGGAAACAAAAACCCAGGGAAAGAGTACACAATGGGGGGTGAGATACTAACAACAACAAAATTGGAAAGGGACCTGGGGGTAGTCATATCAGATGACCTAAAGGTGGGCAAGCAATGTGAGAGGGCAGCAAGGAGGGCTGGGGGGATACTGGGATGCATAGGAAGAGGCATCACCAGTAGAAAAGAGGAAGTTATTATCCCTCTGTACAGACAGCTGGTCAGATCCCATCTGGAGTACTGCTTGCAGTTCTGGAGACCCAATCTCTGCAAAGACATAGACAGGATGGAAGCTGTCCAGAGGAGGGCAACTAAAATGGTGCAGGGTCTGCACCAGAAGACATATGTAGAGAGACTTAAGGAACTTAATATGTATAGCCTCAAGGAAAGGAGGGAGAGGGGGGACATGATAGAAACTTTCAAGTACCTCAAGGGAATCAACAAAGTCCAAGAGGGTAGCATCTTTCAAAAAAAGAGGTGTGCAAGAACAAGAGGTAATTTAAGGAAGTATTTTTTCACAGAGAGGGTTGTGGATGCATGGAATGACCTTCCGGAGGAGGTTGTGGAGTCAAAAACAGTGGTGGAATTCAAGCATGCATGGGACAGTCATAAGGCAATTCTAGGGGGTGGGGGTAGGAAGAAGTAGGCTGCTGGTTAACTAGGATCTGCAGCTTATCCATTAGGTAGGGAAATGGGCAGACTGGGTGGGCCAAGCGGTCCTTATCTGCCATCAAATTCTATGTTTCTATGTTTCTATTGGGGCTGTCATTCAAGTTTGTTTTATTGCATCTTCTCCAAGTTAGTCTTCACAGCTTACCCTTTGGTTTGATGTCTAATAACCCCTATAGCAGGCCAGTGTCTTGTTACAGTGTCTTGCTTAGCCACAGCAGAGAAAAAAAAACATTGCAGCCTGGATTCACAATGCTATACAATATTCTATAGAAAGTTACATGTTTAAACACATACACACACACACACACACACACACACCCAGCAGAACACAGCTGGATAAGGTACCAGTATTTAGGAAACTTGTCATACTTACCCAGAGTCTGTCAATGTGAATCCTGGCTGTGACTATGGGTGTTTACAACTGAATGATAATAACCCCATTTGCTTCATTTGCAAATAAGTAGGCATTTGTGTCTAATTTCTGTTTGACTTACTGTGGGTTACACATAGAATCTGAAAAATTCATAACATGCTGTATTGTGATTCAATGAACTGATAAATGGGGATTTTGGTTTCTTTTACAAATTCATTTTTCCTGACCATGGATATACTAAGACAAAAATTTCTCAACAAAATGTTTTTAAATAAAGAGTTTAACTCACAGCAGCAGAAGAAGCATGTTGGTATTAAAAGCTTAGTGGTGTGGACGTAGAGGCACCAGTATTTTAGCATGACTTTGGTAAAGAATTAATTGTGACTGGGGGTGAGGGAGGGAGTGAGTCTTGATATTTGTAGCATAATGGTTTTCTGGAACTTCAACTTTCAATGGGTTAGACTCTGCAGCCATCTGTACAGTATATCACTAAGCAATATGCAGTGTGGTATGGGTAAAACCCAGATCACCAGACCAGGACCAGTGCTGTGAAATCTGCACTGTGCACAGCTTGTGCAAATATTTCTGATCCAGTGGATCATATAAATATGTGCAAATAAATAAATAAATGAATACTCAGCTTCGCCTCGTGCTTCAACTCACCCCAGGAGTGATGTTATTACATGATAACACACACCCTGTCACGCCTTGTTGCTTAAATATGCCCTATCTCAATGTACTATACTTTGATTCAGTTAGTGTATGCAACAGCCTTCATGTGAACACTCTGGGCTTCTCTTTGACTCCTGATATCTATTTGCTTTAGCTATTGTATATTGTTTGAACTGCTTTAGTCTTCTTGATGTGGTGCCTGTGTGCCTAAACTATGTAATCTGTGTATCTACTGCTACCCATGTACCTCTAGTGAATGATTGTTTTAACTGTCTGCTCTCCGAGCCATTGTTTTTGGACTTGTTAACTGTGCTGTGTTTGTATTAGTTTAGATGAGGTGCCTTTGTAAATGAGTCTCTGACTCAAAGGTTTGTAAATCTGATATTTTTTAAATAAATAAATAACTGTTTATGTTTAAGCCCATGAAACACTCTTATCTAGTTAATGCATTCACAGTCATAGTGGCTCTGCCAGTGCTTGTTTGAAGGCTGTGGTGGTATAATTGACAGCTGTTCTATCTTCTGTTTGACTCATACATGATACCTCTCGTATAATCCCCAATAAACTCCATGATATCACACCATTACTTATCCCTCATAGCTATATCTACCATGTAGCGTACACTTTTAAGAAGTACCTTCTCAGCTACTCTGTCCTGCCCTCCCCAGTCGTCCATCGCAAACTATGGTATCTCCTCCTTCTTGCTCTAATACTTGCAGGGGGTAGTGAACTTAACCCTGGTCCACCTGCTCAGCTCTTCTGCTCAGATGCAGTGTGAAAGGATAAAAATGAATTTTGCATTGTTCACCTTAACTTTAGGAGCCTACTCCATAACTTAGTTGAACTTGAGGCATGGGTCATACTATATCACCTGGATATAATTTGCCTGTACAAAACATGGTTTAAACTCTCTGCCCCTGACTCTGCCTGCTCATTACCCAACTACAACCTAATTAATTATGACAGGCCCACCTCCAAACAAGGTGGTGGTGTAGCCATTTTTTATAAATCATACTTAAACCTCTCAAACCCTACCATGCCTGTCTTCTCCCACTGTGAATCTATTCATGCTATCTTTCAACTTGGCTCCAAGAAATGACATTTAGTTAGTGCTTATAATCCCCCCTAGATGGGATTGATGGCCTTGAGTAGCTCCTCTCACTTGTTGACTTAGCTGTTGGAAAAAAATGAAGTCCAAATTCTAGGGGACCTAAACCTAAATTGGACTGGCAAGGTGAACAAATCACTCCACACTGTGGTACATGGGCACAACCTCCACCAGCTAATCACCAACCCTACCAAGGTCATGCCTCCCCCCAGGGCCAGTACCTTATTTGACTGGGCACTGACACATTTAATTGATTGTATAGTCTCCTCGGGTACCCTCGCTGATGCAATTAGCAACCACTCTCCAATATATTGGATCTGGTGCTCAACTGGTCAACCCTCCCTTCCCCCAAAACTCATCACTTTCCATAACTTAGCCATCCTTAACCAAGCCCACTTCCAGAATGAACTCTCCATGATTGACTGGACTTGCATCTACTCTGCCACTGATGCTCAGGCAGCCCTTGACAACTTCCTAACCCTGTTTGGATCTCTACAGGATATCCATGCACTCCACATCACACATCATGTATCTGGAATGCAAACCAAATGGCTAAAGACCTACTTGCTCAGATCCGGGCTATGAACAAAAGTTGGTGGAATTTCAAGGTCTCCAGTCTTCTGTCTGACTACAATGACTACAGAATGTGGAGAAACTCTTGCAAAATGAACATTCCTTTAGCTAAGAGCTCATTCTGTAAGGGTCTATTAATAAGTGCTGCAGGTGATTCCAGGAGATTCTGGTCTCATATTAAAACACTCCTTGGAGCCAAGCACACCAGAACTTCAAATTATATGATCCTAAATGGTGTGCACTGCAATAATCTGGCAACCATTGCAAATTCCTTTAATCTCCACTTCTCAGATTTATCCAAATACTCATCCCCCCCCCAGTGCAGCTCTCCCTCCCCCATGGACAACGAGCCACAGAACAACCACCCACCTTTTAGATTTTGAACCATTGCCAGACTGGAGGTCAAAAAGATGTTACAAGCTATCCCTTATAACACTGGTACTGGCTCTGATGTTCTTGAACCAAGGATCCTGAAACTCGCTGCCCCTTCTATTGCCTCACCCTTAGCTAAAATATTTAACTCGTCACTATGCCACAGCTCTGTCCCTAATACCTGGAATATAGCAAGAGTCACTCCAATATTTAAAAAAGGGGACCCCAACTTCCGGTGACATCACCAACTGGCATGGCTGCCTAAGCCAGAGCTCTGAGACAACGGTGGTAGAATCTAAATCCATCTGGTGCCTACAAACCTCTGGGAATGCCAGAAAACAATACTCTGTGTCATGATGTGCCAAACAGCCAAGATCAGGGGAAGATCTGTGTCAAAAGGGAGTGACAGGAAATGATTGAGAACAGACCACAGCCCCAGTGCATCCCTCTCCCGGGCCTCTGAATCAGTCATAGGCTCCGGTGGTGAGGAGGATGAAACACCCTCGCGTAACAGTTCCCTAGATGGCAGGGCAACAGCACACATGTTAAAGATGCCCCAGAGAATTGACACTAGTGTCAAAGATATCAAACAGGATTTAAAGAAACTAGAGAGATGTACATCAGACCTGGAAACTAAAATGGAAGGTCTCCGGGAGGACACACTGAAGCTTAGTCACGTGGTGGTGTTTTTGGCAAAATGGGAACGTAAGCTGACAATCAGAGCAGAGGATGCAGAATCGAGAGGCTGTAGAAAAACTATACAGTATGTCCCGGATATTCAAACTGCGCCATTCTGGCGCAAGCCCATGCTCATAAGGCCAGATTGCGCAGGGGTGTGGCGGGAGGCAATATTCAAAGGAGTTGTGCTATTGAGCAACTCCTTTGAATATCACCCCAGCCACAGCCACTGTCTATGAATGCAGTGGAACTGCGCCACCGCAAGTTGTCAAGTGGAGCATTCAACTTCTTGGGGGCGAGAGTACCATTCGCCATGCGCAAAATCACGATATTCAAAAGGTGACATGCAAATGGGGCCATAAATCATGCAGGTGCAGGGGCCATTTGCATCTGATTATGGCCCCATTTGCATGCCATTAAGATTAGGTGCCGATCCCCGAGGATCGGCGCCTGGTCACTTCCCAGTTAGCAGCAGTCAGCCGGGGACCGACGCACCCTGCAGACCGATCAAGAGGCAGAACGTGAAAAGAACCCCCAAACATCTCCCTAATGCCCAATCGTAGGCAGAATATATCTTCCCCACATCCCATGCCGCGATCGCGGGCAGAATGTAATAAGGAACCCCCCAACGAATATCTCCCTGGTGGTCAGTGGACCGTAATGCCCGTCGCCCGGGCAGAATGTATATTGACAACCCTCCCACCCAAACATCTCCCTGGTGTCTAGTACCCCACTGGCCACCACGAAGCCCTCACCCCGCTCCCCCACCGGCAGCGGCGAATGGCAGCATCACCACCGCCTGCCGCGCCCGCCGCCCGCCCGACTGACTATCGTGGGGCTGCACGCCCAGTGGTGCAAAGCTAGAGCCAATGGGCAGCTACTATACATGACGGTCCAGATTTGTGAATGAATATGTTCACAAATCTGGACTGTCATGCTCGATAGACTGCATGCCCGTGGCTCTAGCTCTACACCAGTGGGCGCAGCCCGACCAGACAGTCAGTCGGCGTACGGCAGGTGGCGGCGGGTGGATGCTGCGCTCCGCCGCCGGGGAGCGGGGTGGTGGGGTCGTGGGTGGGTGGGGTGAGGCCGGACTAGACACCAGGGAGATGTTTTGAGGGGCACTTAAATACTGCTACGATCGGGCACATGGGATGTGGGGGGTTCTGTATACTTTCTGCCCATGATCGGGCACATGGGATGTGGGGGTTCTGTATACCTTTCTGCCCGCGATCAGGCATTTCGTCCACTGGACCACCAGGGATGTGAATGGGAGGAGGGGCCACATTGATGCCCGCGATCGGGCTGGGGGGACACAGGGAGGTTGGGGGCCAGCCACTGGTGGCAGCTGCTATGTTGTGCCCTGCAATGCAGCAGCTCACCTGTGGGTGGCCCTCAACTAAGCCTTTTTTGGCTCAAAGTTGTTGCAGGCGCAGGTTGGGGTTTGCGCTGCACAACTCTGCACCTAACTGAATATTGGGCTGCGCGGTTGTGCATGGTTCCTCCTCCAGTTGCACATGCATTCATTTGCATTGCGCTGTTGCTCAGCCTGTTTTCAGTGGCGCAACTGCCTCCTGCTGAATATCGCAGAATGGCGCAATTAAGGACTTCTGCAGCGCGCAACCCTGTTGCGCATGGTGCAACCCTTTTGAATATCTGGCCCTATGTGTTTTAGGCTTTCCGGAGGGTAGTGAGCAAGACAACCCCTCTGAATTTATTTGCTCCTGGCTGAGACAAGAACTGGCTATCCCTGAGACCTAGGCCCATGTCCTAAAAGTGATGCCCCCTAAGAGATCGATCCTGATGGAAATTCAGCAGATATCCAGTGAAGAAAATGATCTTATGAAAGGCTTGGGTGAAAAGAGACTTAAATCTCAATGGCAAGAGAGTGTATGTAGACCAAGACTTCCCAACCACCACAATGCAAAAGAGGAAAAAAGTCCCGGCAATTATTAAACAACTAAGGGACAAGCAGATCAAAGCTCAGCTCAGATAGCCGGCAAAGATTCTGATCCACTGAGAGGAAGGAAGCAAATTATAGTACTCACTCTCTCTGGCCAGCAAACTGCTCTCCAAAATGTGGATCGTGGCCCCAGACTGCCAGCAAGAAGTGACTGAGCAGACCCTTCTTCAGCTTCAGTGGGCGACTGTGGGCAGGAGGAGACAGAGAGCCAAGGGTCGAGGAGCTGAAGAGCTGGACGAACAGTTATGCAAGGACCTGGTCCATCTTAGCAAAATGCTGACCAAGCAAGTAGCCACCTGACTTTAATTACTTGTGGAGTTTTGGTTAACAAAGGAGACCCCAGAGAGGCAAATGTAGCTGGGAGGCTTTTCTTTTTTTCTGAACTGTGTTGATAAGAGAGGAAGCAGGGCGTAATGGAGGACTAATCACTTTCAGAGTTGCAAACTGTTCACAGTATTGTTTCACTGCACAAGCTTACTGGATTAAAGGATTGGTAAAAATTGCTTATTAGGTGGACTGATAGAACGAACTGTTGGCTGCTTCACAGAGCCCAGGGGTAGTACAGCGCTGTGGCTCACCACAGAACAGCGTGGACATTATTGCTGTCTTCCTGCTCTAAATGCACCAAGAGTTGCCATGGAGAAAATGGCACGAAAGCACAAGGGTGACCAGGCGATCTATCCAATTTGCCTTTCTGACCATGCTAAACTAGATCTGACATTGGACTTGGGACCAATGGGTAGACAATCTGTGTGACGTCTAAATGCGGGGCTCCTGAATGACCCATCTTTTGTATCTAAAACTAAAGAGGTCCTGACCAATTATTTCACAGAAAATGTGGGTATGATCTCAAAGATCAAATATTTGTGGGATGGTATGAAGGCAGTGGTGAGGGGGGAGGCTATTGCATTTGCGTCACTTAAGAAGAATGCACTACGACAACAACAAAATAGCCTGGAACAGCAGATCAGGGAACTTGAAATAAAACACAAAAGTGGGGAACTGGCGAATATCCAGGAGGAACTTAAAAAAGCCAGGGAGACACTGCAGCAAATTGTAACAGTCCAGACAGAAAACGCTCTTAGGTTTGTGGCCCAAAAGTATTATGAAGGAGGAAACAGGGCAGGGCGATTACTGGCCTTCAGGCTCCGTAAACAAATGGCAGATAGATATATACCAGTAATTAAAAATCCCAGGGCACCCAGAAATTAAGAAACCAAGCTACAGGAGATAGCGAGGTGCTTCCAATGGTTTTATGAGACCCTTTGCACCTCAGAAGCAACCATGGATCAATAGAAGAAAGTAAAAGAGTTTGTAGATAAGCTGGAGCTGCCCAGTCTTTCATCCCCACAAGAACAACTGCTGGAACACCCCTTTACCCAGGAGGAGCAAGCACTGGTTATTAAAAATTTAAAACATCACAAGTCCCAAGGCCCAGATGGTTTCATCAGTGAATACTATCAAAAATTCCTGAAGAAATTGTCCCTGGTTTTGCTCCAGGTGTGCAATTCAGCTCATGAACTTCAAGAAGCCCCAGACACTTGGGCAAGGGCTCTGCTATCAGTAATACGTAAACAAGGCAAGGACAAGACACTATGCAGTAGCTACCATCCTATTTCACTTTTAAATGTGGATGTTAAGATTTTTGCAAAGCTGATTGCCAACCGTCTTCAGTCGGTGGTTACTCAGCTGGTCCATCCAGACCAGGCAGGCTCCATGCCAGGGGACAACTCCATGACAATGTTAAGATTGCTCATAATAATGACACTGGCATGTGGGGAGTTGGGGGATAAACCAGCAGTAGTGGTCACACTGGATGCTGAAAAAGCATTTGCCACTTAGAGGGGGAGTTTTTAACAGCAGTCCTAGAGAAGTTTAACTTTGGTCCCAAGTTTAGAGCCTGGATCACTGTCCTTTATACTAGCCCACAGGCCCAGGTGAGGGTCAATGGAGCTCTCTCATGGCCCTTACCATTGGAAAGGAACCAGACAGGGTGTCCTCTTCCCCCTTACTTTTGTGCTGGTATGGAGCCCCTGGCGTAGGCCTTTCGCTCATCCTCCAGTATAAAAGGTATAGAGATAGGCTTGATGGATAACCAGATCTCACTCTATGCAGATGACACCCTTCTTTACTTAGGAGACCCAGACACCTCGCTCCTGGAAGCCATGGCCTTATTGGAGGAATACGGGAACATCTCAGGGTTTAAGAATAATGAGACAAAATCAGAGATTATGGCAGTTGGTGGGTACGTGTCCCCATAATTGACGTCATTGACAAATCTGAAATGGGTGGCAGGTAGCTTCAGATATTTAGGTATTCAGATTCCCCTAGACATGACCAAACTATACCAGATCAATCATTTGAGGTTGCTTGAGGAAATAAGGAAGGACTGTGAGACATGGGCGATGCTCCCGCTCTCTATCTCCAGCAGAGTCGAGACAGTTAGAATAAATATTCTGCCTAGAATGTTGTTTCAGTTTGACTCCATCCCCCTAAGTCCACAAAAAGAATTCTGAAACACAAGCCATAAAATACTCCAGAGGTTCATATGGGCAAGGAGGAAGCCTAGGTTGAGGTGGGCGTTACTTAAACTGGATAAAGGTAAAGGAGGATTGGGAGTGCCGGACTTAAAGGGTTATTATAAAGCAGTGCAGCTGCAACACCTGGCAACTTATCAGACCACTCAGGAAAGACCTAGCTAGGCAACCATGGAGTTGGAAGCTTCCCAATGAGATATAATGGGCCTGGCCTTGTTCAGTAAGCAGACCTTGAGGCTGCTGAAGGCCCTTTTCACACCCCCATTTAAAAATATGGTGAAAGTGTGGCACTTGAAACTGAGGGAATTAAAGCTCCAGGAGGTGATACCCCTGCATGGGCAGATTGTTAACTCCACAGATTTTATCCTGGGGAGAGAGAACCCAGTCTTTAGGAGGTGGGTGGGTCTGGGTCTAAAATCTTTCTCACGGATTAATGAAAGAGACACACTGAAGAGTTACAGTCAAATAAGACATGAGTTCAAGTAATCACAGGCAGACTTTTATGCCTACCTACAGTTAAGACACTTCTTGCAAACTGCTTTCAAGAGGGCTTGCCCTCCCCCACACCTCAACCCCCAGGTGGTGGAATTCCTTCTCAATATTGCCAGGGGCTCAGTCTCAAAATCCCACCTAATATCAACAACCTACTGTATAAGATGTGCAGAGGCACTCAAAATCATCATAAGGAACCTATTCAACAAGGGTGGGAAAAAGAATTAAATCTGATGAAGAATGAGATAAACTGGGAGGTGGTTTAGGGTCTGGCGCAGAAGACCCCTGCCTCCCCTTTCTGGAGAGAATTTTGGTGGCAGGTGTTGATGAGGTATTTCAGAAACCCAGTCATCACGAAGCACTTTAGAGGGACGACCTCAGAGAACTGCTGGAGAGGCTGTGGCCAGAAGGGGACACACAAGCATATTTTTTTGAGCTGCTCAAAACTGAGAGGTTTCTGGAGCTTAGTGGCCAAACACATGACCACCATCTTACAGGTTCAGATGTCAGGGGCCCCCTGTTACCTGTTACTGGGGGATCCTCCACCAGGGTTGAAGGGCTCTAAAGCTAAGTATGTGTTCCCTATTCTGGTAGCGGCAGCACAAAAGGCCACAACCAAGTTATGGCTGACTGACAAATCTCCAACAGAAGACCAATGGCTGGCGGGCTGTAAGCAAATCAAGGGTATGGAACAACTTACTGCTAACCTGTGCTTTCAGCAAGAGCTACACAAAGCAAGATGGCTGCCCTACCTTGAATTCATAAGTAAACAGGAAGGGGTCACAATAATAGAGATATTGGCCAGTGACTCCCTGGGTAGATAAGTGTTTATCTCTGGCTTTCACCTGGATTTTTCCTGTTTCTAACTATATTATCTATTAACCGCCTTCACCAATTGTAAGAAGATGGTACTGCTGCAAGGGGGGGAGGGAGATGAACAGGGTGGGGGTGGTTGTTGCTGTTTTGGTATGTGTAGTTTTTTGTATGTGTAGGTCTGTCTAAAATTGATTGTTTGTTAGGCTTATTTGTGTTCTGACAGCAGTGGAGTGATTGGAGATGTATTATTTTAAGGAGCAAATAGCTCCCGTCCAAATTTGCAAAATGTTAGAAGCTACACTGTTATTGTTTAATCAATTGCAGAGCGTGTGAATGATATATTAACTGTTATAATCTTTGATGTATGTCGGTCTGAGACAAAAAAGGGAAAATTAATAAAATTACAATTTCAAAAAAGAAAAAAAAAGGGGGACCCCAAGAAAATTGCCAACTACCTGCCTTATGCCATTCTTTCCATTCTTAGCAAAATACTCGAAAAAAACAGCTGAGAGCAAACCATCTCTTTTTTACATGATGACAACCTCTTCTCTGTCTCCAGCATAGCTTCCACAAAGGCCACAGCACTACTACTACGGCCCTGCTGAAATTCACAGATGATATCTATTCTGCAGTGGATAAAGGTCTTCTGAATGGT
This sequence comes from Neoceratodus forsteri, assembly GCA_016271365.2. Taxonomy (NCBI): domain Eukaryota; kingdom Metazoa; phylum Chordata; order Ceratodontiformes; family Ceratodontidae; genus Neoceratodus; species Neoceratodus forsteri. The sequence continues at coordinate 1,229,428,721 of CM057454.1, forward strand.
GCAATCTTCATCAACCTAATCAAGGCATTTGACCTTGTTAACTTCTCCCTTCTCCTCACCAAACTCCATTCTCTTGGCTTCTCTACAGATGCTGTAGCCTGGTTTAATAGCTACTTGTCAAACAGGAAGCAGGCCGTGTATTACAACTCTGTCCTGCCTGATCCCAACACCACACATATTAGTGTTCCACAAGGATCCATCCTGGGACCCTACTTTTTTACATCTTTGTTAATGAGCTCCCCTTGCTCTATCCAGATTGTTCCTCACTGCTGTACACAGATGACCTAGTTCTTTATTCCAGTGCTAGGAACATCTGAGACATAAATCACTCTCTCTCTCTCTCTCTCCTCAGACTTTCTCCACATTTAGTCCTGGTTGACTGAAAACAACCTCGTTCTTAATGTGGGCAAAACACACTCCATGCTTTTTGATTCCCCTGTCAGACTCAAAACAAACCGGAATCCTCTCAATATCTTACGCACTAATGACTCACCATTGGCCAACACTAACTCTTTCAAGTACCTTGGCATTTTGCTTGACAAATCTCTACACTTTGATCAGCATGTTACTGATAACTCTAAGTCCGTAAATGCCAAGCTTGGAAGTGCATACCCAACCAGTTATGCCCTCACCCCATCAGGTGGACTTGCTATTGCTCAAGGCATTCTGCTCCCAGCACTAGCTTATGGCACAGTCACCTACCTAGGAGCATCAAAAACTACTCTTCACAAGTGGGATACCACCTATAATAATATCTGCTGCTATGCCTCTGCATCCCCTCATTAGAAGCACCACTGCTAACTTTACACTGATCTAAAAAGGCTTTCCCCTTCTGCCTATCAGCTTAAGTCACTTGGATCTCTCATTCATGGTATTGTCATATCTGGTCTCCCTCAATCCCTTGCCTCCCTGCTAGACACTCAAACCATCTCCTATGGGCTTAGATCCACTGACCTAGCATCCTTCCACATTCCAAGATGTAAAACCACCATGGGTGCATGGCTTTCTTGTGTGCAGCACACAAATATTGGAACTCCATTCCCCAAGACATTTGTTTTGCTCTGACACATGTCTATTTTAAGAGGCTACACCACAGTCATCTACTTGTCTCAAGACTCTCAACCCTCTGCACATGTTTTCACTCAATTTAGACACTCCAGCCACTAACTTCTGGCCACCATGTCTCTACCTACTGCTGCCCTTCTCTTCTCCATCTCTCCTCTCAACCTGGCCTCCTGCCTTCTTTCTTTTTTAGCCTTGTCCTTGCTCTTTCCTAGGCCCACACCCCCTCCCACCTCCCCTCCTCCTCTCGCTTAGTTTCTTCTAAATCCATGCTTTTCTTGTCAACAGTATAGCACATATACCCTGATCGCTATCATGGGTCTTTTCTCTAAACTATCACTCTTGTACTTCTTAAGGACTTTAGTCCTGTGGTTGCTCACAATTTAACTCTATTGTGTTCTTACTTAAGGCAATGTTTAAGTGCCCTTTTACTGTATTTTGTAAAATTATTGCAATATCTCTCACATTTTGTATCCTGAATATTGTTGAACTTGCACTTGCATCTCTCTTGTTTTTGTCCCAACTGTATTTCTGTCTCACTGGTAATTGTATTTGTACCTGTACCGTCTTTGTTCGCTATTGTTGAACTGTTTCAAATTGTTTATTTGTACCCTCCTGGGTCATGCTTGAAAATAGGCATTGCTATGCCTAGTGCACTTACCTTGTTACCAAAAGCAAAGAAATAAATAAATAAGATTCAGTTCTCTGCAAATGCCAAGTTTCCCAACCTCACCATTTCTCTACAAATTTATCATAATGCAGCCTCAGTTCAGCTGTTAAGGCCTCCTTTGCCAGCACACCTTTAACCCACTGGATCCATTCCCCAAGGATGGGAGATCCCTGCTGTAAACATCTGGCTGTAATACAGCTAAGAGCAACTGCCAGCAATATTAACACCACCCCTCGGGCATCTCCCACCTGATGTGTAGCTGACAGAGCCCCAATATCCATTCCTCAACTTTCAAGGGATTGAGGACTCCAGTGATGTCATGTGCTGCCAGCCGAATTGACTGTCAATATCCAGCCAATGCCAGGCAGCCCTAGAATATGTGCCAATGATCCCCCCTGAAACCACAGACCCGCCAACATGTTGCAGAACCTGAGGTGCTATACTAACATGTAATCAATGGTGTATGAAATAATTGTACCAGAATTTTCCAAAAGAACTCCTGCCAAATCGCCAGCTGAACTTAAGCCTATTGTATGTGCCCACTCAGTGGCACCAATAGATATATTTGCCTCTTTTTCCCAGGCCACTGATTGAGTCCAGGGATGTTCAATCTGCCCTAGTAATATTTTGTAAATGTTGGAAATGTATTTACTGGTGTCTTTTATAGTGACTACTAAAAAAAGAAACTATTCCTAACCTGTATAAGATCCCAAAAGGAGGTGTATATGGTTCCCTGTGTTAATAAATTCACAAACTTGCAAATAGCAGATGAATTCCCCATTAGACCAGCCAGATTTCTCTTTAGCTCTCTGAAATGATATACAATGTTGGCCTACAATAAATTGTGTACATCTAAAAGGTCCACACATGCCCCATCTGGCATAACCTGAATCCCCTCTAGGTGTGTTCGTAAGTTTCCAGATCTTCCTCAGAACATAGAAGCCCTGTTTGGCACATCTGTTTCTCAACCCCCGAGGTCTTTTGGGGCAGTTGTGAGAACCAATGTATACAAAGGCCATTATGTAACATCAGCATCCTCTATCAGGTAGCATTGAGAAAAGATTCTCTGTTTAGCCTAAGTTAGTAGCATCGCTCACTGAGAGGCCAGATAATCTAAATGTAGGTTTGGCAGCACAAGGCCCCCATCCTCCCTCGGAAGATGTAGGACTGCCCTGGAGATTCTGGGTCTTTTATTATTCCAGATGAATTGATTTTATTCTAGTAGGAGACAGATATTCTAATGGATAGATATTGGAACAAAAGGAGGGAACGAGGCAGCACATTCATTTGTATAATAGTTGCTTTCCCCATCATACTCAAGGGTAATAGCCTCTATCTTGCCTGATCCCACTCCAAGACCTCCCATAGTTTCTCATAATTGCTAGAGAAGAGTCTGGTCAGATCTACAATAATTTGAATACCAAAGTTTTGAATCTGATTTTAGGGGGCCCATCTAAATGGAAAGGTGTGTCTAAATCTCACTGCGCATTTCCCAATAAGAATCAGGGCTTCTGACTTTAAAAAGGTTATTTTATAACCTGAAATGGTTCCAACGGATTGCAGAGTTTGTATGAGTGGTGGAAATGAGTATTCAGGAGATGATAAAAAAAAAGATGGGGTCATCTACGTAAAAAGAAAGTATTTGTTCTATCCCCCTTGCCATAACCCCTTTTATTACTGGACTGCTATGTACCTTAGCTTCCAGCAGTTCCAAACTAAGGGCAAACAAAAAAGGGGAAAGAGGACACCCCTGCCATAGCCCCCAGGTTAGGGGAAAATAATTTGGAATTTAGTTCATTAACTCTGACCAGTGCCTTAGGGCTAGCATATAGTTGAGATATCTTTTAAAAAATTGGGGCCAAATTGAAAGTGTTCAATGTAGGCCTTTTAAAACTGCCAATTGACCTTAAAGGATATCTAAACAACATTTTGACAACAAACTATTCAAAATTCTGGCTCCCTAGGTGACTAAAGGAAAGGTTGCTGTATTCATTAATGCTAAAACTACATTTACATAATTTATCTAAATGTGGCTCCAGAGTATTTGAAAATTGTAAAATCAGCCTTCCAATTAAAAAAAAAACTGTCTTACCTGCTTCCTAAAATGGCCACCAAATGTGTTATGTGATGACATAATTGGAGCCAAAGTCAGAGAGATATATGGCTTTATATAGGGCTAACTAGTTATTTTTTTTCCTTTGTATAGAATTGTTTCACCCAAATGGTCAAAACCATCTGCATTATTTTATATAATACACAAGTTAGACTATGGTTCTGTTCATTTTGTTTACTTTTACATGCTGAAAATGTGTTTTAATCCAACCGACTTTCTCTGTGGCAAACCACAGTGCAGTACACATCTTGAATAACCTGGTGGTCTAGTGGTTATGGTGGATCCAGGATGCTACAATGGGGGTGCTGGGGTGGTGCATGTTTAATATACACTTTTTAACATTTTTATTAAATCTTTGTATTTTCTGCTATTATTCTTTTCTAGTACATTTTTGACAGAGCCTACAAATGTAATCCATAGTTTGAATGTAAACATTTATACAATCAATAAATCAGACTTCTTCAACAAAGTAGAATGCAGCAGCAGCAAGCAAGTACATTACTATGTTGGGGAGGGGGTTGCAGCTACACCCTTCACCCCCCCCAGAGCCACCATTTTTTTGCAGCAAAGTACTTGTGCAGTCCAATGTTAGAGTTCATACTTTCTTGAAACTCGAATATATGCTTGTCTTGTCTTCTTTTTCCATGAGAAATAATAATAAGAAGAATCAGCATTTATATAGATACACATTGTATCCCAAAGTGCTTTACAAGCAATACTAGATTGGTAGTGAAATGACTGAACAGGTAGTGGCAGCCATTTCATGCATTAATATCCACACACAGCCTTGGACAATTGCATGAACTGGTTTTATGGTAAGGGGAATGTTGGCCTGGACAATGGGGTCAGGTAGTGAACAAGGTGCTGGCAGCCCCACATCTTATTTCTCACAGTAATCTGCTCATATTTCTCTCCTTCTGTCTTCTCCTTCCCTGAATATAGCAGTACCTTGCAAGAGTGGCCTTCTCAGTCCCCCTCTGGTATTCATTCTTCACTATTCCTCCTCACACCGAAAACAGGTGAGCTCATCACCCATCTGCATCATGAATGCAAGTAGTACAGTCCCTGTTTTATTTTGACATATCAAATATAAACATATCTTTCCAGTAAGCCAGGCTCATAGCAGCAGGGAACAGGGGGAATGATGTGCTTTCCTATCCTTAAAAGGTCCAGGCTACCTTTAATTATGCACTATTAAATAATGGGTGTGCACATCATTATGCACGTCATTTAATAGTGCCTTATCATAGGTGGCTTAGATCTTATATGGGTAGGAAAGCCTATTTTTCCACTTGTGCCATGCTGCTATCAGCCTGGATTACCAGAAGATCATGTTTATTATTAATATGTAAATATAACACGGGAGACTGTACTAACCACATTCATGATGCAGAAAGGTAGTGTACTCACTAGTTTTGGTGTGGGAAGCAGGTGAGAAGAATGAATGCCAAAGAAGGACTGAAGAGGCCATTCCAGCAGGGTACAGCTATATTCAGGATGGTTGAAGACATGAAGGAGGGCGCTGAGCAGATCACTGTGAGATCTGAAATGTGGGTCTGCCAGCATTGTGATCACTACCTGACTGTTGATAAACGTAGCCAGCAATGACAAATACTTAGAGTGGCAGGGCTGCACCTAAATTGTTACTTGAATTCAGTATAGGGAGATTACTCTCAGGTGGGGGGGGGGATGTTTGTTAGGACAGTATTGAGGGAGTTGTGTATAGCTCATTCAAGATTTGGAAAGGTGGTAGCCAGCCAACTTGCACCGTGGAGTACAGCACACAGAAAAGTACTGGAGATGAATTGCTGGGAACTGTCCTGTGGGGTTCTGCAGATCACAGGCAAAAGAGCAGACTGACACTGGAAGTCAGGTAGATCCGCTCAAGGTATTAGTATGTCTGTCCTGCTAATAATATTGTTATCCATTGTACTGTAAGTGCAGCCCTTATGAGGGCATGAACTGCACTTTTTCTGGTGTGTCATGATGCTTATTGCTTGGCCCTCCAGGAAGACCTAGTTGTTGATTAATGAGGTGGGAAAAAAACACAGCAGGGAACTGTACATACTACCTTCACTGTGCGGAAGGGTGGTGATCCAGTCAATATTTACTGTGAAAGCAGAAGTTAAACATTGAGAATGTGGACTGGAGTGTGACTTGGGAGGCATTTTTTAACAGTGCCAGCTGATAATGCATATCAGTATAGGTGTGCACAATTCTCTGAGGTACAAGATTACAATCTGAGTTGTGATAATTCTCTTCATGAGACCGCAAGCTCATACGCAGTCCCAGGCAGTACTAAGGGCAAGGTATGGATGGTGGGGTGTTCAACAGAAGGCAGGCTATGTGCAGGGGGTTCACATGGAAAAAGAAAGCCTTATTTCTGGATTAACAAGAGAGCATGAGCTTTGGAACTGAACAAGACCGGTATTTTGCTGTGTGACCCTGAGCAAGTTACTAAGCTTCCTTGTGCTCCCAGGCCACACCTGTAAACAACCGTTCAGCTTAGTGCGACTCTCCTGGTTAACAAAAAACAAAATTCAGTTCATCACATAACCACTAGATCATCAGGTATTTGAAGTGTTGTACTGTAGTGCAGTTTGCCAAAGAAAAAGTCAGCTGGATTGCAAAACATTTTCTGCAAGTTAAAGTAAACAAAATGAATAAAATCATAGCTTAACATGTGTACTGATCAGAATAATACATGAGGAAATACATGGTGTTGATCATTCTGGTACAACTATTCAAAATAAAGAGGGAAAGAAGAACTAGTTAGCACTATAGAAATATATGTGGATCTCTGTCTCTGGCTCCAGTGATGTCATCATGACTCTTCACTTAACACACTTGGCAGACATCTTAGGGAGAAACCAAGGCTGTTTTTTGAAAGTGAAAGGCTGATGTTTACATTTTTCAAATGCTATGAAACTGCTTTTATGTCATTTACATAAATGCAGTTTTAGCATAAATGTAAACAGCAGCCTTTACTTTACCTCGTAATAAAGCCAGATTTTGGAATTTGCAGTTTTAAAAAGCTGCTTGTTTAGGTACCCTTTAACAAGTGCTTTTCCTGCATCCATTGAAATGGCTATTTGAAATTGTTTCTGACTCCTCTGATTGGAGATTATGTTTAGCTGTCTGCAGATATTATCTGGGAAGTATCTTCCTGAAATAAATCTAGTCTGAGCCTCCTGCACTATTGGAGAGGCTGCTACCCACAGTCTCCCCTCCAGATAGCCCATAAAAATCTTTAGGTCCACATTTAACAAGGAGATGGGCCTATATGACCAACATTTCAGCAGATCGTCCCCTCCTTGGGAAACACAGGGATTTGAGCCAACTGCCAGGAGATCGGGATTTCCCCTCCCTCCATGACCTCCTCACAGACTGGGAGCAAGCGTAAAAAGAGTTGATCAGCACATATCTTGTATAACTCTGGCATAAAGCTTTCTTGGCCTAGAGATTTGCCACTTTTCAACCGCATCACCTGGGCCCTTCAATCAGCTATAGAACTTCCACTTTCCAGGCTATCTCTAGCTGCAACTGACAACGTCCAGAGGTCCAGGTTTTCAAAAAATCTGGTGACTAGGCAATCAAAGTCTGGAATCTCCATGATAGAGCTCTTGAAAAACATCATTTTCTGCTTGACCCATGCCCCAGTGTTGGCTTATGCAGACATGCAGAAACACTACATCCTTCGTACCAATGCCAGTTTCGGTGGATTGGTGGCTGTATTGTATCAGCAGCACCCAGAAGGTCTACGTCCAGTTGCATTCACCAGTTAAAGTTTAAACCCTTCTGAGCAGAGGTATCTTGTCTGAAATTGGAGTCCTTGGCATTGAAGTGGGCCATAGTTAATCAGTTCCATGATTACCTTTATAGGGGCCCAGATCACTGTGAAGATGGATAATCATCCTCTTATTTATGTGCAGACTATGGCCAAGCTGAATGCAGCTGGTCATAAGTGACTGTCAGCTTTGTCCACCTATGATAACTGTGTGGAATACCGCCCTGGCCTGAACCATATAGATGCAGATGTTTTATCAAGAAGGCCACATACCTGTAATGATGAGAGCTCATATTGGGTACACATCTTGCAGCAAACTGTAAAGGCCCTGTGAAAGAAACAAGCTAGAGACGAGATCTTTGCCACTAAAGACACCCATCATATGACAAACTGTCTGGTGTCTCAGGGGATTGTCTTCTGGTTACCTGTTGTCTGCTGGCAACCCTAGATGTCAGATCGCTCCCACAGTTGACCACTCAAGACCTACAATGGGATCAAAGGGATTGCCCAGTCACCAGGCATATCATGCAAGTGTTGAAATGGCAGAAAAGCCAGGATCAAGTGGACACCATTATTCCTCAGGCCTGGCTACTGTTACTAGAATGGCCTAAGTTCCAGTTAAAGAAGGGATTTCAGTATTAAAAGAACCAGGATCAGCAGGGGGCTACAAAAGAGCAACTGGTACTCCTGGAGAAGTATGTTAAGACTGTACTGAAGGCCCTGCATGATGATATGGGGAACATGGGAGCTGAATGAACTTTGGACCTGATTAAGAGTTGATCTTATTGTCCAACAATGGGGCTGATGTAGAGGAATATTGCAAGAGCTAAATGAGATGTATAAAGCAGAATGCACTTCTCCAAAGAGTTGCTCCACTAGCCAACATCCAAACTAGCAGCCCTAGGGAACTGGTATGCATGGACTTCCTTATGTTGGCACCTGACTCACGTAATATATTCAATATTCTAGTTGTTACTGACAATTTCACTCGCTATGCTCAAGCTTAACCCTCCAAGGATCACTGAGCTTCCACTATGGCCAAAATCTTGGTGGAGACATTTTTTGTACACTATGGCACTCCCCTTCCCCCCCAGAGGATCCACTCGGATTAGGGTTGAGACTTTGACAGTCGGCTCATCAAAGGGTTGCTGTCATTGTGGGGAGTCAGGAAGTCCTAGATCACATCTTACCATCCCCAAGGTGACCCTCAACCTGAAAGATTCAACCAGACTCTACTGGATATGCCAGGCACCTTACATCCCTGGGACAAGTGCTTCTGGAGTCAGTGGGTGAGCACCCTGGTATTCATTTACAACTGTACCCAGAATGGCACCACAGGATTCTCTCCCTATCAGCTCATGTTTGAGAGGGAAGCCAGTCTGCCAGAAGAATTGTATTTTGGGGTCTTCTCAGATGGACTGAGAAGAGGAGACTCTGCAGCAAGTAAAAAGTCTGAGACAACAATTAGATGAGGCATACTGGCTCACTCAAGAGATGGCTGCAAAGAGGAACTGGGCAATTGAGGAATGTTACAGTATGATAGAAAAGTGCGAGCACAAGATTTGGAGGCAGGTGACAGAGTGTTACTGTGTTGGCTGGGTATCCCAGAAAAGCACAAGATAACTGATAGATGGGGAGATACCCCACATGTCATAGTGGAGATACTTTCAGATCTACCAGTGTACAAGATTTGGCCTGAAGGAGAGCATGAGGGCACAAACATATTCATTGCAATCACCTGTTGCCCATTGGTGATAAAATAGTGAGTGCTAAACAAGATATGGAAGACCCTTCATCGCCCCCCCCCACCACTTGAGTTGCTCCACACAGAAGACAGAGACAGAGAGACAGTGATGCCATGGGGGCAGGGCTTGCCCAGAGTGGGGAGGTCTCAACTGAGAAGGTACTAAGAATGAGTCTGAGCAGGAGGATGATGAGACCCTACATGGTCATAAGCCCTGCCAAGGAGTTGGCCAGGTTATTCCAGGGATCACCCCTGACAAGGGCTATAGCCAGAAGATAGGGTAGGGTAGGAGAGTCTGTTCCTAACATGCTGCTCGGGGGGATCACTCTGGACCAGAATACTGGTCCGGCTGAGCTGCTTGGGTGGAAATGGAGCTGTCCTCCTGAAGATACATTTGGGGAATAGATGCAGGGTGTTTCTGGTGATAAGGATGAGGATGGGGAAGATCCATCTTTTGAGGGGCCCACATTGGAACTAAACACTGATCTGACTATACCCTTTGAAGGAGCCAGGGTTACTCTCCTTAGAGCTGTGCCAGAAGATAGGGCAGTGTTAGAGTCATTCACCCCTCTACTTGAGGAACAAGCTGACCAAGGAGAGGGTAAAGAGAATAAGGAAGACACCAATGACTCAGGGGTATGTAGGGGTGGAGGTATTCAGGAGACCCTCGTAGAACAGGGAGGAGGATGATGAGGCCTGTCCTTAAACTGACATATGATGCTTCTGGGGTTCCTACAGATTTGCCCCTGTTTGTAGTGCATAAGGGAGTGTACATTACTCACATATCCTTACAGAAGGTGGTCATGTGCCCTGTTGGTATTTAATCATAGAAACCTACAGTTTTATGGCAGATAAGGACCGCTTGGCCACCAAGTCTATCTATTTCCCTACTTAATGGATAATCTGCAGATTCTAGTTAACCGACAGCCTACTTCCTCCTACCCACCACTAGAATTGCTTTATGTCTATCCCATGCATTCTTGAACTACCCCACAGTTTTTGACTCAACAACCTCCTCAGAAAGGCTGTTCCATGCATCCACAACCCTCTCCATGAAAAAATACTTCCTCACATTACCTCTTAGCTGCCCCCATCTTCAAATTCTGCCCCCTTGTTCTTGCAAGTGTCTTTTTCTGAAAAATGCTACCCTTTGTTGATTCCCTTGAGGTACTTGAAAGTTTCTGTAATGTTTCCCCTCTCCTCAAGGGTATACATATTATGCTCCTTTAGTCTCTCTTCATATATCTTCTGGTGCAGACCCTGCACTACTTTGGTTGCCCTGCACTGGACAGCCTCCAACTTGTCTATGTCTTTGTGGAGATGGTGTCTCCAGAATTGCATGCAGTACCCCAGATGGGGTCTCACTAACTGTCTGTACAGAGGGATAACAGCTTCCTGATTACTACTGATGATGCCTCTCCCTATGCATCCCAGTATTGCTCCAGCCCTTCTTACTGCCTTCTCACATGGCTTGCCCATCTTTAGGTTATTTGATATAACTACCCCAAGGTTCCTTTCCATTTCTGTTCTTGTTGTCAGTATCTCACCCCCTACTGTGTACTGTTCCCCTTGATTTTTGTTTCCCAAGTGCATTACTTTGCACTTCTTTACATTGAGTCTAAGCTGCCATACATTTGACCATTCCTCCAACCTTGCCAAGTCCCTTCTCATCCTTTCCACCCCACCTTATGTATCAACCCTATTGCAGATTTTTGTGTCATCTGCAACAAGACATATTTTCCCTTCCAGTCCCTCTGCAATGTCACTTATAAAGACATTAAAAAGGACCAGACCCAGTAATGAACCCTATGGTACTCAATGAGTAACCCCCCTTTCTTCACTGTGGACTCCCTTTATGATTACCCTCTGTGTCCTGTTGTCCAGCCAATGTTTTACCCAGGCTACCACCCAGGGATCCACTCCTAGGCTAGCTAATTTGTTTATTAATGTTTTGTGTGGAACTGTGTCAAATGCCTTGCTAAAGTCTAGGTAAGCTATGTCCACAGCCCCTCCCTGGTCTACTACTTTGGTCACCCAGTCAAAGAAATTGATTAGATTTGTCTGCTATGACCTTCCCACCTTGAATCCATGCTGACTTGGGTCCTGTGCCCCACTGGACTCTAGGTACTCAACAATTCTTTCCTTCAGAAGTGATTCCATTATTTTCCCTTCCATGGAGGTCAAACTGACAGGTCTGTAGTTTCCTGCCTCTGTCTTGCTCCCATTTTTGTGAAGAGGAATCACATCCACCCTCCTCCAGTCCTCAGGTACCACAACATCCTCCCATGATTTGTTAAAATGGGTAGTCAGTGGTGTTATTAGTTCTCCCCTTAGTTCTTTTAGAATTCTGGGATTAATTACGTTAGGTCCCATTGCTTTGTCCACCTTCAGTTTTAGTAGTTCTTTTAGAACCCTTTCTTCTGTGAAAGGACTGATATCAACCCTCCCCTATCCAGAGTGCTTCTATTGACTGGATTTGGTTCCTCCCCCTCTTCTTCTTTTCTGAAAACTGAGCAGAAGTATTCATTCAGTATCCCTGCTTTTTCATTGTCCGCTCTCTGCCCACCAGCCTTCCTCTTTATTTAGCCTCACTATCCATCCCTTTGTCTTCCTTCACTCCCTAATGTACCTATACAAGGTTTTATCCCCTTCTTAACTGTGTTGGCAATCTTTTCCCAAGTTTGGGCCTTTGCTAGTCTGACTGCCTTCCCTGCTTCCTTCTGCTTGAACTGGTACAGTGCTCTGTCCTGCTCCTTATGTGTTTCCTTATACTTCCTGAATGCTATCTTTTTCTCTCTGACCTTCCCTGCCACCTCTTTTGAGAACCATAGTGTTTTTTTCTTTCATTTTGATTTGTTTATTCGCTTCACACATTGGCTTGTTGCCTCTGTGATGGTAGTTTTAATGTTTCCCCCTTGTTGCTCCACCCTCCTTCTTGTCTGTTTGCTAGTGCTTTTCTGAGGTACTCTCTCATTTTGATAAAATCAGCCCTCCTGAAGTCCAGTACCTTCACTTTTGTATAGCTTAACTATACAGCTGAGTTTATCGTGAACCACATTGGTGGTCACTTGTTCCCAGATGACTATCCACTTCTAGATTTGAGATCCTCTCTCCATCTCCATTTGAGATTACCAGGTCTATTATTGCTCCCTCCCAAATGGGTTCCAACACTAGCTGTCTGAGGCATGCCCCCTGTTGGGCATCAAACGTGGCCCGGCTCTTGGATGTGGATGTAGCAAAGTTGCTCCAGTTAACATTTGGCATAGTCAGGTCCCCCATCAACAATATCTCCCCTTTCTCTGCCATCCTAAAGATGTCTTCTATCATTTCCTTGCCCATTTCCTCCCCCTGAGATGGGTTTCTGTATACAACCCCTCTGCAGATTGTAGTGCCATTTCCAGTCTCCAGGGTGACCCACAGTACCTCGCATCCTCCCTGTTTACCCTTTAGTTTCATTGCTATGATCCCTTCCCTTCCATAGAGAGCTACTCCTCCTCCTTTTCTACCCTCCCTGTCCCTCCTGCAGATTATGTACCCTGGTATGTTGACATCCCAGTCATAGTTCTCTGTGCACCATGTTTCTGTGACTGCCACGATATCCAAGCATCCCTCTTCCATTAAGGTCGCCAGTCCAGGGAGCTTGTTACCTAGACTACGGGCATTAGTACTCATTACCCTCCTTTTTCTTAAGGCCTTACCTCTTTTTGTCCCATCCCTGTCCTCACTGCCTTTTTTTGTTTCTCCAGTTTGGGTTGCTTGCCTAATAATCCAGTCAGACTTGAACATAAGCCCCTTTATTCTCCCTTGTTGAACTTAAGGATGACACTAGCACACTTCATTCTTCTTCACTTTCTTGTTTGGCCCTGCCCAGAGTTACATCTTCTATGGGTGAGTGAACTTTTTCAGTTTCCAGTCCTAAATTGTGGAATTCCATGCCTCAGTATTGTAATAATGCTAATGGTAATTTTTAAGCAACATTTTTTCAGTCATTTGCAATCTTTAGCTATTTGTTTGTAAAATGTTACTTATGTCATACATGTATTGTATGTGCATACTGTTATTGTATTATATTTTATCTCCATGCTTCTTGGACTCTTTGTGAGGCTCTGGGTCATTCCTGAAAATGGGCTTTGGCCCAGTGTACTTACCAGTAAATAAAGTTATTGATTGATTGATTTACCCCTGCTCTTCTCCCTATCGACTTCTCTATCTTGGTGTTTACCATTTGGGGGGCTAGGATTTTCCTTCTCCTTTTCAGTGCCCCCCACCTTGGCTGGTTTAAATGCTTACCAATGATGCATTTAAACCCATCATCTAGAATACTGGTTCCCCTCCTGGACAGATGCAGACCATTGCACCAGTATAGGTCTACATCCCTCCAGGTGGACCCAAGACCCCAATGAATCCAAAGCCCTGAGCTCTGCACCAGTTTCTCAACCACTGATTGAATCCCATGGTGTGGAGCACCCTAGCCTTACCCATGCCATAGACAGGCAGCATCTCCAAGAAGGTTAGTGTGTGTGCTACTTGTCTAAGGCCCCTCTCTGATCCCTTTCCCAGCTAGGTCATTTGTCCCTAGGTGGACAATGACATCCAGCTCCCTCCCTGTGCAGCTGCTTCAGCAATCCTGAGGATTCGTTCCCTGTCCCTCCAAGCCATGGCACCAGGTAAGCACCTCTCCTCCCTCTGCCCTCCCACCCCCAGTTCTACCCTCCTAACAATGGAGTTCCCCACTAGCAGTTGTTTCCTTCCCCTTTGGGCTCCTATGCCACCCTCCAGTGGGTCTTCTTTGTGGAGGTTCCCAGCATCCTCCTTGGTCTCCATTGTGGGTACCTCCATAGAGGAACCATACTGTGCCAGAATGGCATATGAACTGTGGAGAGGTACAGCTGGAGGGATGTACCTCTGTTCCACCACCCTCACCCTCACCCTCCTTGACTAACTATGGTCCAACTGCTCCTTTTTCTTGCCAACCTCTGAGGTAGTGGCAGTGGCCCAGTGGCCCTGGGTGGGAAAGGAGGTCCCCTGAATCCTGGCCAACTCAGCCTGGAGATGAGCAACCTACTTCCTCAGCCCAGAGAGGTGCCTGCAGATGGGACAATACTGCATCCTCCAGAACATCTTCTGAAAGATTGCTGTTACACAGCCACTGCACTGCACCACTCCTATCATGTCTTATTTGTGGCCCCTTAATTGTTGTTTTGTATACTTACTCTTTCCTCTCTCTGTTTATTTATTTATTTTTTATATAAATGTTTTTCTCCCTACTTTCCTACTGAATCTGTGCCTATAAAGTTACTGATCTTTCTGTTCTGGCACAGGAAGTTTCTATATTCCTTAGCAGTCTCCTTCTTACTTGCTCAGAGTCAGACCTCCAGCAGTTGGGGGAGGGTTGGAGAGCTACTCTTTTCCTTCTAGGATGGTGAGACTTTTGTTCCTTTGTGATCACTCCCTGCCTTCTCTCAAACAGGAAGTTCCTATTGTCAGTCAAATCCTGTGTGTAGAAATACAGAACCAGCAAAGGGTAGGTGGTGGAGGGGAGGGACAGAGGCAACAAGTCCGAGTAAAGTTCTTACAGCAGTTCTTTCCTCTAGCTGTTCTCTGCTAAAAACTATCTAGGTCAGTTTTTAAACGCAAACACCTGGCTTCCTTCTGCTTAAACCACTCCCCCTAATTCACAATTTCTTTCTTCACCTAGCTAACTGCACACAAAATGATTCCTTCACCCAACTCAGACAAACACAGTAACTCTTTTTTGTTGTTGTTTTTTGAAATTCCCAGTAGGAGACTTCTAGTTCTTTAGTCCAGCAGAGTAGTAAAGTTCTAACAGCAGCTCCTTCCTCTTACAGCAGGTGGATTTCAATATGAGATATTTTTGGGGAAATTCTTAAAATGTGAAACTTTGGGGAGACCCACCGGGGATTTTGGGAGATCATTCATCTAGTCATTCTAAGCAAGTGATCATTTGATCACTTGCAACAGGAGCTGCAATCCACTTTCTCCCTCATGGAAAACTGGTTCAGCACACCTTAAACTTCTTCTTAACTATAGGAAGACAAAAACAATGCTGATGAACAGCTAATATTATTCAGGTGAAACTACCTCTGGCTGGAAGCTGCAATACTGAACATAGGATTTGCAAGAAAGTGAGTTGTGCTCACAACAGAGGGAGGTGAACCTTACAATTGTCTTTGGTTTGTAGCAGATGTTCTATAGGTGGAGGCTACTTCTAACTGAAAGGTGAAATAAGGAACTTAGAATTATCAGGAAAAGACAGTCTTTCAAGCAACAGAGGGAGGTGGATCTAGCTTTACTTTTGTTACAATTCTTAAGATTTTCAGTACAGGAAGAGTTTAAAGCACAGCTGACTTATTTTGGGGCTGACTGCTTTCAGAGCACAAACCACCAGGCTGTTTTGGGGCTGGGGAGGTTTACCTGTGTCTGACTTGGATGTCTGGATTTTTCTCTGTTTGATTAACATGGTATTTTCTCTGTCAAATTGTTGTGTAGGGTATCTTGCTGACAGGAAGGCACTCATCGCAGCAGTGGGTCAGAGCTTTTAGCTGATTGTTTTGTGAGGGCACAGTTTAAGCCCAACCCCTTCCCACCCCTCACCCCACCCACCTCTGGAAATAGTTCCTTTATACCTGGGGTTCTGACATCATTTCCTCAAGAGTGCAAGGTGCATATCACTATCATATCCTCTCTAGCACACTGCACTGACAATATAAGCATACATATTGTATAATATATATATATTTCTATATAACAAACCAATCACACACACACACACACACACAAAAAGTAGATAAACATGTAGGGAGCAATGCAATGTAATGGCTGTGGACCAGCAGTCTTCTGGGAGTCTTTCTGGAGGCTGAGATGCTGCCCTATTTGCAGACAACTCTCTGCCCTGAGGGAGGAAGTTGCCCGTCTTCAGGCCACACTGGACAGTAGAAAGGGAACCTTCCCCCAGGCCACTCTGGATGGCAGGAAGGGAACCTCCCCCATCCAGGGAGCACCAGAGCCACCAACACTACCTCAGAGGTTGTGAAGAAAGCACAGCAGTTGGACCACAGTGGGCTCAGGGAGGGTGAGGCTGGTGGAACAGAGGCACACCCAGTCAGTTGTTCCACTACACAATCCATACACCATTCTGGGGGAGCATAGCTCCCCTATAGATGTACCCACAGAGGGGACTAAGGAGGCTGAGGACAACTGTCACAAGGGAGGCCCACAGGAAGGAGGCAGAGGACACTGCAAGGAAAGGAAGCAGCTCCTGGTGGGGGACTCAATTATTAGGGGGATAGAACTGGGAGGAGCAGGGAAAACTGCCTGGTGCCATGGCTTGGAGGGACAGGAAGTGCATCCTCAGGATCATGAGAACAGCTGCATGGAGTCTGAGCTGGACATCATTGTCCACCTAGGGACAAATGACTTGGCTCATCTTGAGATTAGAGCAGTGCAGAAGGATTTTGTAGAATTCGGGAGGGGCCTAAGACAAGTAGCATACACAGTATCCTTCTCAGAGGTGCTACCTGTCAATGGCATGAGTGAGGTGAGGGTACTTTGCACCATGCAGTTTAATGAATGGTTGAAAAAATGGTGTGGAGCACAGGGGTTTGGCTTCATTGTGGACTGGGGTTCCACCTGGAGGGACAACAGCCTATACTGGCAGGATGGTCTGCATCTGTCCAGGAAGGGAACAAGTCTTTTGAGCAATCGGTTTAAATGCTTCATTGGCAAGCTTCTAAACTAGTCAAGGGGGGAGGCACTGCTAAGCAGCAGGAAAATCCCAGCCTCTCTCTACAAAACAGGGTACTAAATGAGAAAAAGACCGAGGTAGAAAGGTCAGTGGGAGATACTGCAACAGAAGGTAAAGCCATCAAAAAATGGAGAGCAATGAGTACCAATGCCCGTAGTCTGAGTAACAAGCTTCCTGAATTAGTGGCCTTGATGGAAGAGGAACATCTGGATATTGTGGCAGTCACAGAAACATGGTACACACAAAACTATGACTGGGATGTAAACATACCGGGATACACTATCTACAGGAGGGACAGGGAGGGTAAAAGAGGAGGAGGAGTAGCTCTTTATATAAGGAAAGGACTCAAAGCAACCAAACAAAAGGGTAAACAGGGAGGAGAAGAAGCACTGTGGGTACATTTGGAGACCGGCAATGACACCACAATCCGCACAGGGGTTGTATACAGACCCCCTTCTCAGGGGGAGGAAATGGACAAGGAAATGATAGAAAGTATACTTAGAATGGCAGAAAAGGGAGATATTGCTGATGGTGATCTTAATATGCCAGATGTTAACTGGAGTGCAGTTGCAGCAGCCACTTCAAGAGTGGGTTATTCTAGATGCCTACAGGGGCATGCCTTAGACAACTAGTATTGGAGCCCACTCGAGAGGGAGCAATCTTAGACCTGGTTCTCTCAAATGGAGATGAAGAGAGGATCACAGATGTAGAAGTAGGTAGCCATCTGGGAACTAGCGACCATCGAACAGTATGGTTCACAATAAACACAGCAATAGAGTCAAGACATACAAAGGCAAAAGTACTGGACTTTAGGAGAGCTGACTTTGCCAAAATGGGTGAGTGCCTAAAGAATGCACTAGCAAATGGGCAGGAAGGAGGGGTGGAAGGACTATGGGGAATAATAAAAACTGCCATCACCGAGGTAACAAGCCTTTGTGTGAAGCAAATAAACAAAACAAAATGATATAAGAAACCACTATGGTTCTCAAAGGAAGTGGCAGTGAAGGTTCAAGAGAAAAAGAAAGCATTCAGGAAGTACCAGGAATCACAGAAGGAGCAGGACAGAACACTATATCAGTTAAAGCAAAAGGAAGCTGGTAAGGCAGTCAGAACAGCAAAGGCCCAAACCAAGGAAACGATAGGCAACTCAGTTAAGAAGGGGGATAAAACCTTTTATAGGTATATCAGGGAGTGAAGGAAGACCAAGGGAGGGATAGTGAGGCTTAATAAAGGGGAAGGAGGGTGGGCAGAGGGTGACTGTGATAAGGCAAAGATACTAAACAAATATTTTTGCTCAGTATTTACAAAGGAAGAGGGGGAGGTACCTAAAACAAACAGTAGAAACACTTTGGATACAGAAGTTGATACCAGCCCATTTACAGAAGAAAGGGTTCTGAAAGAACTCTAAAACTGAAGGTGGACAAAGCAATGGGGCCTGATGGGATTCATCCCAGAATTTTAAAAGAACAAAGGGTAGAACTAGTGACACCACTGACTACCCTCTTTAACAAATCATGGGAGGATGGGGTGGTACCCGAGGACTGGAGGAGGGCAGATGTGATTCCCCTTCACAAAAGTGGGAGCAAGGCAGAAGCAGGAAACTACAGACCTGTTAGTTTAACCTCAGTGATAGGGAAAATGATGCAATCACTTCTCTGAAGCAAAGAATTGTCGAGTATCTAGAGGCCAGAGGGGCACAGGACCCAAGGCAGCATGGATTTACAGCAGGAAGGTCATGCCAGACAAATCTGATAGATTTCTTTGACTGGGTGACCAAAGTAGTACATCAGGGAGGGGCTGTGGACATGGCCTACCTAGACTTTAGCAAGGCATTTGACACAGTCCCACACAAAAGATTAATATACAAGTTAGCCAGTCTAGGAGTGGGTCCCAAGATGACAGCCTGGGTAAAGAATTGGCTGGAGAATAGGACACAGAGTAATAGTAAATGGAGTCTACTCTGAAGAAAGGGGGGATTATTAGTGGATATCCGTCGCTTACAGCTGGTGCAAAACGCGGCAGCTAGGTTGTTGACTGGAAGCCTGAGGTCCAACCATATAACACCTGTGCTTCGCGAATTGCACTGGCTGCCTGTACAGTGGTGGATCACTTTCAAGGTCATGTTGATGACCTATAAAACCCTACACGGTTTGGGACCTCGCTACCTGAAAGAACTCCTGACTTCTTACTGTCCCTCCCGCTCCCTCCGATCCTCTGGTGAGGGATTGCTGGAGATTCACAGGGTAACCTTAAAAACATCTGGTGGAAGAACATTTGCCTTTATGGCCCCTACCCTGTGGAATTCTCTACCTTGCCAGATACGCAATAGCCTGACTGTGGAGAGCTTTAAAAAAGCTTTAAAGACCTTCCTTTTTAACCAAGCATTTTTTTAGTGATTTAAATTATATTGGATTGTTTATTGACTTTGATGTTGTTTATAATTGTGGTCTTGATTTGTATGACTGATATTGTAAAGGCGCCCTGAGCTTTGGAAGGGCGCCTTAAAGAAGTAAATATTTACTTTATTGCTTACTTACTTACTAGTGGGGTACCGCAGGGTTCAGTATTAGAACCGGTCCTCTTCAATGTCTTTATAAGCGACATTGCAGAGGAACTGGAAGGAAAAGTATGTCTCTTTGCAGATGACACAAAGATCTGCAACATAGTTGATGCACAAGGTGGGGTGGAAAAGATGAGAAGTGACTTGACAAGGTTAGAGGAATGGTCAAATGTATGGCAGCTTAGATTCAATGCTAAGAAGTGCAAGGTAATGCACCTGGGAAACAAAAACCCAGGGGATGAGTACACAATGGGGGGTGAGATACTAACAACAACATAAATAGAAGGGGACCTGGGGGTAGTCATATCAGATGACCTAAAGGTGGGCAAGCAATGTGAGAGGGCAGCAAGGAGGGCTGGGGGGATACTGGGATGCACAGGGAGAGGCTTCACCAGTAGAAAACAGGAAGTTATTATCCCTCTGTACAGACAGTTGGTCAGACCCCATCTGGAGTACTGCATGCAGTTCTGCAGACCCAATCTCCGCAAAGACATAGACAGGATGGAAGCTGTCCAGAGGAGGGCAACTAAAATGGTGCAGGGTCTGCACGGAAGACATATGAAGAGAGACTTAAGGAGCTTAATATGTATAGCCTCAAGGAAAAGAGGAAGGGGGACATGATAGAAACTTTCAAGTACCTCAAGGGAATCAACAAAGTCCAAGAGGGTAGCATCTTTCAAAAAAAGAGTTGTGCAAGAACAAGGGAGCACAATTTGAAGATAGAGGGGTGGCTCAGAGGTAATTTAAGGAAGTATTTTTTCACAGATAGGGTTGTGGATGCATGGAACAGCCTTCCGGAGGAGGTTGTGGAGTCAAAAGCAGTGGTGGAATTCAAGCATGCATGGGACAGTCATAAGGCAATTCTAGGGGGTGGGGGTAGGAAGAAGTAGGCTGCTGGTTAACTGGATCTGCAGCTTATCCATTAGGTAGGGAAATGGGCAGAATGGGTGGGCCAAGCGGTCCTTATCTGCTGTCAGACTCTATGTTTCTATGTTTCTATATCTCCAGTCCCCATGTCAAGAAATCAACCCCAGTCCTGACCATCGCAAACAAGTTGGACGTACCTTCAAACAGGTACACTCATTCAAGTACCTAGGGGTCACCATTGACGACACATTCTCATTTATACCACACATTGATCAACTCATAAAAGCAGTGAACTCTGAATGTGGTGGTCTTTACAAACAAAGGCAAAATCTTATGCTGTCAGCACGGTGCCTGCCTGTTTCCTCCTCCATATTGTCAGCCATTGACTATGGTTTGGTAGTGTATGGTGTGGCAACTGGCACTGCACTCGAGTGGGTGTCAATGACCCTCAACAAGGCCTGCAGACTCACTCTTGCAGCTGGCAATCTTACTTACTCCTGTTCTCTTTATCAGCAGACAGGGTGGCTCTGCCTTAGAAACAGAATAAAATATAAAACATGTCTCCTGGGCAAGAAAGCTATACTAGAAAAATCCATCCCTAGCCTCAAGGAGCTGCTGACCGAATATTGCTCTACCCACCCGACCAGAGGAACTACAAGGTGCTTATTGGCTGTCCCATTCATGAAGACAACTGTAGGTCAGCACTCCTTTGCATACAGAGCTCCCCTCTGGCTTAACCAAATCCCTTTGCACTTATTCCACAATTACTCCCTACCTTCCTTCAAAACTAAGTCGAAGACGTATCTCACTGAGGCAGATGCCTGTAACTGTAGGTAGTTCAGGTGTTGGCTGTTGAGTATAAATTATTAGGTTCCTCCTCCCCCGCCTCAACATTATTTCCTGCTCTTATGCTGTTGTATCTATCTGACTCGTGCCTCTAATACTGCTCCTGCAACACCCCTGCACCTTTTCCACTCCCCTTTTTATGCTGATTACACGCATGCACAAGAAACATGTTGCGTCAGCTTTCTCCACAAGCAGGTTGTGAAGGCATGGCACTGTTGTGCCCAATGCCCCCACAGCCTGCAAAGGCTTGTCCCCCATCCCCCAATGCTGTGGCATGCTGCTGCTGACACTAGTTCAGGCAGTGTGCCACAACCTTCTAAAAAATCAGCCGCTGCATTCAGAGGCTGCCTCAACATTGCAGCATCAGCAACTTGCTGCAATGAGGGAGTGACCCGTCATTGCAGGGCGGGATGTAGGATCCCTGATATTGTTTGTGAACCTGGTGGTGGCTTTCGCCGTGTTCACAACAATATTACCATTATTTATTTGCTGAAGGGAGCCACTCCCGGTTGGCAATATAACCCTCCCCATGATATTGTCTGCTGACGGGTGCCTAACCCCGCCAGCAGAAAGGAATCCCCCCTTTGTTGTTTGCCAGTGGGGGTGCCCAGTCTCTGTCAGCAGAAAAGAATTCTCCGCCCTTCTGTTGTTTGCCAATGGGGGTGCCCAATCCCCCTTCAGCTACAGCTGCCCCCACAAAGCAAGACTCTGGTGGCATGCTGGGAGCCCACCCCAGCATGCCACATGCCCCTGTAAAGTTAAAAATGGTCCTGCAGCATTTTTTGGTAGTTTTTTACCTGTAACAAGGAAACAGTCCCTCGTAGTCTCCCTGCACCCATCCCACAACACACACCCACCCACTGCATGGCCTGCCTCCCCACACGCCCTCACCCCATACTTACCTCCGGAGCTTGGCATGATGATCTTCTTTGGACCGGGAACACGTCTGCACTCTTCAAAGCCAACCATGAACTAAGGAAATGCTGGTAAGCTGTATAATGTTATAAATAGGTTTTTTCGACTTTAGTGCATATCTTGGGCATTTTTGGGAATTTTTTCACGAAATTTTCAACATGGGTTTTTTTTGGGACCCCGCCTTGTGAATTCTTGAATTGTCATGGCCTTAATCAGGCCGGAAAGGTGGTTTCATGGTCACTGTGTGGAATCATCCTTCGGGGCCAATTAATGAAATGACAGTGCCAGTGTTCATGAGGTGGGCTCTCAAAAAGCCTATGTGGCAAATACGGTGGAAAAAATCCAAAAAATGACTGGTTTACGAGCATGTGTTGAGCAGTTGCTACATACGCTCATAACTTCGTGAATTTACAATATTTTCACGCCAGATTTTCATCATTGGCATTTTGTCACACTCCTTGTGAGCAGTACAGCTGTCATTGTTCACATCCTGGCTGAAATGTGTTTTCACACTTCCGGCACAGAATAGCATGTTTGCTGTGGGAAATCAGTGTTCAGGACAGATTAAAAAAAAATGACAGTGACACTGTTCATGAGTAGAGGTCCTAAAATGCCTATGTTGAAAATTTGATAATGATACTCCATAAAATGAGTGTGTTACGAGTGTGTGTTGCGCAGTTGGCATGCACGCACGCTTGTAACTTCATGAATTTATAATATTTTCACTCCAGATTTTCAACATTGCCATTTTCCCAGACCTACTTATGAACAGTACAGCTGTCATTTTTCCCATCCTGGCCAAAATGTGTTTTTGCACTTTCCAGCGCAGAATATAGAGGTCGCTGTGGGAAATCACTGTTTGGGACAGATGAAGAAAATGACAATGATACTGTTCATGAGCAGAGGTCCTAAAATGCCTATGTTGAAAATTTGGTGAAGATAGCCCATCAATTGACTGTGTTACAAGTGTGCATTGTGCACTTTCCACGCACCCTTGTAACTTCGCAGATTTGTAATATTGTCACACCAGATTTTCAACAGTGCCATTTTTTCACACCTCCTTATAAGCAGTACAGCTGCCATTTTTCACATCCTGACTGAAATGTGTTTTCACAGTTCCGGCTCAGAATAACGTGGTCACTGTGGGAAATCAGTGTTCGGGACAGATTAAGAAAATGACAGTGGCATTGTTCATGAGAGGATGTCCTAAAATCCCTATGTTGAAAATTTGGTGACAAAACTCCATAACATGACTGTGTTACAAGCGTGCGTTGAACTGTTTCTACGCACCCTTGTAACTTCGCAAATGTGTAATACTGTCACGCCACATTTTCACAGTGGCATTTTTTCACAACTCATTATGAACTCTGAAGCTGTCATTTTTTACACCTCGGCTAAAATATGTTTTTGTACTCCTGCAGGACAATAGTACGGTCACTCTGGGAAATCAGTGTTTGGGACAGATTAAGATCGACCGAGTAAGGGGGGGTGACCAAGCTCAACTGAGCTCTGTTGGGACAGCTGCAGATTTGTTTGTGGGCAGACAAAGGCCCCAACACAAGAACCCAGTACAAAAGGGCAGCCTGCAGCACTTGGAGAAACAGAACGAGAGCGCGAGTGAGGGAGGGGGGAGTGAGCGAACTCACCAAAGCACTGTCAGGACTGCTGCGGATTTCTTTGTGGGAAGAATAAGGTGTCAGTACAGGCAGGGGCACAGTACAAAAGGCCAGCCTGCAGTGGTGGGAGAAACAGTACGAGCAAGTGAGACTAGGGGACTCAGTGAGCTCAATGGAGCTCTATCAGGACTGCTGGGATTTCTTTGTGGGCAGAAAAAGGAGCCAATGCAGGCAGGAGCCCTGTACAAAAGGGCAGCTTGCAGCGATAGGACAAATAGAATGAGCGATGAGAGAGGGAAGCTGAGCAACCCAACGGAGCTCTGTTGGGACAGCTGTGGATTTGTTTGTGGACAGACAAAGGTGCCAACGCAGCCAGGACCCCCATACAAAAGCGCAGTCTGCGGCGCCAAGAGAAACAGAATGAGCAAGTGACAGAGCGGTAGTGAGCGAGCTCAGCAGAGCTCTAGTGTGACTGCTGCAGATTTCTTTGTGGGCAGAAAATGCAGCAACGCAGGCAGGAGCCCAGTACAAAAGGCCAGCTTGCAGCGCCGGCAGAAATGGAATGCCTGCAGCACCAGGAGACATAGGATGAGCGAGTGAGGGAGGGGGAGTCAGTGAGCTCAATGGAGCTTTGTTGGGACTGCTGCAGATTTGTTTGTGGGAAGAAAATAGCAGTAATGCATGCAGGGGCCCAGTACAAAAGGGCAGCCTGCAGTGGCAGAAAAACCAGAATGAGTGAGTGAGTGAGCTCAACAGAGCTGTATTGTAACTGCTGCAAATTTCTTTGTGGGCTTAAGAAGGCAACAACTCAAGCAGGAGCCCAGTAGAAAAGGGCAGCCTGCAGCACTGGCAGAACAGAATGAGCGAGTGAGAGAAGGGCAGTGAGTGAGCTTAACTGAGCTTTCTTGGGACTGCTGCAGATTTCTTTGTGGGCAGAAAAAGGCGCCAACAGATGCAGGAGCCCAGTACAAAAGGGCAGCCTGCAGCGCCAGGAGAACCAGAATGAGTGAGTGAGACAGGGGGAGTGAGCGACCTCAACGGAGCTCTGTTGGGACAGCCGTGGATTTTTTTGTGGGTAGAAAAAGCCATCAACATAGGCAGGAGCCCAGTACAAAAGGGCAGCCTGCAGCGCTAGGAGAAACAGAATGAGTGAGTGAGAGAGGAGGATTGAGCCACCTCAGTGGAGCTCTGTCGGGACAACTGCAGATTTCTTTCTCAGCAGAACTAGGTGCCAATGCAGGCAGCAGCCCAGTACAAAAGAGCAGCCTGCAGCACCAGGACAAACAGACTGAGCAAGTGACAGAGGGCCACTGAGAGAGCTCAACAGACCAACTCAATCAACATTCGGCATTGACAAATGCTTGTTTCTTTTTCCCACATACACCTAGTCCTCATTCCCTCCTCCCTGGCACTAGCTCTTTTTCTCCCTGTCTTTTTCTCTGCTCTAGCTTGGCCATCACATCCTTCCCCCATTCTGGGACCACGACTAAGCCTGACCTGCAGGCTGTTATCCCTTTTTCTGTACCGGGCTCCTCTAATGCTCATCTCCTGATGGTTTGTCAGTAATTGGATGTCATTAGATTTCTCTCCACATGATGAATGTTTTCTCACTTGTACTAAACTGATACTGTAAACATCAGGCATTATTGAAAACTATTTTTAAATATCTTTGAGCCATGTTATTTGTCTTTTTACTAATTATTTAGCATTTGGTGTTATTTTGTCTGTCTATTTCTTGTAATCATGACTGTATGTTTACCATGACATGGAACCTTTGAAAAAGAGCATCTGCTCAAAGATGTTTTCCAAACCATTGAAATAAATTAATAAAAAAATAAAATTCATCCAGTAAGAAGCTTGGACTGCAAATGAGCATCACCTTGATTTGTTTTACAAAAAGGGACTTCAAAATGTTGTCTGGATATACTACTTGTAGAAAAATTATTACTGTCTGGACAGAGAAGGTCACAGTTTGCAACAGAGTGAGACCCAGGAGGCCTTTTCTAGCCAGCAGGCATGCCTGATATTTTTGACTGTCCAGAAGTGAAAGCCAACCAATAAGTGTGCACTGTCAGTTACTCTATATAGGCCCAGCAGGGTTTCTGTGAGCTGCATTCAGCTGTAGAAGACATATCATAATGTCCAGAGTGTTGTCTGGTCCCATTAAATACCTGTCTGACACGTACTGTGAGTGTCTCTATATATGCCCTGAGGGAAAATCTGTGAGATTAGTCCAGCTTTGGAAGAGATATCATGATGTCCAGGGTTCATCTGGTCCCAGGTAATACCTGTTTGACATGTACTATTAGTTTCTCTATATATGCCCTGTGGGGATTTTGTGAGCTCAGTCCAGCTTTATAAGAGATATGATGTCCAGGGTTCGTCTTGTCCCAGGTAATATCTGTCTGACATGTACTACTAGTTTCACTGTATATGCCCTGTGGGGATTCTGAGAGCTCAGTCCAGCTTTGGAAGAGATACGATGTCCAGGGTTCGCCTTGTCCCAGGTAATATCTGTTTGACATGTACTATTAGTTTCTCTATATATGCCATGCAGGGATTCTGTGAACTCAGTCCAGCTTTGGAAGAGATATCATCATGTCCAGGGTTAGTCTTGTCCCAGTTAATGCCTGTCTGACGTACTATCAGTTTCTCTATATATGCCCTGCAGAGATTCTGTGAGCGGAGTTTAGCTTTGGAAGAGATATCATGATGTTCAGGGTTTGTCTGGTCCTAGTTAATACCTGTCTGACATAGAAACATAGAAATCGTCGGTAGATAAGGACCATCTGGCCCATCCAGTCTGCCCATAGTTTCTCTACGTATGCCCTGTGGGGATTCTGTGAGCTGAGTCCAACTCACAGAATCCTAACAGTTGTACTGTTATGACAGACATGTACTGTTAGTTTCTCTATATACGCCCTGCAGGGATTCTGTGAGCTGAGTCCAACTCACAGAATCCTAGCAGTTGTACTGTTATGACAGACATGTACTGTTAGTTTCTCTATATAAGCCCTGCAGGGATTCTGTGAGCTGAGTCCAGCTTTGTTTATTTTATTTATTTATTTGGTTATTCAGAATTACAATCCTTTGAGTCAGAGACTCCTTTACAAAGGTTCCACGTCAAGTACAGAGACAATTAAGCAATAATGCCCAACAGGGTGTGTGTCGTGCTGGGATAACGTCACACCTCAGGTGGTTGGGCACGAGGCCGCAGGCCAAGTGTGTCCAATGACTGAGGTGTGACGTTATCGCAAACAACACACACCCTGTTGGGCATTATTGCTATTATACAATGGCTCGTTGTTATACAGAATAAAAAAAATAATTTTAAAGATGTTTTTGTGTGGAAAAATATTTTTGTTTTTAAGAGGAGATGCAAAAAAAGAGCTCATCTAGCTCATCATCCAAAAGTTCATCTACAGATTCACAGTGAGGCTGAGACTAGACCCATGATGTTGTACTGGGATAACATCATGGGTCCAGCCCAAGACTGACCAATCAGAGTCCAGGTTTTTTTCTTGCCATTGTATAATAAGCATATCAAACATAAGCATACAACAAAGCAAAACAGGTACAGTTTGTATAAATGGTGCACATACTGTACAATAGATACAACATAAAGGGTAAAAATAGAGCATTAGAAGCATTGCTAGGTACAGTTCAGTGCAGGGAGATGGTAGGAGGGGAGGATGGTCTGGGCACTGGACCAGGCCATGGATAAGAGCCAAGATCAGGGATTGTAAGGTGGCTCAGAGAGAGACTAGGGGGATGGAGGCAACAGGGGATAGTAGACAGGGGGAAGCAGGAAGGGAAGAAGCTGGATGTGGTCCATTGTCAGAATGAAGAGGTATTGCGATGTCCAGGGGTTTGTCTGGTCCAAGTGAGTAACAGGATGTTTTGTAAACTGGGCCTCTGGCCTAAAGATTTGTTCCCTGTATAACAATAAAGTTTTGCTTTTACTACTACTTGTCTATATTTTATGCTGTCTGGCAATAAATTGCTTTATTAGCCACATCTTTGGTCTTGTTTCATGTCTCCGCTATCAGGTAATGAATTCTGCCAGCAAGCGATCAGCTAACACATATGGCTCAGAAACCCCGGGGCAGAGTACAAAATGGAAGGAGTGGTACAACTACCATGCAGGAAACCTGGGGTTATAACCTAAAGGTGGTTGGGGGGGCTAGTGGGATACTGGGAAGCATAGGGAAGGGTATCACTAGAAAAAAGAGGGATGTGGAATTGCTTCCATGTAAATCACTATTAAGACCCCACCTAGAGAACTGTGCCTGGTTTTGGAGGCCACATCTCCAGAAGGACATAGAGTTGATGCAGTCAAGATGAGGGAAACTAAAACAGTACACTGTCTGCAACAGAAGACCTATGAGGAGAGACATATGTACACCCTGGCAGAGAGGAGGAACAGGGGGATATAAACAAGACCTTTAAATACCTCCTCTCCTCCCTGGAGGAGAGGAGGGAGAGAGGGGGTATAATAGAGACATACAAGTATCTTACAGGGAGGAACAGGGTGCAGGAAGACACTATTTTTAAGTGAAAAGGATGCTCCAGAACTAGAGGGCATGGGATGAAGTTGCAGGGAGGATGATTCAGAGGAAACGTGAGGAAGAATTTTTTCACAGAACGGGTGGTGGACAAGTGGAACACCCTGCCAGAGGAAGTGGTGGAGGCTGAAATAATCCCGTGATTTAAGAATGCATGGGATAGACATAAAGGAATTCTGGAGGTCAGGACTAAGGGGCAACAGATTTCTAGGAAAACATAAAGTAAACTAACAAGCTCGAATGGGCAGATTGTGTGGGCCATAGGCCCTTATCTGCCGGCACTATGTATCTATGTATCTATGTAAATAAGGCACAGGAGGAAGGTATTTTTCAGCAAAAATGGTGCTTAATGACAAGGGGGCATAACAAAAAGCTAGAGGAGGGTATATTCAGGAGAGATGTGAGGAAGTACTTCTTCACAGAAAGAATGGTGGATTCTTGGAAGTCTTCCAGCAGAGGTGGTTGGGGTACAAACAGTGGTGGGGTTCAATAATGCATGGGAATGTCATGAATTAATCTTAGGAAAAGGGAAGGGGGGGTGAATGGGCCAGAAATCAAGTGAGTCTGCAGTAAGTAGTGATACTGCAGGCAGGAATAAATGGATAGATGAGGTAGGCTAAGTGGTCCTTATCTGCCAGCAAACTCTATGTTTCTCTGTTTCTGTTACCAAAATGGTGCAGAGGTTGTACTAGAAACCATATGAGTAGAGGCTGTGTGAACTCAACATGTAATCCCAAGAGGAAAGGAAAGCAATGGGGGGGGGACATGTCTGAGACCAATAAGTACCTCAAGGGGATGAACAAGGTGCAGAAGTGGAGTCTCTTTCACATGTTGAAGAGTACCAGCATATGGTGGAATGCTATGAAGCTTGGAGGGGAAGGGGGTAGGAGGGATGTGAGAAAAAACATCTTCACAGAATAGGTTGTGGATTCCTGGAACAGACAACTAGAAGACACTGCAACACAAGAGCTAGCACAACAAAACTCTCCCAAGTCAGGAACCAAAACAAAAAAAGCAAAAAGGAAATCCAAAAAACTTCTGATCATAGGAGACTCCATGATTCAGGGAGTTGATACCCATCTCCAGCCAGGAATAAGGTCAGATGTCTCCCAGGCACATCAGCGTGGAGAGACACTGACCGCATTGCTAAAATTGTTCACGAAGCAGGAGAAAACATTGATGTCCTGGTACACAAAGGGAGACCAAGGAACACCTGACCAGGCTGGGTGACAAACTATCATCCATTTCATCTGGCATCTCCTTCTCTGAGATCCTGCCAGTCTGGAAGAGGGAGACAGATGGATGGAAGGTTAGAAAAGGGAGATAGGGGAACATGTGGCTCAAGAGTTGGTTCCAGGAAAAGGGACACAGATTTGTAGGGAACTGGCAACAGTTCTGGGAGCGAACATCCTTTAAATTTGATGGACTGCATCTGACTAAGGAGGAAGTCAGTGCATTGGGGCAGAAGTTTGGTGTTTTTGCAGAATATTTAAACTAGCAAATGGGGAGAGTGGTGCAGCACCCCATACGTCAAATGTGAAGAACACCCCTTCCCCCTCAGCTAGTGGTCAAACAGGGATTCAGCATGTTTGCAGTTCATTTGCATCACCAGGTAAGAAAAAAGGTCCGTCTCCCCATATGATGCACAGGGGAAATGCCAAACCTCACCCAACAACTAACACAACAAAATCTGGCCAATGAAAAATCATGTATACAAATGCTCACAGCCTGGGAAATAAGATCCCAGACCTGCAGGCAATAATGTCAGAGGCTAAACTGGACATGGTAGCAATTAGTGAGACGTGGTTTACCAGTAACCACACTTGGGAGACTTCAGTACCTGGCTATGTACAGTTCAGAAGAGACTGAGTTGCAAAAGGGGGGGGGGGTGGAGTGGCCCTTTATGTCAATGAAAACATTAAAGCTACAGAAATTCAGAATACACATAAGGAGCCAGAAGAACTGTAGATCACCCTGGAAACAGGAAATGGGATGGCCACATGAACTGGGGTTGTGTACAGGCCCCAAGACCAGGGGGAAGACATAGACACATTACTGTTAGAAGATATACAAAACATGACAGCTAAAGGGGAGGTTCTGATAATGGGAGACTTCATCATGCTGGATACAGATTGGTCAATACCAGCAAGAATATCTGCCAGAACTAGACACATGATAAATTCCCTGCAGGGGGAGGGCCTCAAACAACTGGCACAACAACCCACATGAGACAGGGCTATCCTAGATCTAGTACTGACTAACAGGGAAGGGATTACAGATCTCCGGGTAGAAGGTCACCTGGGGGCCAGTGACCATCACATGGTATGGTTCATTTTGGCCACTAAATCTAAATCATCCCATTCCAAGGCAAAAATATGGGACTTCAGAGGAGCTGACTTTAATAAGATGGCCAACAGAGTTAAGATAGCCCTGGCAAAAAGAAACACAGGTGAGGGGTACAGGCAAAGTGGGCAAGCATTAAGGCTGCAATACTTGAAGCAACATCCCATTGTGTTAGACAGAAAAGGAAGTGCAAAAGAAGAAGGAAACCACTTTGGTTCTCAAATACAGTAGCAGAAAAGGTCAGAGCCAAACAGCTGGCCTTCAGGAAATATAAGGGAACACAGCGGGATGAAGATAGGGAGGCATACCAAACTGCCCTAAGGGAAGCAGGGAAGGCAGTAAGGCAGGCAAAGTCCCAAACTGAGTAAACACTAGCACGAACAGTAAAGGAAGGTGACAAGACTTTCTATAGATACATTAGTGAAAGGAGAAAGTCCAGAGGGGGTATTGCTAAGCTCAAAGAAGAAAAGGGGGCATGTGAGGAGGAGGACCCTGTAAAAGGATCTATCCTAAATAGATACTTTTGCTCAGTATTTACTGAAGAGAAGGTAGGGTAGGGCCCACAGCTCAGCACCATGGACACAGGGGGGAGGGAGGTGAGCACTACTCCCTTCACAATAAAAAAGGGTCCTACAAGAGCTCGCTAAGCTCAGCTTGGACAAGGCAATGGGACCTGATGGCATACATCCCAGGGTACATAAGGAGCTAAGGGTGGAACTAGCAGAGCCATTAGCAGAACTGTTTAGTTAGTCTCTGAGCACAGGAGAGGTCCCAGAAGACTGGAGAATGGCTCATGTGATCCTGCTCCACAGGAGTTGTAGCAGGGAGGAGGCAGGGAACTACAGACCAGTCACTCTAACCTCAGTAGTGGGCAAGATTATGGAGGCACTCCTTAAGGAAAGGATAGTGCAACACCTGCAATCCATAGGGGCACAGGATCCAAGACAGCATGGGTTTACAAAAGGAAGGTCCTGTCAAACTAATCTCATAGATTTCTTTGACTCGGTAGCCAGAGTGGTGGACCAAGGGGGAGCAGTTGATGTCACCTACCTTGACTTCAGCAAATCTTTTGACACTGTTCCACATAGAAGATTGATAAATGAGCTGGGTAGATTTAGGGTGGGTCAGAAGTTGGTCAACTGGGTGGCAAACTGGTTGACGGGCAGAAAACAGAGAGTGGTGGTAAATGGTATACAGTCAGAAGAGATGCAAGTCACAAGAGGGGTACCTCAGGGATCAGTCCTGGGGCCAGTCCTTGTCAATATCTTCATTAGTGACATTGCAGATGAACTACAGGGTAAGGCTTGTCTGTTTGCAGATGACACCAAGATCTGCAACAGAGTAGATGATACAGATGGGGTGGGCAGAATGAGAAGAGATCTGGATAAACTAGCAAAATGGTCAGAAGAGTGACAACTAGGATTTAATGCAAAGAAGTGTAAGATCATGCACATAGGGAAGAGAAACCCTGAAGCCACCTATAGACTGGGAGGGGAGTTGCTGGCAGTCACAAAGGAAGAAAGAGACTTGGGCATCATCATCACAGATTATCTGAAATCATCCAAGCTGACCTCTAAAGCAGTAGGTAAGGCTAGGGGGACATTAGGGTGTATTAGTAGGGGTATCACAATTCGTAAGAGGGAGGTAATAATCCCTCTTTACAAGACACTGGTTAGGCCCCATTTGGAGTACTGCATGCAGTACTGGAGGCCACACCTTCACAAGGACATTAACCAAATTGAGGCAGTCCAGAGAAGGGCAACCAAAATGGTGCAGGGACTGCATCAGAAGACATATGAGGACAGATAAATGGAGCTCAGTATGTATACCCTTGAGTAAAGGAGGGAGAGAGGTGATATGATCGAGACATTCAAACACCTTAAGGGCATTAACAAGGTGAAAGAGTCTAACATGTTTAAATATAAGAAAATAACAGGACAAGGGGACACGGCATGAGATTAGAGGGAGGCCAATTAAGGAGGAATGTGAGGAAATTATTTTTCACAGAAAGGGTGGTGGATGCATGGAACGGCCCGATGGCACATTTATAAGGTAGAAAATGAAATGGGCAGACTGGATGGGCCTTGCGGTCCGTATCTGCCATCAACTTCTATGTTTTTGTGTTTCTAAGAGGTGGTGGGGGTGAAGACAGTGGGGGGGCTTCAAACAAGTGTGGGATAGTCACATGGGTATAATTAATATAAGTAAGGGAATAGGGATGGACATTGTAATGATAGAGGCCAAAATATTTGTTTAAAACTTAAATTTACTAGTCTTGTCAGCTTATTGCAGTACAGTGCAACATGGGTAATCTCAGAATGATACTGGTGGGTTATTGCCCATCAAAATCATATTTAATACAGGATGTACATGCAGAATGATGCAATGCCATACATCTTTCATGTCTATATCCTTTCATCTCCCCCTGTAAGCTAGTTACAATCCCAGACAAAATGTATTTTTTTAACTTTATATTTATTGCATTTTGTAAATACAATGCAAAGTAATATCCTTTTGCCAGACATCAGTATAGTATTTAGGATCCATCAAATGGAAAAGATTCAAGCAATCTAGGCAATTAATAGTTAAACATATGAGGGAAGTTCATAAAAA
Organism: Neoceratodus forsteri; assembly: GCA_016271365.2. NCBI lineage: Eukaryota > Metazoa > Chordata > Ceratodontiformes > Ceratodontidae > Neoceratodus > Neoceratodus forsteri. The sequence goes on from CM057454.1 coordinate 1,229,462,187, forward strand.
TGTTATAAAATAAATAAGTGATACGAATGGCTGCACCCTACAGAAATTAGGTGGTCAGTCTAAATTATAAAAACAGTCCAATCAAGTGTTTTCTTCAATAAAAGGGTTAACATGACCCTTTCCCTAAAATAATTATAACCCAAACATATTTTTGCATTTGCCACTAACTCACAAAACAGCCAGGAAACTATTGACTTTTCTTATTTCTTAAACCATGTTAGAAATACCTGCACCAGGCTTATCCACCAGGCTAAAGCCCAATACTTCTCATGATCCCTCCCAAATAATCTCAATCATCCAGCCAAGTTCTGGAGGTCTATAAAATCACTTTTCTCCCCTCCCATCCAGGCACCCACTCCTGCCCTAGATGTGGGAGGCTCTATCATAACTGAACCACTAGCAGTTGCCACAGCTTTCAACTCAGTATTTACTAGCAACAGGTCCCCTCACTACACCAATCCCCTACCTGCCACACAAAACGCGACATCCTCATCCCCACTCATGCCGACCCTTCACCCGGTTTTCTCCTTCACTCCGGTTACCCCACCAGAAGTACTCAAAACCCTGCTCACTCTTATGGTGGAATTTTTATATATCCTAAAGTATAATAACTTTATGTCCTAAAGCTTATTGTACCAGAGCTTATAACTGTTATATGCGATTATAGCCATATAGATATGTTGCTTCTCATATGCTCTAAAACTATCTACTTTGTTATAGCCATATAGCCATGTTGCCTTTCATATGCTTTAAAACTATCTGCTTTGTAAAACAGCCATAATGAATGTACAGTTCTGTGCTGACTAAAACAAAGGAGGTTGTTTGACAGAGATAAGGAAACCTTGAAAATTAAATAAAGCTAAATACAGCTGGTTGTAACTAAGATAAAGGGGAGACACATAGTAAGTATAAAAAAACAACTCCTTATACAAAAAGTGCTAAATCTGAGGTTTTGCTAGAGAAAAAAAAGCTGTTGTAAGCATGAGATCACTGTTAGACTGTGAAACTGAAAAAGGTATATAAGCTTCTGTGAACAATGATCGAGGAGCTCTCTCCTTTAGCTGAGGCTCCCACATATATGTGTGCAGACAATAAACTGAGCTTTATTGGAATAACCATTGGGTGTGGTTATTGAGTACATAGAAATTAAGGTAAAGTATAGACAATAAAGAGAATCTAAACCACAGTTTTGGCGAGTCGGCAGGATGGCTTCGCCTCCTTGCTCGCTTGTGATCGACTGCCAAGTCCCAGCCTCAGGAGGGTGGCCCCAGAGGTTCTAGTCCCACCATATGTGTGACGCCTATGAGTGGTGACAGCCATCATTTACTGTCTTAGGTGCTGGGTGGCACCGAGAGTGTTGGTGGGCACTCGGCATCAGGGGACGCCCGTGAAAAATAAGAGTGCTGGTGGGCACTCAGGCCAGAGGACACCGTGAAAATAAGAGTGCTGGTGGGCACTCGCATCAGGGGACACCCGTGACAAGTAGGGGCGGTGGGCACCCAAGACCGTTAGGCGCTTTTTAGGACTACAATGGAAATACGAGGACCTCTACCAGATGGATCTCAACCTAGTACTGTTAGAGATTTTTTTTTGTTTTGTTTTTAAACTGCAACCCAGAGCTCTGGAAAAAGACTTGGTTTGGCAAGTTACTAAAATGGCCAAAAGAAAACCTTTGAAAGGGTTAAAACCTTTAAAATGGTTAATAGCTGCAGTGTTTGGAAATTATCATGAAGGTCCTGCAGTCAGTTTTCTTACTCAGACTTGTGTATTGGAAAAGAAGAAGAAAATACCTTGGCACCGGGTAAGTCTGAATTTTTTTTTTATTCAAAGTTGTTTTATGTCTGTCTGTTTTATTTCTGTAATACGTATACTAAACAAGGTAATGCTCCGTCTTTCGTCTTTCTCGTGCATATTTTCTAGCTTATATCTGTGTTCTGTAATTATGTTCTGTAGTCAAGGTTGCAAGATAGGATTAACTGCCTTCAGTGCACAACATGTTACAGTAAAAAAAAAAGAGAAGAAGCTTCTTTGCCTCATAGCTGACTGTTTTAATTGGTTTTATTTTAATGAAACATTTGTGCCTAGATTGGGTCAGTGAAGAACTTTTGTATGTAGTTGTTGGTTGGAGCAGGTAGTGTTAAAAGGTGAAGAAATATGGCGTCATAGATTGCAATGTGCAAAAAGAGTTGTAGTTTGCAAGCAACGTGCCAAGCCACTGCTAGGTGAAAATGTAATGTGTTAACAGCTATAAATGGCTTTATCATACTTCTGTACTAGATGTGTTCACTTACAAATGGTGTGTTGTACTGCATTTTAAAGAAATTAAATGTGTTTAAAAGTGTTTTGTTCTGGAAAGATTTGGCATGGCAATATGTATAAATGTGTTGGTTTAAAAATTGTCAGTGTTACAAGACAGGCAGGAGGCAGCACATATATCTAAAACACATTCAGTTTTCTAATAAAACTATGGGCATTACCTCAACAAATTAGTGTCAAATAATGTCAGTCTTATTTTGTGTTAAGTATTTCTTTTTGTGTATGTGTATGTGTGTGTACTGTCTTGGCCAGCAGTTTTATTGTGTGCTCTATTATTATTTAAAGATATTTAATATTAGTAGTGTTCAAGGACACTACAAAAATAACTGGGTTTAAACGACCCTTGCATGCAAACTGTGACCTTTTGCACATTATTTGACCTTCTTGTGTTTCAACATTTTATGTTACTACCAGTTCAAACTTGATGTGTATTCCATACCTAAAGCACAACTTTTCACACAAAATGTATGTTTTCATGAAAGCACACCAAGAGTGAACCATGTAATTTGACTTTTATTGCAAAACTAGTATTCTAAGTAAAGAGAACCACATTTTTTCCTTCTCATTTCTTCTGACTTACAGCTGTTTTTGAGAGTTTACCATCTACAGTTAAAGCAATGGCTTTTGTTTTATGTGTGACCATGGTGTAATCATTTTTGTCTTTTAAAATGCATTCTAAGAGATACTGACGTCACGGTATTACCATCAATCCGGATTTTATAAACTCAGCTGACATTTTGTCATGCTTAGGATAAGGGAACCCAGGGACGCTTGGCTTCTTTTATCCTATGAAAATAATCTTGTTTTATTTTTAAACTTGTGTAGATTTAGTATTTTGTTGTTTTGTCTGTGTTTCTTCTCTTTCTTCTAGAGAAAAAGAAGTTCCCCATCTTTATAGTAAGGTATGAAACTTACTAAACTAATTGTAATATTATCTTGTTATAATTTAAAGTGTAGTAGGTGGGAACATGTCACCATCCACAACTAACCTTTTATTACTACAGTATTGAGCTGTCTCTGCACCTCCGGCTGTGTCTTCCACCAGTAGGAGCTTGGAGGAGGGGTAAGCCCCCTTCCTCCCTTCCAGTGTTAATACCCAAAGGTTGCAAGGTACATCACTGTTCCCCCAAAGGGGTATAAAAAAAATGTGTATTTGCCAATAATTGTTTCTTATTTACAGGTTTTAGAAAAGACCCAAGGTATTTTAACAGCATAACCCAGCCCAAGCCCTTCTGTTTTCTCTAGTGCAAACAGTTGAATCTCACACCTATTATTGGTACAAGGGTTTCTGCCCTCAGCAAGTAATCAGTTACACTGGAGGGTGAAGTTGTGTATGTATGTCCACACATATTCATTCTTTTGATTGTCTTTTCAGCTTTCTTATCCAGTCAAAACAAATTTAAAACAACTTTTGTCATAGCCGTACAGCAATAAATGCATTTTTTTTTCAACCAGTAAATTCACAGTACTCTAACATTTCTGGACTCTAAGCTAAGTTTACAGTCTATATGTGTTGTTTAAAATGTATTTTATGCATTATGCTCAATACTAAAATTGTTCTATTACAAACATGCTTATGTTTCACGTTTATGTTATAATGTTTTTGATATACATCTTGCTACACTGTATCATGTGTGTATTCAGAAAAGTGTTCCACATGTATAATGTTTTTAATGCTCATAACCAAACCTAAATACTGGGCCAGCATTGCTGACCCACCCTACAATATGTTCCAAAGCAAAACCAAAAGTAAAATTAATGCTCGCTTGTCTTATTACTCACAGGTACCCTGAAAAATAAGTGCACTCTATGCAGGTTTTGTCATTTCTAATTTTAACAATTATAATATGCACAATTAGATTGTACTCCAAACCTATGCTTCAAGCCCACTTTACCTCAGTACTTTGGAGTATTTCACTATACAGGTAAAAAAGGTAGACCTTTTCACTTGTCTACAGGTGCAATAGGCAGTGTTATTAAATTGGCATAGGCCAACAACATATGTATTTGTCCCACTAACTGCATTGTGTAACAGGGCATATTGCCATGAACTATATGTTTAAAGCATGTTATTGTAACATTACAAGATTTTATAACTCAGGGTCTCAGTCAGGCCTGTTTACAACAGACAGGGAAATAATGTTCATCACTGTCATAACTGCTTCTGTGATTTAAAAGCAGGAGGTAACCATAACATTGTCATCTTTACAGATGGTCAAATGGTATAATTGAACCTTAGCCTGCACCCCAGATGTCGCGATTAATGTCCCATTTTTTATTTTTCTCTTTCTAATTGCCAGAATTTAGGCTCTGTCACACCACTCTTTACAAAAAGTTAATGGTTTAAAGATTGTTATTTATGTGTTTTAATTTGGTGTCTAACACACTTCGCAAGTTTGCAGGTTTCCGATTGTGGAAACACATAAGATCTCCACGTTCAACAGCAGTAATACTTTTATCTAAGTTGCCAAGACCTTCATCTTTTTCCTTAAAAAGAAAAACAACTGCCACAGTTTTGATGTTATCACCATCTTTGTACCTGACGTGGTTCCTTATAAGGACTATTGCTAAATCTAGTTATTATTACTTCTGCAAGTGTAATGTTTTTCAGCAAAATTACACCTATTTGTAAAACTTTAAATCAACTAAAGAAGGTCCAGTCAGTTCAGACTCTGCAATCAAGCTTATTGTTTCTGTTTACTATCGAGTTAAGTCTGGAGTTGGGGCAATCCTCTAAATTCGGCAAGAAGATTCTTCTTCAATTGACCTTCAAGCAATACATCCATTTTCTTCATCGCTACTTGTTCCAAACATGGCTGGTACTTATCAACCCCTACTGCCCTGTTATGGACTGTGTTCTAATGGTTTATTACCTTTATGGACTGTTAATCTTATGCCGGGTGCAATCAACTACAACACAAATGTCATGCCAGTGTGTGTGGCTACTCAATGCACAATCTAATGCACCCTGGCCAGTGTGCCTGCCATCCCAACCTGCAGCCAGCAAATGAACACTGACTTCTACTATGCTGGTGTTTTGTTTTAAATTACTGTCTGCATTGCCCCATATGCCTTGTGGGGTTACCACCATTCTGAAAATGACATTTCACCTGTGCTGTAACTACACCAGCCTGTGGTTACTTATATAAACTTATAAAACTGTTAATTTCATGGACTATTATGTTTTATAAGGACTTATCTGTCAAGAGACATTATCAACAGATTCTTCAATCAAGCTCCAAGTGTGCTACACCTCAACACAAGGTAGCATCTACCTTATTCACCTCAAAGTGGATTCCATGAACTCTTTTTCATCAACAAAATTGTTATGTTATATTGTGTTATATGTGGTGCACATGTTAGCATTTTTTTCACATATTTCAATTGTGGTGTTGACTTCCTCAATTCTGTATTATGTTTTACAAACTCACCATTGTGTTCCATCTGTAACTCCTCTGTATCAACCCAAAACAAATGTTTTTATAAATGCCTTAACTATCTGTATGCTGGCAAACCAGTTTTAAATCATATAAATAAAAAGTGGTTAGTTGATCAGTAGACATCAAGAAGAGGTGGTGGAATTTTATATATCCTAAAGTATAATAACTTTATGTCCTAAAGCTTATTGTACAGAGCTTATAACTGTTATATGCGTTATAGCCATATAGATATGTTGCTTCTCATGTGCTCTAAAACTATCTACTTTGTTATACACTACAGCCATGTTGCCTTTCATATGCTTTAAAACTATCTGCTTTGTAAAACAGCCATAATGAATGTACAGTTCTGTGCTGACTAAAACAAAGGAGGTTGTTTGACAGAGATAAGGAAACCTTGAAAATTAAAATAAAGCTAAATACAGCTGGTTGTAACTAAGATAAAGGACACATAGCAAGTATAAAAAACAACTCCTATACAAAAGTGCTAAATCTGAGGTTTTGCTAGAGAAAAAAAGCTGTTGTAAGCATGAGATCACTGTTAGACTGTGAAACTGAAAAGGCATATAAGCTTCTGTGAACAATGATCGAGGAGCTCTCTCCTTTAGCTGAGGCTCCCACATATATGTGTGCAGACAATAAACTGAGCTTTATTGGAATAACCATTGGGTGTGGTTATTGAGTACATAGAAATTAAGGTAAAGTATAGACAGTAAAGAGAATCTGCGACCACACTCTAAACCCCTCTAAGGGTAGATGCACTACAGGCATAGAGCCCAAAATGCTCTACCTTTCTGCAACAGCAATCGCCTTGCCTCTAGTGTCTCTTTTTAACCTCTCTTTCACCTCTGCCACTCTACCTTCAAAACGGATGCATGCCACAGTCATCCCCCTTCTGAAACGTGGTGACCCATCCTCCCCTAGTAACTTCCGCCCGATCTCCCTACTGCCCACCCTAGCCAAAATCCAGGAACACCTGGTCCTCTTGCAACTCATCACCTTCCTTGACCTCCTCTTCTTCACCCCTCACCAGTCTGGCTTTAGAAAATCCTATCTCCACTGCTTACGTCTGGCCTCAGACTCACACTGATTCCATCCTCACTGGCATGGGATAGCCATATCACATTTCCATTTCATAGACCCTAGCCAAGGCGTTTGACACAGTCTCTCACCCTCCTGTCAAAACTCTCTAAAGAGGCCTCCAGGTGTGGCTATGCACACTGATTCAACTTGTACCTGTGGCAGGTCTCAATCGGTAAAATTGGTGCCTCCATGTCAAACCCCCTCCCTGTCTTCATTGGTGTCCCCCAAATCTCTGTCCTCGGCCCTATCTTATTCTCCATTTTCCTCAATGATCTTCCCTCGATCTGCCAACCTGCTGACATTCACATGTACGCAGATGATACAGTCTTGTACACCTCAGGTCACTCCCCGCAGGAAGTTGCATCCAAGATCCAGCAAGACTTCACTGAAGTCCAGCACTGGTTTCATAGAAATCAACTTATTCTAAATGCCAAAAAAAGATCTCCATGACCTTTGGTACAAGACAAAGAATCTCCTGCCTCCCTGCTTTTCCCATTCTGAAAACACTTGCTGGGACCCCTCTAGAAGTCTGCACCTCTTTCAGATACCTAGGGGTCTGGCTGGACCAGCACGTCGAAGCAACCCACAAAAACCTACGACCTAGGCTGGGGGCAATATACCGGAACCACAGCTGCATCCCTCTGCCTGCCTGCAAAGAGATCCTACAGAAAATGATCCTCCCTATTTTCAACTATGGGGACATAGTCTATAGCTTTGCCCCTAAATCCACCCTGGCTAAACTGGATTCTCTTTATAACTCCTTCTGTTGCTTTGACTGGATTGCCCTCCCTCCACTCACCACTGCAACCTCTACAGTCACCTTAACTTATGCTCTCTCATAAATAGGTGCCTATACCACTACAACAGACTCACAGCCAAATTCTGGACCCAGCTATGGCGCCCTCCTACCTAGCCTCTACCCTAACAGCCCAAAAACCATCAGCATACTTGCTCAGAAACTTTGACTCCCGTCTACTTCAAATCCCACACATGACTACCTCTGCTGGGCAGTCGCCTTTTAGAGTCCATCTACCAAAACTATAAAACTCTCTGCCGGCTGACATCTGGCTTTCCCCCTCCCCTGGGCAACAAATCTCCCTTTTAAAAGGGCAAGCCCCAATAGGCTGCTCATGTCAACTTGGCATGCAATAGCATGGGCTATGACTTAACTTGTGAGCAAAAATGTAATGGCAAACCACCCAATGCGATCCATCTTGTCCACCCAAGTGCATAACTATCAAATTTTTATTGCCACTACCTTCCCTTCATATTTTGCCTACTAATACACTGTTCACTCTCTGTTCTTGCATCCTGTACATGCGGTTTTCAAGATTATTTTTCATTGAAATTATACAACCTTGTACATATGGGGCCAGATATTCAAACTACGCCCAAAATGTGTGCAATAGCAGGAGCAAGCACAAGTCAATTGCGCATATGCGCAATAGACGCAATATTCAAACATGGAGCAAGTCAAATTGCGCAACCAGCCAACATCTGAATATCACACAACCTATGCTACAGTGCAACCAGGAAGGGGAAGTTGAGCAGATATGATGTGCCATAGCGCAACAAGGCCAGCCCAGCTGAGCAGTCCAGAGGCACCATAGTGCAAGCAGAGAGCCCCCCAGCAGCAGAGCAATGGAACTGCACAACCAGGGAGGTAGGCAGGGGCCCACCACCCATGCCACAGATGGGCACAGGAACACACTGCAGAACTAACAATACACCCCCACACCCTAAGCACAGCATCACTGGGGGAGGGATGGAATATCCACCGGTCCATGGGGACAAGCCAACAAAGCACAGCTGGGCCATGGTGCCTCAGCACACCCACTGGCAAGCTGAGACTGCCACACAAAGGGGGTGGACAACCCAAGTGCACAACAGCACCCCTGTGCACAGCACACCCTGCACTGGTACTCCAAGACACCACCCATGAGCAGTGACTGTCACTTCAGAAATCCCCATGCCTCCCCGCCACACTGCAACCTCATGTACCACAGAACCATACAAGCCAGACCCACCAGGAGCACCCAGCGGTGTGTGGCAGCACACAGCCAGACCGGCTGAAAGCCACTACCACACCAGAGACACCTCCCCACACACACACACACACACACACTCACACACACACACACACACATACCTAGGATAAATCCACCCCAGATGCTATGCACACCACTGTAACTGAGCACCTATAGCCAGCTGCAAATCAGAGACCACCACAGTATTCATAACAAAATAGATTTATATAATGAAAATATTAACAGGAACAACAGGAACAGACAACTATGTACAACTATATACAAGACAAGGGTGGGGGGTATGGTACAAGATAGGGGTGGTAGGGCAGGGTGAACAACTGGGTGAGGGAAGGCAGGGTGTGAGGGATGGGGAAAGGTGGTAGGTGAGGGGCAGCTACTGCCCACCAGGCCGCACGTCAGCTGGCTGCTGCTGATCCTGGGTCCTCCTCCTATGCCTCACTCCTCTCCGTTGCATGTCCCTCAGGATCTCGAGGGACTCCAATGAGACATCCAGCGGGTGGTGGACTGCCTGCTCTATCCTCCTCAGGATCTGGATACCTAGGACAAGGGAACAGAATCAATGGCTGTGACTGTCCACAGCCCTGAAGCCCACCCAACATGCATGGCATACAGCCAAGTGCCCTGCTTCTGTGATGGACTGCACCCACCCACAGTGATTGTGCACAAGACAAGCCCAACCAGGCAGCAACAGCCATGTTTGCCACTGCACACACACACACGCACCACCCATGACCAGCACAGCACAACCAAGGCCGTACAGTGACGTGGCTACACGGTGGGAAGTTAGTGCCACAGCCATGTGCCCAGTGCATGCATGGACCACCAGTGATGCACTCCCAGACATGCAGTGCCACTGGACAGTGCTGACAGTCACATGTCGCATGCATGGCAGTGTTGTCCATGGATGGTGGCCATGCCCTGCTCCCCCAGCATGCGATAGCATCCATGATGTCATGACACTCACCCTCATCAAACCGCTGCTGCTGATGCTGTGGCTTGACGCTACCACCATCTCGTACAGCCACCGCTGCCACCCCTCGCTGCGCCTCATCCTGGGCCTGCCTCCACTCTGTCACGCCTGTGGGAAACAAAAGGTGAGAAACACATCAGTGAAATCCCAAAGCAAACATCCCCCTGCCCCAATGAGTGTGCCTGCCCACACAGCCAGAGCCATACATCACACACCTGTAAACACTGCCACAGCCAACCATAGACCAACCCTCCCCCATGTGCTGGTCACAATACACAGTGTTACCCATGTGGACAATACAGGTGCATAGACGGCTCACCGACCTGGCCTAGGCACCATGCCCCTCCTGGCACATGAGCGTGAGCATGCCAGCAGTGCCTGCTCCCTCCGCATGTGGTCATCATACGGTGCCTGCACTGCTCCGCTGAGCGCCGCCAGCCAGTGGCCTCCTCCAGTTCAGTGGCCACCTGCTGCAACACATGTGTGGGCCACGTTCAGGGGTTCATCCCCAAACAGTGGCCCATGGTGAGGCTCCACCACAGCCACCAGGTTGGCCAGCTTCAACACACTCCACTGTGGTGCTCTCCTGCGTGCCATCCCTGCAAGTATATAGTAGGCAATATGGCGCTCCGCAGCAACCACGTAGATGTTGCACAATACAACCTCATTAACACGCTGTCCATATACGCCAAGTCCCTATCGCTGTTACTGAACAGCGGATAGAGCTGCAGACATGCCATATGTACAGCGCAAGGGGCAATGGTCAGCAGCACAAGGTCATGGGTCTCTGGCAAGGGCCGCCATAGCGCCACGGACATCTACCGTCCAGTGCGATTGGCATGTCGTGCCATTGCCACAGTGAACTATTGCACAGTTGTGCCACAGCGCCATGTGGTGACCGCATCAGGAAAACCACTGGCACAATGGTGGCACCCTCAGGCCTCGAGCTGCTGCATGGGAGGGGTGGCATAACACAACCTGCATGGCAGCCACCAGCGCTCCATGAGAGAGTGTAAGAAGATGAGGACCAACAGGAGGAGGGTGAAGGAGAAGGTTGCAGCCATTAGGGTGGCATGTGCTTCTACAGGCGGTGGACAGCGGAGGTGGTGCAGCTGACCCGTCGGAGGACATGCTTCACTGAGCGTGCAGTGCAGCCATCTGAGTGGTGTGCCTGGAGGTGGCTTCCAGACAGGTGGTAGCCCATCACTGCATGGTATGTCATGTTGGGGAAGGTAGTTCACATGCACTAACGTGTCCTTCCTTTCTGTTACAGATCCTGTGCGTCTGCAGGGGTCAGCAGTGGAGGGCCTGTCCACTGCAGACAGCCACCTGGAGTTGGAGGACGGCCCATCTATCTCCACAGATTGCTGGCGTGCACTGCGGCAGTGTGCATGGCCATCTGTCTTCACAGATGTTGAGACAGGTGTGGGGAGTGCCCTTCCTGTGTCCCAGCGGTCTGGCATGCAAGCATGCCAGCACGCTATGGCTGTGGATGTGGCACAGACATGCACCATCGATGATGCACTGACCACTATGGGCATTGACATGTGTGTGTCACAGAATGGACACACAGCAGGCCAGCACTTGCCCATGGTTCTAGCTGGTTCTGATGTGTGTGCCAGCATGTCAGCACAGTCCCACGCTGTGCCTGTCAGCACCGGTGGGGCAGCACCGGTGGCTGTGCAGGTCACTGGCACTGTTGTGGCCACAGCAGGGGAACCACTGATCCTGTAGGCAGAGCAGGTGGAAGGGCAGCAGCAGCAGTCACTTGCCGGGACTGGGGGTACAGGGCTCAGTGGTGATGGAGGTGCACCACCTGTGGACATGCCCATATCTGGTCATGGTGAGCAGTGCCCACCCTCAAGGGGTGCTGTACATCAGGCCCTTCCAGACTCTGAGGGACAGGTTGCCAATGTGGCAGATGACCTCTTTGATTAGCACACCCACCTGCTGCAGGCATCAGTACAGCAGCAGATGCGGGTTGCAACATCTGTGGAGGCACTGTGTGTGGCTCTGGAGCAGCACAGCAGGGACAATGAGAGGATCCTGTCCCAGATTGACCATATGTGGTTGGATGTGACCGCTGCCATCAACAGGCTGACACAGGCAGTGGTCAGTGCCGTAGCCACATTGGGCACACAGTCAGGTGCCCCTGTGCTACTCACACCGCGCAGTATGCTATCCACTCCCCATTCCTGGCGTCGTGTGACACCCACCCTGTTGATGCCGGGTTCAGCTGTGGGCATCCCAAGCACCCCTGGTGCAGGTATGTTCAGTATGCTGTAGACCCCTGTGCAGACAAGGTCATGTTCACGCAGTGGGACTCCTGGTGGTCCATCGGTGCCACCCCATGTGGCCCATGCTCAGCCTGCCAGTGCTGCTGGGTCTCAGTGGGGCTGCCCATGCATCTGAGGTGGCTGTGGCACTGTGCCACATGACTGAGCTGTCTCCCAGTGCGGGCCCTGTCTGGTGCTGCCCTGTGTGCAATGTGTGTTTTGGTGGGCAGTGCACCAGTGGGTGCCCTGCCCTACACGCTGACACACGGACCACCTGCACACCCTCCCTACTGCTGTCCACAGGTGCATGTGCATGATGATGCCTGCATTGCACTGTACACCAAGGTGCAAGGGTGCCCAGCATCTGACACATGTACATGGACAGTACAGGTGGTGGTGCTGGCCTGTGGATGTGTGTGTTTCTCATGTCTGTTCCTGCTCTGCCGTGCACCTGACCCCTGTGCACTTTGTGCCTGGTGTGTGTGTGTGTGTGTTTGTTTGTCCATGTGGCGTATGACTGTTCACCCCTCCCTGGTTGTGTGTTTGTGCTCCTGTCCCCTGCTACTTCTCTCACCATCATGCACCCCTGGTGTGTTTCCCTGTGTGTATGTGGGTTGTGCCCTGGACAGTGTTGGTTGCACATGGCCCCATGACTTACCTGTGTTGTGCGAAGTGCTCCTCTGTGATGGTGTCCCGGTGCAGCTGGGCCAGCCAGATCAGTCAGGGGTCACGCCGTCCAAGGGGGGGCTGCTCATCCCCATCATCACCGGCGTCACCAGCATCCCCATCGCTGTCCCCCTCCTCGACCTGTACGGCTATCCCACAGTCTTTGGCCATGTTGTGCAGGATACAACAGGCCAGGAATATCCCACAGGCCTTTGATGGGCTGTACTGTAGAGCACCGCAGAGGTGTCTAGGCATCAGAAGCATGCCTTCAGTATCCCAAACACCTGCTCGATGATGTTGCATGTGGCGGCATGTGCCTCATTGAAGCGTTGCTGCGATGGGGTCGTGGGCGGCCGGTAGGATGTGAGCAGCCAGGGATGGAGTGGGTATCCACTGTCACCTGTGTGGAGATAATGGAGGTTAAAGTCATGTTCAGTTTCATATTGCCCCAACCCTGTGTGCCACTCCCATGGCACCTGTGACTTACCCACCCTTGCCCCTGCTTTGCCAATCCTACATGCATACTCACCCACTAGATGTCCTGTGGGGATGTCCCCACTCTTGAATTGATGGCACATTGCTGACTGATACCATATGAATGAATCATGTGCTCCGCCAGGGTGCGTGGCACAGACAATGATGATGCGCCCACTGGCATCACACACCACCTGGCAGTTGACACTGGAAAACCCCTTCCGATTGTGATAGGCAGCCCCATCGGGGCCAGGTGGCATGTGAATGGCCACATGGGTGCAGTCTATTCGCCCCTAGCATGCCAGGCATACGTGCTACCCTGTGGAACTCCTGTATGTTTGCTGTACGCTCTGCCGCGGTGCTGGGGAAATGGATGTGCTCCACAGCATGTGGCAGCAGTGTGCTGAGGAATTGGGTGAGGATGCATGATGTGGTCGACTGTGTTATGCCTGTGGTGTCCCCTGTTGGCCTCTGGGAAGGTACCCGTGGTGAGCAAGCACTTGCAGGCTGTTACCTTTGTCTCCACTGACAGAGCATGACTCCGTCGTGAGGGTGCCTGCATCACATCACTGCACAGCTCACAGAGCCAGCTCAGTATTGCCCTGTTCAGGTGGTACTGGGCCACAATCTCTACATCTGAATACAGCTCATAGCTGATGTGGGCACGGTACTGCCTGTTGGGGGCATACCACTGATGGGCCCTTCCACGGCCACGTCCCCCTGCAGCATGCCTTCTCACCCCCCTCATTACAGCTTCCATGTGGAAGCTGGCACTGTCCATCTCCCTGGCTTGTGTCTCCCCCCGGCTGTTGTTGATCTGTTACCCCCGCTGTCCTGACTGCTATCTCCACTGCACCGGGTACACCTACTGGCCTCTGCACTCTGTCGCCGCACACACCTTCACTTGCCCCTATTCTGTCCTGTGTACACTCCCTGGCCTGCACTGGTTCCTGCTGTGGCCTGCTCTGTCTGGCTGCCTCCTGTGAATTCCCTGTCACATTCTTATGCCTCTTCCTTGAGCCTTTTTATTTTGGCTCATTTCTGCCATGGCGCAACTTCATCCTGATCCACTGTTGCGCATTGCGCAAGCCTTTGAATATCACATTGCACACTTTATGCATGGTTCCACCCCTTTCAGTTGCACATACCTTCATTTGCATTGCGCTGTTGCTCAGCATGTTTTCTGTGGCGCAACTGCCTCCTGCTGAATATCACACTATGGTGCAATTTCGGACTTGCGCTGGCACAACCCTATTGCACATGGCGCAACCCTTTTGAATATCTGGCCCATTGTATGTAACCTATGTAAATTTTTTGCTGTCCTAAATTTCTGTATGTTGACTTGTATGTACCATCCCATTCCCTCTACCCCCAGGATGCATCTGGAATCAAGCGGTAGTCTGCTTAATATGTCTTTCCTGGTAAAACTTTTATATAAATAAATAAACTTGCACCACTGCCACTTATCAGAAACTGGATAGCGTCTCTTTTACCAGACCATAACCTCTCCAGTGCCCTTCAAGTTGTCACATCTGACTCATTGGATCTGTGATCTTCTGCTCTGGACCCTTGAGCAGCTTCAAACTCCTGCTATATGAGCACCATCCTCTTCCCTGCCTCCACTGGGTTTGTAAATTGAAAAGTGCATCCGTCATAAAAGAGTCTTAGCTGTGCCGGCATCAACAGGGAGTGCATCACTCCCAGATCCATTAACTTTGCATGGACCCCATCAAACTGTTTGCGCCTGGTTCTGATGGCATACGATAGATCAGGAAAGACATGGACTGTTTGGCCATGACAGCTCAAATGCTCCACCATTTGGGCTGCCTGCAGAAAACAATCTCTAGTCGACACCCCATCCGTATTCAGGAGTATGGTTTGAGGTAAGTCCTTCAGTGCACTTGCCGATCGCTGGGAAATTCTGTAGGCCCGAAGATAGTGTTGTTCCCATTCCTGTTCCAGATGCAGAGCCCCGGGCAGCCAAGCTTTCACAAAGTAAGAGGATCAGGGTCATCTTTCTTTTCCGGTATACCCACAATCCGAAGACTGGAGGCACGCTGAGCATTTTCTAGAACTTCCAGTCGGTACTTGAGTTGAGAATTTTCCTACGTTAGTTTAGCAGTTGCAGAAAGGGCTTTATTTGCTTGGGTCTCCACAGATGTGGCTGTTTTGGTTGCCACCTCGATCTTAACATCTTGTTCCCCTATGCATTGCAGGATAGCTCCAACTTTTGCATCAATGGCCTGCATCGACAGTTGCAGCACTTTCCAAGGGGGATCAGGAGCTGTACTCATGGTCACTGCCTTTGGGGCCTGTTGCTCCATCGATGGTAGAATTTTTGATCCACCCGGTATCCTTTTATTAAAGCAGCCCTTCACTTGATATTTCTGTCCTGTATTCCTCAGGTTTTACTCTGGCTAATGGTGTCGAAGTCAAATTGAATTTTAAACTTGAAGAAGTTGTTTTAATCTTTAAATTCTCTGTATGTAAGGAGCAGTGGAAAAATGCTTCCACTTCACAGGTGTGCTCTCTAGCGCCCCCCCAAAATGTAGTTTTAAAGATACAAGTGAAACCTACTTTAGAAATTCAAGTACTTAGTCCAAGAGCTTTCCTGTACATTCTTATCAGTATCTTGCTGGCTTCTGGATTCAGCATCCACTAACCCAGCTCTCCACTGTTGGGCTTCAATTGGTTGCAAGCTTTGTAAAACACAAGGTTCTTGGCTACTGGTCCCTGGTAATCCAGTGAAGCCACCTGACTCCAAATGTTGTTTTCAATCAGTTGCAATTTATTAATACCAAATAAGCCCTAACAATTTCACCTCTAACATGATCAAATCTAAACAGCTGATGGCTCTGCATATTGGAACTGTAACCTGTGACTTTTCAGGATGCCGCTCGTAAGCGTGTTGGATAGTGTCTGGACTTTGTGTTAGATATCTGCTGTCCTGCTCACAGGCTATCTGCCTGTTCTGCCCTCCGTAAGTGCTGAGTTGCACGGCGCAAGAGGCCATGCTGAATTTGGACTACCTACTCAGTTGAAGGTGTGAGTAGGAGGAGCGGGGCTTTGATGCTGAGGGGGCAGGGACAACTCTGTATAAATTCAAGCAACGCTTGCAAGCGGTAGCTCTGTATGTTGGAACTGTAACCTGTGACTTTTCGGGAAGCCGCTCGTTAGTGGGTTGGATAGTGTCTGGACTTTGTGTTTGATATCTGCTGTCCTCTGTGCTTGGCATCTGCTGTCCTGCTCATGGGCTATCTGCCTGTTCTGCCCTCCATAAGTGCTGAGTTGCCCGGCGTGAGAGGCCGTGCTGAATTTGGACTACCTACTCAGCTGGAGGCGTGAGTAGGGGGAGCGGGGCTTTGATGCTGAGGGGGCGGGGACAACTCTGTATAAATACAAGTGCCGCTCGCAAGCACGAGCGTGTGAGTGGTGCGAGCGCCACTCAGTGCTGGAATTTTCTGTCTGGAATGAGAGGAGGGAAACGGATTAGTTTACTGATGGTTTTAATTATGTTAAAATAAAATAGTTTGTGATAGGAATGTTTAACTGTTTATTGTTATTGTTTTTTTGGGTTTGTATTAATGATTTAGTTGTTTATTAGTTTATTTAATTTTTATTTTTATTTAATGTGTGTTAGTAACAGTTTGGGTTAATATTGAAAGTGTGTAGTGGGTATATGGGAGGACTTGTGGGGGCCAGGATCATCTGTGGGAGCTCACAGCTACATGCTTTACATCCCTTTATCACTCTCCCAGTGTCTGATACTATTGTTAGACGCTGTAGGGAAGTGGGGATTGTGAAGGGTCATGTCGCTTGTTGGCAGTGGGATGACCAGGAGCTGGTTGATGGAAGAATAGAGGTTGTTAGGTCCAGGAGATGCCCTGGATTATGTAGGGCATATGGGAGAGGCCAGACGTGGTTGGTGCCCATTTTCAGGGAGACCACCAGACCAAGTGGTCAGGTAACCTGAGGGGCTGCACCACCCTCTATTTCTCTGACAGCAGTGCTGTGCAATGCCAGGCCGATCAGAAACAAGACGGCAATTATTGCCGCCTTAATTTCATCGGTCGACCTGCCTTGCATTACGGAGACCTGGGTGGGAGATGATGCTGGCCCTATTTTTGAGGCTGCAGTCCCTTCAGGGTATACCATGTTGCACTGCCCCAGAGAAAACCGCAGGGATGGCAGTGTAGCTATTTGTTTTAGATCTAGCCTGATCTTCACCGTACACCCAGTGGGAACTCCAAGTTCATTTGAGTGTGTGGCCATTCGTGGAGGACTCGGCGTGGGCTGCAGGATCCTCCTCATCTATCGCCCTCCTGGCCCGATGGGGGGTTTCCTGCAGGAATTTGCTGAGTTTGTTGCTGGTGAAACACTGGGTTCCCCCAGATGTGTTTTTCTGGGGAACTTCAATGTTTGGGCCGATGATAAAGATCAAAGGTGCAGTGATGAATTTCTGCAGAGCATGTCCTTGTTGGGGCTGACGCAAGTCATTGATGCGCCAACTCATCGGGATGGCCACATACTGGACTTGGTGTTCTCACTGGGGCTCAAGATTGCTGATCTCGGGATTGATCAGGCATTTTGGTCTGATCATTGCACGATGAAGTTCACGCTTGGGGCTCCCTACAGAAGTTCTTCCCCTGCTGCGATGGTTCGCTGCTGCCCTTTAAGGGACCTTACCCCTGAGGGTTTTTTGGTGGCTGCTGAATTATCCAGTGTGGGTGGTGCATGCGTCGGAGGTGTTGATGTCGGGGTCAACACTAATAATAAGGTGTTATCTGACACCATCAACTCCCTCGCACCTATCCGTGTACGACCCAGAACTTTATACCTGAGGTCTCCTTGGTATGATGGAGACCTTAGGGAAATGATGAAGATATGTCAGAGATTAGAGCACTGCTGGAGGAAGTCCCATCTGGAGACAGACAAACTGGTCCTGCATATGCATTATTGTGCATATCAGGAGGCAATCAACCGTAAGAAGGCAGTGTTTCTGTCTAGGGAGATTGCTGCTGGGAGAAACCGACCAGCCTCACTCTTCTGAACTGTTGATAGACTTCTCCATCCTGTCTGTCTGCAGCCCAGGAGGGTTTCTTCTAATGAAGATTGTGAGGATTTTGCTAGTTTTTTCTCAGACAGGGTGTCTTTAATCCGGTGGGAGATTTCTTCAGCCAGCAATATCATTGCTGACAGTGGTCGCCAGATGTGTTCTGAGTGCACTCCGCCTAGTTGGGGAGAGTTTAGGCCAGTGGAGGTTCATGAGGTTATTGAGGTGGCAGACAATTTGAAGCATACACTATGTGAACTGGACCCAGTTCCAACGCGTTTCTTAATGAGATGCATTGACTCTGTTGGCCCGGTGTTTGCCTCGATTGTTCGGTGTTCCTTGTGTCAGGGTGTCTTTCCAGATGCCTTGAAGGAGGCTCTGGTGAGACCCCTTTTAAAGAAATCTTCTTTGGACCCAGAGATCAAGGCAAATTACCATCCCATCTCCAATTTCCCATTTTTGGGGAAGATTGTTGAGAAGGTGGTATCGCTTCAGTTGGAAGAACACCTCATGACTCCGAGTTGTATGATCCCTTCCAGTCGGCTTTTTGGACCAGACATAGCACTGAAACTGCACTAGTTCAGGTGCAGAATGATCTCCTCAGGGCTAGAGACCAAGGGGACAGAACAATTCTTGTTCTCCTCGATCTCTCTTCAGCATTTGACACTGTGGACCATTGTGTGTTGCTTCTCTGCCTGAGGGAGCTGTGCAGACTCACCAGTACTGTCATCAACTGGTTTGAGTCCTTTCTTACCAACAGAAGGCAACAGGTTGTGAGGGGGGAAATTTCTCATCTACACCCTGCCTCCTTTTGTGCGGAGTCCCTCAGGGTTCGGTATTGGCCCCAATGTTGTTCGCAGTGTATATGCTGCCCCTGGGGGGATCATTAGGAAGTATGGTCTGAGTTTTCATTGCTATGCTGATGATACTCAGCTATACTTGTCCTTTGCCCCAGGAACATCCAACGCAGTATATCTGTCTGGCTGAGATTTACGACTGGATGGCCTCCAGTTGGCTGTGACTGAATCCTGACAAGACTGAGGTATTGGTAGTGGAGTCGAACAGAATTCATGATGGGATGGCCTCTGACTCTGCAACTGGACTTGTGCTGGGAGCTGCATCATTGATGGCCTCCTCTTGGGTGTGAAATCTTGGTGTGATTCCTGACAGGAACCTGTCCATGGAAGCTCAAATATCTTCCGTGGTTCGTACCTGTTTTTTCCATCTTAGAAACATTGCCAGGATTAAGCCCCTTGTTCCGCCTCTGGACCTCCCTACCTTGATACATGCCTTAGTCACATCTAGGCTTGACTACTGTAATGCCCTCTATCTCAGGGTCTCTGGGGGTTCTCTTCCAAGACTGCAGCTGGTGCAAAAAGCTGCTGCTCGGCATTTGACCGGGCAAAACAAATTTTGTCATATTACACCTGTATTATGCGAATTGCACTGGCTGCCTGTCAGGTGGAGAATACTCTTTAAGATGGGTCTTCTCACCTATAAGGCCCTACACGGGCAGGGCCCTGGTTACCTGTCAGTACTCCTGGTACCTTCTTCCTTTACCCGCCATCTCTGCTCTTCTATTGGTGGCTTCCTGACTGTTCCTAGAGTGAGGTTAAAATCTGCAGGCAACCGAGCTTTTAGTGTTGCCACTTCCGCTCTTTGGACCTCTTTACCAACTGTAGTCAGGGAGGCCCCCACTATAGCCACCTTTAAAGTCCACCTGAAGACATTCCTATTTCTGCAAGCATTTGGTGTTTAATGTTGATTATTTATTGGATGTTTTATTTTAACCTAAATATTTATGTTGTATGGAATGTTACAAAAAATATGTACAGTGCCCAGAGCCTCCGGGATTGGACGTCTTTTATATAAATTGCCTTTGCCTTTTTACCACCAGGGCTACATCATTTCAGAGACACATGAAACTATGCATCTCTGTATCCCCCAAGCAATCTATGGATAATCTCAGACTGCATCTTGTCTGAGACTGCATCTTCTCGAAGGGATGCTGGACATAACCATAGGTCCCATATGTATGTGTAGCAAGCTTAGAAAAAAATGCAAGGCTGGAATTTCCCCAAAACTACCACAGCAGATTTAGCCTGGACACCTGTTCATTAATACATTACCATAATCAAAGTTTTTGATTCATCCTATAAGTACAATTTCTGTGACATCCTGTAATCAAAGTTTTTGGTTACGAGATGTACCTGACATTTTGCCAAGACAGGGAAGTTATTATTCTCATCCTTGGAGGGGAAAACAAATGGTGACGGAATTGTATATTTATCACAAATAACTTTTGTCTTAGGAGCCAGAAAGCATATAAGAAATGTGACTAGCTTGCTACAAATGTCAAAGTAACCTTGTACCAGCGACCAAATGAGGTATCTCATTATTTCTTATCAGTTTTCTGTTAAACATATTTTTTTAACACAAGAGAATTATATGATGAGAAACTTTTAACAGTCAAGGCTAAGCACAGCTGTGCGCATATCTCGGCCACAGCCTCACCTTATGCTTTCAGCTATTTTTCTTCATTTTATAGAATAATACAATTAACCCTTTTAAAGTCTTACACACACATACATTTAAGTGACATGGTGGTATTTAGCCACTTGCAGCCTTTTGCTACTAGATATACCAGTTCAAATGTTGGCATCATTTAGTCATCTACTAGCCATCTTCACTTTTTACTAGCCTTTTAGCAATCTACACTAGACATTTTACACCTTTCTATCTCCTCAACCTTTTGGTTAGCCAACTACATATTGTTGATAAAAGTTTGGTCACTGGTTACTAAAACCATGGCCACTGGTCACTAAACTTTGGCCACTGGCCACTTTCAACAGTCCCCACCTCGAAGGTAAGAGGCTCCTGAGGGACTTGAACCTTTGCAAAATTTGAACATAAATGTAAAGATATTCGTTATCAACTGAAGGTTAAAAAAACTAAATAAACATTTTTACTTTTAAACTGTTAGTCTAGGTGAATAGGCATATGATTTAAAACTGGTTGCCAGCATACAGATAGTCAAGGCATTTATAAAAAGCATCCTGTTCTGGAGTTGGTACAGGGGTGGTTACAGATGGAGCACAAATGGTGAGTTTGTAAAACATAGTGCAGAACTCAGAGGCGTCCAACACCACAATTGAAATATGTGAAAAGATGTTAACATGTGATACCACATATAACACAATATGACATTACAATATTTGTTAACATACTATTTGCCAGCAGATTAGGCCTTATGGTCTATCAAGTCTGCTTGAACCTAGATCCTTAGTTGGGTGCCGAGACCCTCCCATCCCTTGTGCTCCAGAAACCCCTATCATCCATCCCCACCCCCCCAGGACAGGCCATCATCTGATACATCCACTTTATGTGTCTGTCCCACCCTCTCTTGAAGCCCTCCACTGTGGATCTCTGAACCAACTCACCAGGCAGTGCATTCCAAGGGTCCACCACCCTCTCAGTGAAAAACCTCCTCCTCTTTTCCCCCCTCACCCTTCCACCTTCCAACTTCAAACCATGCCCTCTGGTGATACCTCCCTGCTTTAGTCTAAAGATCCCCTCCATGTTTACCCTATTTATTCCCTTGAGGTACTTGAAGACCTCAATCATGTCCCCCCTGTCTTTCCTCTCCTCCAATGAAAACAGGCAGAGCTCCTCAAGTCTGTCCTCATACGTCAAATCCCCTAGCCCTCATATCATCTTTGTTGCCCTCCTCTGTACCCTCTCCAGGAGCTGTATCTCCCTCTTCGTGGTCTCCAGTACTGTACACAGTACTCAAGGTGTGGTCTAACCAGTCCATTGTACAGCGGCTGAATCACTTCCTTGCTCGTAGAGGTGATCCCCCTTATGATGCATCCCAACATCCTGTTTGCCTTGCTAGCTGCTCTCCTGCACTGCTCAGAGTTATTCATACATGTATCCACCATGACCCCTAGGTCTTTTTCCCCCTATTGAGGCCTCCAGCGCCTCCCCTCCCAGGGTGTACCTGTGTTTAGGCTTTCCCCGACCAGGATGCAACACCTTGCACTTGTTGATGAAGAAGAATTCATGGAATCCACTTTGAGAGTGGATAAGGTAGATGCTAGCTTGTGTTGAGGTGTGGCACACCCTTGGAGCTTGATTGAAGAATCTGTTGATAATGTCTCTTGTTAGATAGGTCATTATTAAACATAGATGACCAGTTTAGTAACAGCTCATGAAATTAACAGTCCATAAAGTTCATATAAGTAACCACAGGTTGGTGTAGTTACAGTACAGATGAAATGTGATTTGCAGAAATGGTGGTAACCCCACAAGACACATGGGGCAATGCAGACAGTAATTTAAAAACAAAACACCAGCATAGCAGAAAAATCAGTGTTCATGTTGCTGGCTGCTGGATGGCTGATTGGCAGAAACATTGGCCAGGGGTGCATTAGGTTGTGCATTGAGTCCTTTTAGTGGAGTAGCCACACACATACTGGCATGGCATTTGTTTTGTGGTAGTAGTTTACACCCCGGCACAAAGATTAACAGTCCATAAAAAGGTAACAATTGACAATAAACCATTAAGAACACAGTCCATAATAGAGCAATAGGTTTGTAGAAAGTACCAGCCATGACTGAAACAAGCAGCTGTGAATAAAATGGTTGTCTTGCTTGAAGATTAGTTGAAGAAAAATCTTCTTGCTGAAGTTAGGGGATTGTCCCAACCCCAGACTTAACTTCATCGTAAGCAGAAACAGTAGGCTTGCTTGCAGAGTCTGAACTGACAGGACCTTTTTTAGTTGATTTAAAGTTCTATAAATAGGTGTAATTTTGCTGAAAACATTACACTTGCAGAGGTAATAATAACTTGATTCATGCAATAGTCTTTATGTGGAACCAATCAGGCACAAAGATAGTGATGACATCAAAGCTGTGGCAGTTGTTTTCTTTTCAGAAAAAAGATGAAGGTCTTGGCAACTTAGATGAAAGTATTACTGCTGTTGAACGTGGAGATCTTATGTGTGCCACACCGTGGGAAACTGCAGACTTGCAAAGTGTGTTAGAAACTGAGTTAAAAACACATAAATAATAATCTTTTAAACCAATGACTTTTTGTTTTGTAAAGAGTGGTGTGACAGAGCCTAAATTCTGGCAGTTGGAAAGAGAAAAATAAAAATGGGATGTCAACCGCACACCTGGGGGTGCAGGCCGAGGTCCAGTATACCATTTGACCATATGTAAATCCACGACAATGTTATGGTTACACCATGCTTTTAGATTACAGAAGTGGCTATACAGTGATGAAAAAGCATCCCTCTATGTGTTGCTAGCAGGCCTAACTGAGACCTGAGTTATAAAATCTTGTAATATTACAATAACACACTTCAAACATATAGTTCATAGCAATATGCCTGTTACACTATGCAATAGTGGGACAAATATATATATTGTTGACCTATGCCAATTTAATAACAGTGCCTATTGCACCTGTGACAAGTGAAAGGGGCTACCTTCTCTACCTTGTATAGCGAAATACTCCAAAGTACTAAGTGAGGTGAGGCTTGAAGCATAGGTTTGGAGCACAATCTAAATTCTGCATATTATACTTGTTAAGATTTAAAATAACAAAACCTGCATATAGTGCACTTATTCTTCAAGGGTACCTGTGAGTAATAAGACAAACAGAGTATTGGTTTGTCTTGGGTTTTGCTTTGGAGCATATTGTAGGGGATTAACCCAGCAATGGTCTGGCAATATCAGTAACCAGTCATGCAGTACCCTAAAAAAAATGTGCACTGGATAAAAGGTAATGGGGTGGCCCAATTGCAGTCCCCACCTACCACACTTTAAATTATAACAAGATAATATTACAACTAGTTTAGTAAGTTTATACCTTACTATAAAGATGGGGAACTTCTTTTTCTCTAGAAGAAAGAGAAGAAGCAAACAGACAAACAACAAAAACAAAAACAAACATACACAAGTCTAAAAATAAAACAAGATTGTTTTTATAGGATAAAAGATGCCAAGCGTCCCTTGGTTCCCTTATCCTAAGCATGACAAAATGTCAACGGAGTTGATAAAAGATCAGATTGATGGTAATACCGTACGTTCGTGTTTCTTAAAATGCATTTTAAAAAGAGAAAAAAAAATGATTACACCATGGTCACACATAAAAACAAAAGCCATTGTTTTTTAACTGTAGATGGTAAACTCTCAAAAACAGCTGTGAAATTTCTTTAACAGTATACTATATAAATATATACAGTATATACTGTATATATATATATATATATATATATATATATATATATATATATATATATAAATGCTGGGGGTAGTAAGTTAGTAAGTGACCCCCCTCCCTTAAGCACCTTGTATAGTAAGGGAATTACATGATATTGTTTAGGAACAAAGAAGCTGTACTATAACCAAATCTTTGTGGAGGAAGGCCTTGAGTATTGGCTATGTTGGCTGCAAGCCTAGAAAAAAAATGTCCTTATTTTTTTTTTATTTAGACAGAATACAAGTACTGTGAGAGAGAAAAAAAGGAAAACAAATAAAAATTGTAGAGTTCACCCTTGGTGTGCATCTATGATAATATACATTTTGTGTGGAAATAGGTGCCTTAAATAGATTGACACATCAAGTTTGAATTGTTAGTGACAGAGAATACTGAAACACAAGAAGGTCAAGTTACTTGCTAAAGGTCACATAGTAAAAAAATGATGGCCGTTGGGAGTGAAACACAGCCAGTTAGGTTTGAAACAATAGTGCAGTCAAATACTGAGCTGCTGTAAGGTACAGTACATACCTTTTGTAAGAGAACAAAAATTAATACATAGGATGTGAATTAACACAATTATAGCACTGTATTATGGAACCAAGTGGCCATTAAAATGCAGTGCATTATAAAATGGCTTAATATGGAAATGGGGGATAAAATGACCTGTTCCATGAAATACATTGCAATGGGACATTGCAAATGACATCAGGAGCAAAGAAAAGTGGATATACATGGTTTTATGCCTTACAGACTTGACTGTAGAAATGAGGATCCATTCAGGAATAGGGTTAAGTAATTTGGCTGTCAGCCCAGAGGAGCTGGCAACAGTTTTAGCTTACACGTGGGAATGCAATAGCAGTTGTTGTACAAGTAAACTTAAAATGAGATTTTTTTTCTTTAAATGTATAAAACAAACCGTTGTAAGCTGAGCCCACATTAAAAACACTGTCTAGTTATAAACACACCTTTAAAACACGGTACAGTACATATTCTAGTAAACAATTAATTCTTGTAAAAAAAGAATTCTCCAGCACATCTCTCTCAAACACCATTCATGTTCAACTACATAAACAATCAACACTTGTGTTGCCATCTTGAACAACTTCTGCCTAGAAAATCAGCTGTGACAACAGGATTTTACCCATAACAAAAATCTTGTACAACCCCAGCTATTACAGATAGCAAGAACAACAGCTAACAGTGACCCTGAAACATGGATAACCACACCAATAATTAGGCATGGAGCACAGTATATACCATTGAGTCTGAATGTATCCTAAAGTGACTAGCAATACCAACTGAATAAAAACATATATGTCACACCCAAACTGTTGCAGATGACATTGTGATTGGTTGGCATCCCATGGCACTCCAGACATTACCTCATGGGTTACAGCCCACCTGATAGGCTAATGATGCACATGACCCAGATCAGATTTCCAGTATATCCAGGTCCCAGGAACCCCTGCTCTCCAGTTTGAATTTTCCATAGCTGAAAGGAATGATGTTAGTACCAGAAACAATACACACAATATAGACTAGGAAGGATGAGGTCTGCTACGACATGATGACAATAACGGGCCGGAGGCCTGAGTTTATTCCCTATTATGTACACACTATCTCGAACCGTGGTTGACCCCATTTTTACAGCTGAATTGAATTCTGACGGACTAAAGTGTAAGGACCTCTGACTTACTGGTTGACGTCCATCATTCCCGAGGGAGGAATGGAGTGCCATGGATGCCAACTAACACAATCACCTTTACCAGGTGAGTAAACACCCATTGTGATTGGTTGGCATCCCATGGCACTCCAGACATTACCTTATGGGAGATAAGAAGCAGTTTAGACCTCCGGGTGGGATTCGGATGGATCGGAGGGTCCGGGAGATGGAGCTGCTGCCAGGACATGGGATGCGAAGGCTGGTCTGAAGTCCTGGAGTTGTTCCAGTCTGTAGTGCCTGGCGAAGGTATGTAGGGAGCTCCAGGTAGCCGCCCTGCAGATGTCCTCGGATGAAACCGATGCTCTCTCCACCCAGGAGGTGGATACCGCTCTGGTGGAATGAGCTCTGATTCCCTGGGGTGGTGTCAATCGCTTCGCCATGTAAGCGTGGTGGACGACCCTTCTGATCCACCCTGCGATGGTGGTCTTGGACGCTGTGAGCCCCTGTCTTTGGCCTTTCGCGACGATGAAGAGTCTCTCCGTCTTACAGATGACCTGAGTTCTGGCCAGGTAGATAGAAAGGGCCGAACCCACCTGGGGTCCTCAAACCCCCACATAAATATCCTTAAACCTGGGGTCCTCAAACCTCCACATAAATATCCTTAAACCTGGGGTTCTCAAACCCCCACATAAATATCCTTAGACCTGGGGTCCTCAAACCCCCACATAAACATCCTTAAACCTCGGTTCCTTAAACCCCCCACATAAATATCCTTATACCTGGGGTCCTCAAATCCCCACATAAATATCCTTAAGCCTGGGGTCCTCAGACCCCCACATAAATATACATTACCCTTATGCAGCTTATAGCTGTCCATGGACCTTTTTGCTGTAGATTCAAGTACACTTGAACACTCAAGAGTCCCTTAGACTCTTTTTCCCAGCCCCACAGTTAGGTTATGACCCTTACCTGCATGGACCTTGTATAGAGTAAACACTAGGCTTTACCAGATTTACCAAGACCAGAACCAAAACCCACTGCTGGCTGGCTCGGCAAATTTTTAAAAGACAAGGTTCTTGGCTAGTGGTCCCTGGTAATCCAATAAAGCCACCTGACACCAAATGTTGTTTTCAATCAGTTGCAATTTATTAATACCAGATAAGCCCTAACAATTTCACCTCTAACATGATCAAACCTAAACAGCTGATGGCTTTTTACCACCAGGGCTACAGCATTTCAGAGACACATGTAACCATACATCTCTGGATCCCCGGAACAATCTATGGATAGTCTCAGACTGCATCTTGTCTGAGACTGCGTCTTCTCGAAGGGATGCTGGACATAACCATAGGTCCCATATGTATGTTTGTGTAGCAAGCTTAGAAAAAAAATGCAAGGCTGGAATTTCCCCAAAACTACCACAGCAGATTTAGTCTGGACACCTGTTCATTAATACATTCCCATAATCAAAGTTTTTGATTCATCCTATAAGTACAATTTCTGTGACATCCTGTAATCAAAGTTTTTGGTTACGAGATGTACCTGACATTTTGCCAAGACAGGGAAGTTATTATTCTCATCCTTGGAGGGGAAAACAAATGGTGACGGAATTGTATATTTATCACAAATAACTTTTGTCTTAGGAGCCAGAAAGCATATGAGAAATGTGACTAGCTTGCTACAAATGTCAAAGTAACCTTGTACCAGCGACCAAATGAGGTATCTCATTATTTCTTATCAGTTTTCTGTTAAACATATTTTTTTAACACAAGAGAATTATATGATGAGAAACTTTTAACAGTCAAGGCTAAGCACAGCTGTGCGCATATCTCGGCCACAGCCTCACCTTATGCTTTCAGCTATTTTTCTTCATTTTATAGAATAATACAATTAACCCTTTTAAAGTCTTACACACACATACATTTAAGTGACATGGTGGTATTTAGCCACTTGCAGCCTTTTGCTACTAGATACACCAGTTCAAATGTTGGCATAATTTAGTCATCTACTAGCCATCTTCACTTTTTACTAGCCTTTTAGCAATCTACACTAGACATTTTACACCTTTCTATCTCCTCAACCTTTTGGTTAGCCAACTACATATTGTTGATAAAAGTTTGGTCACTGGTTACTAAAACCATGGCCACTGGTCACTAAACTTTGGCCACTGGCCACTTTCAACAGCTTACTGCTCATGTTCTGTTTAGAGGCTGCCATGGCCACTGTCATTAGTAGGAAGTCCTGTAGCTGTTGCACCACCATAGCTGTTTCTCCCTCCGAAGACATGCTGTACCTCACCTTGTGCAGCGCATCTTCTCTTTCATCTTCTCACTCTCCCTCCCCGTAGTTGTATGAAATGTCCTGTGCCTGTAGAAGCGATCCAGTCTGTGGCTCTGGACCTCCCAAAATGCCTCTCAGATTCTGACAGCACTGCTTCCCTTTGGCTTCAATAATGTAGGAACAAGGTTCCTGAGTAGATGCGAGGTCCCAGCTGCAGGGGTCCATTCATTTCCGCTGGTGAACAGATACACTGGCTGTCCTGAGTCAGGTCAGGGAGTGGGTGTTCATGTTGGTTGTAATAAAACTAGTTTCTTTTGTTTGTTTTTTTGCAGCTTGATTGTATGTCTATTAATTATGGTCTCAACAGTTCAGGTCTTGTAGGAAATAAAGTTCTTGTTCTGCATCCCATCAGGAATTGAATGGGTAATCTTAAGCCTTCAGTTGGAATATTTCTCAAGTTTAGCAATGCAAGATAAGGATCTTCATTGTCCCATTTAGCTTTTTTCAGAAAGTTCTTTACAGTTTGGATGTCTCTTTTCACCATACCTACACAGTCAGGTTATCATGCCTTTGCTGTTTGTGCCCCTAGATTCTGGAATATCCTACCTGCAACCATCAGATGTACCCCCACCCATCCCAACTTTAAGAGCTCCCTCTGGTTGCACCTGAAGTCAGCCTCAGCCTGTAACTGTTCCAATGCTGCTTGATACCCCTATGCTTGCTTGGAACCTGGTGTGCACCCTCCACTTCCTCGGTTTGCCTACCCCCTCTGAGCTCCAATAAGGGGAATCATCTACACTGCATACCCTTTACTTTAGCACTTACCATCCTCAAAGTGGGACAAATTGAACTTGCATTATTTCTACAAAATATAACTATTGTTTGCTTGTTCTTACCCTTGATGTATATACTTATCCGTTCATCCTGTACCTGTTTATTTATCACCCTGTTCATTGCTTGTATTTCATATTGTTGTAATTCCCTCACATTGTTTTGTAAACCATGTTCTTTTAATCTTCTGGGTCATACCCAAAAATAAGCATTCCTTGACTAGAGTGCTTCCTGGTAAACAAAAGTTAATAAATAAATACCGCTGCTCTGGGGGTACTTAGGTGATGATGTGTTATTTATTTATTTTATATTTTATTTATTATGTCAAATGGTTTCACCAGGAAAGGCATACCAAGCTACAATAGCTCATTCCCAGATGTATCCTGGGGGGATGGGATACAATTATCATATAAAATCTGATACCCAATGAACTAAAATAAGGCAAACATTGTACAAAATACAAAACTGAACATGAAGGGCATACACAAATTAAAAATTTCAGCTAAAAAATGTGATTTTCTAGTGAGAGAAAAGCCAGGGAGTGATAGACATTACAGTGATGGGTGAGATAGGATGAGCCTAGAGCAAAGTGTCAGAAACATAGAACATAGAAACATAGAAACATAGAATTTGACAGCAGATCAGGACCGCTTGGCCCACCCAGTCTGCCCATTTCCCTACCTGATGGATAAGCTGCAGATCCTAGGAGGAGTTAAAAAGTGTATCCAATCTGGTTAAGGAAGACTTGGGATCAGCACACTTGTCAAAAATAGGTAGGATCATCTTCTGGACAAGTTCATACCTAGTCAGTAGTGCAAGGCAGCTCCAGTTCCTATGTAATGTGCCCAGCTTGGAGCACAGTTTCTTCAGAATGGCATCCACATGCCCAGAGAAGCTGAGGTGTTGGTCAAGCCAAACCCGCAAATACCTAAAAGATGAAGTGTCCTCAAGGACTGTCCCGGCAAGTGTATGGAAGGAGAGCAGGGAGGGGAGTCTGGTGAGTCTCTGCCTAATGCCAAAGGTCATTGTGACTGTTTTCTTAATATTGAAGAAGAGTTCATGGGAGTGAAACCAGAGTTGGACTAAGCACCAGGAAAACAACAGTCATTTGTCAATGCCAAATGTTGCTTACGTATATGTGCTGTTTAGGTATTTGGAAGTGATAGTACCATGCCTAAGAACTGTTATGTGCCCCCACCAGACATCCACTGTGTCTTTCTGTTCAGTATTCACAGAAGAGGGGGAGGGGCAAGGGCCACAGCAGTACAGCAGTTGCCAAAGCAGTGAAGAGGTGGACAACAGTCCATTCACAAGCAAAAGAATCCTGCAGGAGCAGACTAAATTGAAGGTGGACAAAGCAATGGGACCAGATGGCATACACCCAAGGATATTAAGAGAACTGTGAAGGGAGATAGCAGTACCTCTGGCAGCCATCTTCACTGAGTCATTCAACACAGGGGTGGTACCAGAGAATTGGAGGAGGGCACATGTGGTCCCTCTACACAAATCCAGCAGCAGTGAAGAAGCGGAGAACTATAGGCCGGTCAGCCTCACCTCAGTAGTGGGGAAGATCATGGAGATATTGCTTAAAGAAAGGATAGTGAGGCATCTAGAAGCCATTGGAGCCAGGACCATAGGCAACATGGATTCACAGTGGGGAGGTCATGTCAGACAAATCTGGTTGATCTCTTTGACTGGGTCACAAAGGAAGTAAATCAGGGTGGGGCAGTGGACAACGCTTATCTTGACTTCAGCAAAGCCTTTGACACCGTCCCACATAGGAGGCTGATAAACTAGCTGGGTAGGCTGGGCATGGGGGAAAGGGTGGTAAACTGGGTTAGAAACTGGCTAACAGAGAGGAGGCAGAAAGTGGTGGTAAATGGGGTGCAGTCTGGGGAGAGGGGGTGACCAGTGGGGCGCCACAGGGATAGGTCCTGGGGCCATTCCTGTTCAATGTCTTCATTAGTGACATTGCAGAAGGGCTGAAGGGAAAGGTCTGCCTGATTTCAGATGACACCAAGATCTGTAACACAGTGGATACCTCAGAGGGTGTGGAGAAAATGAGGAGTGACCTGGGGAAGCTTGAAAAATGGTCTGAGGACTGGCAACTGAAGTTTAATTCAGAAAAGTGCTAAATTATGCACCTGGTACACAGAAACCCTGAGGAAAGCTACAGGATGGGGGTTGCTGACAGTCACAAAGAAGGAATGGGACGTGGTGGTTTTTATTTCAGATGACCTGAAAATGTCAAAGTGCTAAGGCAGCTGGGAGGGCCAATGACATGCTGGGGTACATAGGCAGGGGTATCACCAGCATAAGGAGGGAGGTAGTGATGCCATTATATAAAACCATGGTCAGGCCTCACCTGGAGTACTGTGTGCAGTTCTGGAGATGGTCCAGAGAAGGGTGAATAAGATGGTACAGAGCTTGCAATACAAGACTTAGGAGGAGAAATTAAGGGACCTCAATATGTACTCTCTGGAAGAGAGGAGGAAAAGAGGGGACAGAAACATAGAATTTGATGGCAGATAAGGGCCACTTGGCCCACCTAGTCTGCCCATTTTCCTACTTGATGGATAAGCTGCAGATTCTAGTTGATCAACAGCTTACTTCCTCCTACCCCCCCACTAGAATTGCCTTATGCCTGTCCCATGCATTCTTGAATTCTCCCACTGTTCCTGACTCCACAACCTCCTCAGGAAGGCTGTTCCATGCATCCAAAACCCTCTCTGTAAAAAAATACTTTCTAACATTACCTCTGAGCCATCCCCCTCTATCTTCAAATTGTGTCCCCTTGTTCTTGCACATTTTTTCTTCTGAAAGATACTACCCTCTTGTACTTTGTTAATTCCCTTGATATACTTGAAAGTTTCTATTATGTCCCCCTCTCCCTCCTTTCCTCGAGGGTATACATATTAAGCTGCTTTAGTCTCTCCTCATATGTCTTCTGGTGCTGACCCTGCACCATTTTGGTTGCCCTCCTCTAAACAGCCTCCACTCTGTCTATGTCTGTGCGGAGATGGGGTCTCCAGAATTGCATGCAGTACTCCAGATGGGGTCTCACTAACTGTCTGTACAGAGGGATAGCAACTTCTTGTTTTCTACTGTTGATGCTCTCCCTATGCATCCCAGTAACCCCTCAGCCCTCCTTACTGCCTTCTTACATTGTTTGCCTACCTTTAGGTTATCTGATATAATTACTCCTAGATCTCTTTCGATGTTTGTTGTTGTTATTAACTCACCCCCTATTGTGTACTCTTCCCTTGGGTTTTTGTTTCCCAGATGCATTACCTTGCACTTCTTTGCATTGCATCTGAGTTGCCACATATTTGACCATACCTCCAACCTTGCCAAGTCCCTTTTCATTCTTTCCACCCCACCTTGTGTATTAACCCTGTTGCAGATCTTTCTGTCATCTGTAAAGAGACATACCTTTCCTTCAGGTGCTCTCCAATGTCACTTATAAAGACATTAAAGAGGACCAGTCCCAGTACCGAACCCTGCAATATGGATATGATAGAAACATTTAAGTACCTCAAGAGTATAAATATAACTACTGAGAAGCAGGAGAC
The DNA here is from genome assembly GCA_016271365.2 of Neoceratodus forsteri. Classification (NCBI taxonomy): domain Eukaryota; kingdom Metazoa; phylum Chordata; order Ceratodontiformes; family Ceratodontidae; genus Neoceratodus; species Neoceratodus forsteri. Next base: position 1,229,495,124 of record CM057454.1, read on the forward strand.
AGCTGCTATAGGCAGATGTACCAGCTTCTGTGTAATATTCTTTTGTTCTTATAAATCTGTAATCTCCAGTATTTCAGTAACCACATGACTACACCACCTTCTTTAGGCAATTTTGTGCTGGTTGATGCCTGGTGTCAGATGGCAGAAAGGGGGCTCACCAGATTGTGTTGCCATTTGAAAAACTTTATAGAGTGTTCTTTTACTGGTAAGCATTTTGGAAAGCTGGTGAAGGTCTCACAATTTTTATTATAATTTTATCTCCTTATGTCTGTCCCCTTTGTTTCTCCCATCCCTACACCCCAACAGTCATCGGTGGCCACAGCTGCAGCCTTCTTCTTGCTAAGATGGTGGGTGAACAGCTGCCTTCACAGTCTGTGAAGTCTGACATTTTTCAGTGCCACTTATTGGTCATCTTCCAACACAGGTGAGGTACAGCCAGCTCAAAACTAACTCAGGACAAACAGATTTCAAAGTGGGGAAGAAATGGAGTGAACAAGAATCAAGTACTCATTCAGATGCCGTGTTGATTTTAAGATCAGCATACCACTGTGGACACTGCAAATAAAACCCCAGCTTTTTAGCAGCCTTATGAAGAGTAAAGGCTTCTCGAAGCACTGGGATTCTATTTATTGTACTGTAAGTGGACTGCATCTAATTTGATAATTTACTGAACCTTACAGCTGGATGTATGGTAAGTCCAACCTTAAATAAACACTGCACCTGAATGAACACATGATGCCATAGAAACATAGAATTTGTCAGCAGAAAAGGAATGCTCAGCCCACCCAGTCTGCCCATGTGTTATCTACCTACTTGTAACTCCTGCCTGTATATGTTACTGTATGTCCTATTCTGCCTGCATCCATCGGGACCTCCTTGTGAATGAGCTTGCTCAACGGATTTTTCCTGCAATGAACCTGAACTTACTCCACCTCCATAGCCCTATTGATCTCTGTTGACCCCCTCCTTCCCCTTTTTCTAATATACCCCTATGTTTATTCCATGCATGCTTCATGCCCCCTACCATTTTAGCCTCCACCACTTCTCCTGGCAGTCTGTTCAAGGTGTCTACCACCCTTTCAGTAAAGAAATATTTCTTCATATCTATCCTGAACTCCCCCCCCATCTTCATTGTATGCCTCTTGGTTTGGGTACTCATCCTCATTTGAAGGAAACTCCTCAACTGTACCTGGTTTACCCCATGAGGTACTTTGTAGGTCTAGATCATGTCACCTCTCGCCCTCTTCTCTTCCAGAGTGTACATGTTGAGATTTTTCAGCCTTTCCTTGTAGGGATTCCTGTGAAAATCCTGAATAATTTTAGTTGCCTTCCTCTGGAAAACCTCCACCCTTTGTCCTTTTTGAAGTGTGGACTGTAAAACTGGACACAGTACTCCAGCTGGGGCTATACCAGGGAGTGACACAATGGCAGCACAACATCCCTCCTCCTCCTTCTGGAGATGCCACTCCTTATGCACTCCAGAATCCAATTTGCCCTGCCCAAAGCCTTGTCACACTGTACTGCCACCTTGAGGTCCTCTGATATAATATCATTAAGGACCCTTTCGTGTCTAGTGAGTATCAGAACCTCCCCCCATCCTACACTCAGCATCGGGGTTCCTATTCCCTAGGTACATGATTTTACACTTGTTGGCATTGAAACCCAACTAAGTAAGAAAATGTAATTGATTTGAATGAATTGCAGAGTTTTAAACAGCTTTTTGGGGAGTGTGTATATGTGTGTGTGGGTGGGGGACTCTGCTACTATAACTATTTGCTTTTGATTTTGGCCTCAAATCAGGTGCATTCCTGTAAACAGATAAAACATGTTTAAGAAAGACTCTTAAAAATATGCTAAAGTCTTTGTACATTAGCCAGGGCTGAGCTTGCTGAATACTTAACACTGCATTGCAGACAGGAGAGATATAGCCTGTTCCTAATTAATGAGCTTCCTACTGGTCAGCTGTGAGCCTCTTATGGCCAGAGCTCACTACGCAAGCATTTGTCAATGTTGAATGGTTGCTTGCTGGCATTAGCAGTGGAAGTGCATGAGTTAGACAGATGGGGCCCGATTCTCAAAGCCCTGCATTGGACGCAAGGTGTCTGCGCCGAACAGATATGGTGCAAGCTGCACCTTGCGTCCATGACCACCCTCCATGCAATTCACAAAGGTAGTCTGCATCGACTGCAAGCCACCTGCCCCAAACAGGGCTTGCACCTGCCCTGCAATGCACTGTGGCATGATGCTAGGGGGACTGTGGTTGATGCAAGCTGCATCCTGCAATTCACAGAAATCACCCAGTGGGAGAAATTCTAAGTGCCCTTAGACCAGCCAGGGCAGGCGTAAGGGGACTTAGACATTCTCCCCTGGGTGACATGTTTGTGTGTGGCACAGCATGGGTGACGGTCCACCCACCATACACCCCCAAGTATGGCCCTGTATGTGTGGCCACCTCCTAGTGTTCCAATGGCACCCCTCACAGCTCCCCGATGCTGCCTATGTACAACATCAGTACCCCCATCCTGATGCTGCCCATACTGGCAGTGACTCCTCCATTCCCTGATGCCTGCCCCATTGGCGCTACCGCAGCACCAACTTATGGTGGTACAGTACCCTCCCATGCCCCAGCAGATGGTGCACACCCCCTGTACACCAGTTCTGACTGCTCCCCGGCACCCTGTACATCCCACCACTCACCTCCGTGACTAGGCATCAATTGCACCCAACATGGTGGGGGGACACTGGCCCACCTGGTTGGTTCCACATGCCCATTACCTGGTGGGATGGGGTCCTGTGTTAGTCTCTGGTGGTCTGCGGTGGACTTGTCCAGTGCACCATGTGTTTGCTGCAGGGTTCCAGTTGGCGCAAGCATGGGGACTTACCCACTGGGATCCCTCCCGTACCTGAATCAGGTGCAGGGTCCCTGGCACTCCAGGCATCAGTGCAAGCTGCTACTTGCCAGAGCTTAAACATAGAAACATAGACTTCAACGGCAGATAAGGACCAGTTGGCCCACCCAGTCTGCCCATTTCCCTACCTATTTGATAAGCCTCAGATTCTAGTTAACCAACAGCCTACTTTCTGCAACTCCCCACTATAATTGCCTTATGTCTGTCCCATGCATGTTTGAATTCCCCACACTGTTTTAGACCCCACAACCTCTCCAGGAAGGCGGTTCCATGCGTCCACCACTCTTTCCATGAACAATAATTTCCTCACGTTACCCCTGAGCAGTCCCCCCCTCTAACTTTAAATTGTGCTCCCTTGTTCTTACGCATCTCTTTATCTAAAATATGCTACCCTCCTGGACTTTGTTGATTCCCTTCAGGTACTTAAAAGTTTATATCATGTCCCCCCTGTCCCTCCTTTCATCAAGGGTATACATATTAAGCTCTCTTAGTCTCTCTTCATATGGTTTCTAATGTACACCCTGAACCATTTTAGTTGCCCTCCTCTGGACTGCTTCCATCCTGTCTATGTCCTTGCGTAGATGAGGTTTCCAAAACTGCACGCAGTACTCCAGATGGGGTCTCACCTACTGTCTGTATAGAGGGATAACCACTTCCCTTTTTCTACTTGTGATTCCCCTCCCTATGCATCTCAGTATCCCCCTGGCTCTCCTTACTGACTTCTCACATTGCTTACCCTCCTTTAGGTCATCTGCACCAGATGCAGGCTCCTATGAGAATTGGACTCATGTAGCATAGGAATGGCAGTGAAGTATTGAACTGACGCCAGTCCCACCCCTGACCTGTAGAGATGGACACGCATTGGGGTGTGCCTTTGGGTCATTGCCCATAACGGTCATGACATTTCACCTCACCCTACCCTGCAGACACTGACAAGTGTTGAGGTGTGCCTTGAGTGTTTGGGCTTTACTCACTTCATTCCATAAGGAAATATGCTGAAATGGGTGCAGTATAGGAGAATGGAGTGAACTCTAGGGCCAGTGAGTCCAAGGCGCACGTCGATGCCTGTCACTGGCTGCAGGGTGGGGGTGGAATGGCATGAGCATTACTGACAACAATCCCAAGTCATAGCCCTGATGCCTGTCAGTCCCTACAGGGTAGGGCATTATGCTCAAAAACCCTAACTCCCTGGGAGTTTCTTGGTATTTTTACTCCAAGTTTTCAACATGGGCTTCTTGTGATCCCACCACATGAACAGTGACACTATCAGTTCGTTAGCCAAAAGGTGATTTTGCACAGCGACTGTGCCATTTGGCACCACAGGTGTGAAAACACATTTCAAACAGGATGTGAAAAATGACAGCTGTACTGTTCATGAGGAGGTGTAAAAAATGGCAATGTTGATAATCTGGAGTGAAAATATAAAAAAACTGGTGAAGTCATGAGTGTGCGTAGAAACTGCGCAATGCACACCCATAATGTAATTAGTTTGGGGATTTTTTAAAGCAGATTTTCAACATAGGCATTTTGGGACCTCCGCTCATGAACAATGCCACTGTGATTTTCTTAATCTGTCCCAAGCACTGATTTCCCACAGCGACCGTGCTATTCTGCACTGGAAGTGCGAAAACACATTTCGGCCAGGGTGTGAAAAATGACAGCTGTACTGTTCATAAGGAGGTGTGAAAAAATACCAATGTTGAAAATTTGAACTGAAAATATTATGAATTCACGAACTTACGAGGGTGAGTGGAAATTGCACAATGCACACTTGTAACACAGTCCTTTTATGGAATTTTGTCACCAAATTTTCAACATAACCAGTTTAAGACCTCTGCTTATAAACAGTGTCACTGTGATTTTCTTTATCTGTCCTGGACATTGATTTTGCACAACGACCATGCCACTGTACACTACATGTGCGAAAACACATTTTGGGTGAGATGTGAAGAATTACAGCTGTACTGTTCATAAGGAAGTGTGGTAAAATGGCAATGCTGAAAATCTGGAGAGAAAATATTAGAAATGCTCAAAGTTACGAGTGTGAGTAGGAACTGTGCAATGCACGCTCATAAAACAGTCATTTTGGGGATTTTTTTCACCAAATTTTCAACATAGGGTTTTGGAAATTCTATCTCGCGAACTGTGACAGTGTTGTTTGTTAATCAGTCCCAAAAGGTGGTTCCGGCGCAGTGACTGCAAAATCACATTTCAGGACTGAATAACAAAATGACAGTGACCGAGTTCATGAGGTGGGGTCCCAAGAACCCCATGTTGAAAATTTGGTGAACAAATTCCCAAAAATGGCTGTAATATGCACCAAAGTTGAAAAAAAAAAACATTTACGCCATTATACAGCTTACGGCATTTCTTGAGTTCGTGGTCGACTTTGAAGAATGCAGACATGTTCCTGGTCACGAAGATTGTAGCGTGGGCTCTGGAGGTAAATATGGGGTGAGTGGGGTATGGGGAGTTGGGAATTATGCACAGGGTGGGCGGGTTGTGGGAGGGCAGGGAGATCAATGAGGGCTGTTTTTTTTCTTCTAGGTGTTTTTATTACAAAGACAACGGGGGACTTTTACCACACTGGGGTGGGCTCCCAGTGTGGCACCAGGAAGTTTGTTTGCAGGGGCAGTTTAGCCAGTGGGGGATTGGGCACCCCCCCGTGGGCCATACAGATGTTTGTCATGCTGGTGTGAGCTCCCAGCATGGCATCTGGAAGTTTGTTTGGGATGCAGTGGAGCCAATGGGGGATTGGGCACCCCCATCAGCCATACAGTGTGCTGGGGGGACACATGAGCTGAGGGGGGATTGGCACCCCCATCAGCCATACAGTGTGCTGGGGGGACACATGAGCTGAGGGGAGATTGGGCACCCCCTCAGCACACAACAAATGGGGGAGGTGCATCATGCCAATGGGGATTTGGCTACCCCATAGACAAATAAACTGGGGAGGGGATCATGCTGACAGGGGGACTGGGCACCCCGTTGGCTTTTTTTTTAAATTTTATTGAAATGTTTCACCAGGAAGGCACACTGAACGGTGGGCAGCAGCTTTCCATCAGTTTCGTGGGTCTGTGAGAGGCCGACGGAGAAGCCGTCACCATGGGGATACCACACAATACACTAAAACAGCTGATTGCATGGTGACATGACCAAGTTTCTTTACGCATTGTGGCATGCTCATTAACTGCTGGCATCAACATCATGCTCCTCTATTTGTTGCACAAAGAACAGCACTAGAACGGACTGCTGTCATTCGGCACAACACTGCCACACCTCCATAACTCACTTTTGAAGGAAGCTGACGCAATGTGTTTCTTGCACATGTGTGCAAGCAACACAAAAAGACAATAATAAAAGTGGTGGTCAAACAATTTTATTAGACCATACCAAAGCAGTGTGTCAGGAATTAGTAACATGAATGGAATTCAGGCTGCCAGTCTGTATAACATTAATACTGGGTCAACCATTAGCACCAAAGAAATGACAAAAATACTAAAAAAATGGGTCAACACCTCTGTTAAAAAGATTTAAATATTTTTTATTTTATTTTTCTTCTCACAAAATTCGGGCAACAGTTTCATGGTAACTCCACTTCATCAGGCCCTTACAAATTAAAGAAAAGTTTCAGTCCTGCAGGTATAGATTACCAGATGTACAGTAGGTCAACCTTATATCAAAGCCAAATATACCGTCCCAGTACATACATATTCCTTTCTTTTTATAATTTTATAAAAAAATGTTATCCAGAGTCTCATAACAGCTAAACAAATCCATTTATAAGACATAGAAATTATAAGTACAACACATCAACTATATAAGCACTGCAGCCTCTACATGTTCCTTTCCAAATTGTCTTAAACATACTTAATGACAAATTCTCCTCAGTTCTAGATTTGTTTTACAGAAGACTGTATCAAGTAAAAGAATCCAGATATCTACCTTTGAAAATTTTTTTATAACTCCAACTCAGCGGCTTGTATTCTCTCAGCCATGACAATGAAAGGGTGGAACCCTAAAATGGGGACAGAAGCTCTATTTAGCATGTAATATTAATGTTCTCACCTGAGATTATAAATTCATTTCTGTCTCACTTACTTGCAAAACACTCAGCATTGAAACTACAAACTATTCCAGTTCCTTTCCAGCTTATCTTAATATTTTATACCTGAAAAGACCAAAAAATGTCCCATAAGTTTTTGAATACACGTAGGCCCAGATATTCAAAAGGGTTGCGCCATGCACAAGTCCGAAATTGCACCATTCTGCGATATTCAGTAGGAAGCAGTTGCGCGACTGAAAACATGCTGAGCAACAGCGCAATGCAAATGGATGCATGTTGAACTGGAGGGGGAGCAACCATGCATAAACTGCACAGCCCGATATTCAGCTGGGCTGTGCAGAGTTGTGCAGGTGCAACCCCCAACCTACGCCTGCACAACTTTGAGCCAAAAAAAAAAAAGGAGTAAGTCGAGGACCACCCACAGGTGAGCTGCCACATTGCAGGGCACAACACAGCAGCTGCCACCTGTGGCTGGCCCTCAACCTACTCCCTGTGCCCCCCGCAGCCCGATCGTGGACGAAAGTGTAAACATCCCCCGACTGGCCAGATCACGGGGCAAAGCAGAAAAGTCCCCCTCCCGACTGGCCCGATCGTGGGCATAAACATCCCCCCACCAGCCCGATCGTGGGCAGCAAAGTGTTCCCCGAACATATCCCTGGTGGTCCAGTGGACCAATAAGCCCGATCGTGGGCTGAAGAGTGTTAAACCCCCAAAGCGTATCCCTGGTGGTCCAGTGGACCGATAAGCCCAACTGTGAGCTGCATAATGTGGCAAACCCTCCCGTCCCAAGACCATATCCCTGGTGATCTAGTGTCCCCCCACACCCACCCACGAAGCCCCACCCCTCCCCCCACAGCGGTGGGTGGCAGCATCCCACCCGCCTGGTGCAGAGCAAGTGATTTTGTTAATCTGTCTGGAACATTGATTTCACACACCGACCGCGCCATTGTGCGCTACATGTATGAAAACACATTTCGGTTGAGATGTGAAAAATGACAGTTCTACTGTTCATAAGGAGGTGTGGTAAAATGGCAATACTGAAAATCTGGAATGAAAATATTAAAAATGCTCGAAGTTACGAGCGTGCGTAGGAACTGTGCAACACACGCTCCTAAAACAGTCGTTTTGGGGAATATTTTCACCAAATTTTAAACATAGGGGCCCAGATATTCAAACTGCACTCAAAACTGGCACAACAGCAGGAGCAAGCGCAAACCAGTTGCGCAAATGCGCAACAGGTGCGATATTCAAACATGGAGCAGAGCAAATTGCGCAAGCAACCAACATCTGAATATCGCACATACTGCGCCATCGCTCAACCAGGAAAGAGAAGCTGAGCCAAAATGTTGCGCTATGGCGCAACAGGAAGCTCAGCTGAGCAGTCCAGAGCTGCGTCAGAGCACAGCCCCCCCAGAGCAATGGAACTGCACATCCAGGAGGCAGGCTGGGGCCCACCGCCAGCCATGCCACACATGGGCACAGGAACACACTGCAGAACCTACACCACACCGGCACACCCCAAGCACAGCATCACTGGGGGTGGGACGGATGATCCACGTGCCCATGGGGACAAGCCAACAAAGCATAGCAGAGCCCTGACACCCCAGCACAACCACTGGCAGGTGGAGAGTGCCGCACACAGGGGGTTGACAACCACAGTGCACATCAGCCCCCCGTATGCACAGCACACCCTGCACCATGACCCCAAGACACCACCCATGTGCAGTGACTGGCACTGCAGAAACACTGCCATCCTCTGGCACACGTCAACCCCGTGCTGCAGAGAAGCATACAGGCCAGACCCACCCTGTGCACCCAGCAGTGGGTGGCAGCAGATGGCAAGACCAACAGAAAGTCAGTGCCATGCTGAGATACCTCCCCATGCACACACACACACACACACACACACACACACCAGGACCATACCACCCCAGATGGCATGCACACCACTGCAACTGAGCACCCATAGCCAGCTGCAAATCAGAGACCAACACAGTATTCATATCAAAATATAAAGGTATATTTAAAGTTTCAAATACTAAATAACCAAAACCATAAACAACAACTATTTACAAGGGGGACGGTACAAGGTAGGGGTGTTCAAGGGGTAGAGATGAACAACTGGGAGAGGGAAGGCAGGGTGGTAGGGATGGGAGAAGTGGAAGGGTATGTGCCCCTAAGGCCCAGCCGGCTGGTCATCCTCTGCCTGGTGCTGCACTGTCTGGTGACGCTCCCTCCGCAGGCCATGTCGCCTGATTGACTGAAGGATGGCCTGGTTCTCAATGGCCACCTGTGTCAGGCCCCGAATGTCATGCCGAATCCTCCGGAGAACCTCAAGGCCTAGGAAAATGGGAACACAGTCAATGGCTGTGACTGACCACAACCCTGAACACCACCCAACCTGCAAGCCATATAGCCCAATGTCCCGCACCTGTGATGGCATACACCCGCCCACAGTGAACATGCACATGGCCATCACAAATAGGCGGGCATCAGCTATGCGCACCACTGCCCACACACACACTGCCCACGTCCAGCACAGTACAAACAAGGCTGGCAAGTGACGTGGCAACGTGGTGTGATGCCAGTTACTCAGCTATGTGCCCAGTGCATGTCTGGACCACCAGTGACGCATACACAGACGTGCTGTGATACTGCACAGTGATGCATGTCACCTGTGTCGTGCCTACATACATGGATACATAGACAGTGTCGGCAGATAAGGGCCTATGGGCCACCCAGTCTGGCCATTTTACCTTGTAAGTTCACTCTGTTTTCCTATAAGTCTGTTGCACCTTTACCCCTGACCTCCAGAATTCCTTTATGGCTATCCCATGCATTCTTAAACCCCATGACCAAGTCAGCCCCCACCACTTCCTCTGGCAGGGTGTTCCACTTGTCCACCACCCGTTCTGTGAAGAAATTCTTCCTCATGTTTCCTCTGAATCGTCCCCCCTCCAACTTCATCCCATGCCCTCTAGTTCTGGAACATCTTTTACGCTTAAAAAAAGTGTTTTCCTGCACTCTGTTCCCCCCTGTAAGATACTTGTATGTCCCCATCATATCCCCCTCCCTCCCTCCTCCAGGAGTACATGTTCAGTTCCTTCAACCTGTCTTCATAGGACTTGTGATGCAATCCATGCACCATCCGTGTTGCCTCCTCTGAACCCTCTCTGCCCAGTCCATGTCCATACGTGGTATGGTCTCCAGAACTGTACACTGTACTCCAGTGTGGGCGCCTCACTAGTGTCTTGTATAGTGGAATTATGACCTCCCTTTGGTTGTGTTGTGCATGGCTGGTGGTCTTGCGCCCCCCCAGCATGCAATAGCATCCATGAAGTAGTGATACTCACACTCCTCCAGCAGCTGGCTCTGCCGCTGCTGCTGCTGCTGCTGCTGCTGCTGCGGTTGGGGCACAACACCCCCCGGCACCGGGGCCCTGGCACGGCCCACCTCACCCTCGCCCGGCGTCCTCAAAATCCGGCCTGTGGGAGATATATGTTGAGACAAACATCAGTGTGACTCAAAAGCAGAGTGCTCCCTGCCCCAGTGAGAGTGCTTGCCCACACAGCCATAACCATCCATCGCACAGCTGCACACACTGACACAGCCCACCGTGTCTGAGCCGGCACCTATGCACAGCCACCCAAGCACACACACACCCCTACAGAGAATATAGGTGCATAGATGGTACACTCACCTGGCCTAGGCACCATGCCCCACCTGGCACATGAACGCAGCCGCGTCAAGAGTTCCAGCTCCCTCTGGCGGAGGTCACTGTACCAGTGCCGGCACTGCTCAGCAGACCGGCCCCGGCCAGTGACCTCCACCAGGTCAGTGGCCACTTGCTGCCACATGTGGGTCCTAGGCATGGTGAGGGGGGCCTCACCATACAGTGCCTCACAGTGGGGCTCCACCAGGGCCACCAGGTTGGCCACTTCAAGCTGGCTCCAGGACACCGCCCTCCTCCTAGCCATGGCACCAACTTTACAGCAGGCAATATGGCACCCCGCTGCACCATAACCCCACATGGAGTTGTTGCGCAATAGACCACCACAGGCTCCAATCGCGCTCTTCGATCAGCGCCGTCACTTTACATGGCGTTGTCACCAGACAGAGCAATAAGGACGTACACATGGCATGCCAACAGCGCCAGGGGTCAGAGGGCATACACAAGGTCACGGCAATGACGCAAGGCAACGCACAGCACCATAGGACGTATAGGCATCCTGCGCGACTGCCAAGCTGAGCACCAGTGCCACAGTGGACTATCGCGCAGTAGTGCCACAGCGCCATATAGTGCCCAGTGCTGTAGCGCCACTGGAATAATGGTGGCCATGGTCTGAATCGCCTATCATGCTCAGCAGGTCTGCAGCGCGATAGACGCATGCGTAAGCTGTCTGGGCATGCGCAATGCAGTGTGGCACACAGCCACAAACCTGCGCCATTGGCTCAGCCGGACCTTCCATATTGGGCAAAGCGCAAATACGCGATATTCAGCCGACATATGCAAATCATGCGATCAGCCATTCAAAGGCGCAGTGGCGCGATTAGCATGTCATTAAAGTTGCGCCACACCTCATTTGCATGTGTTGCGTTATAAAAATGCGACAGTGGGTTGTGCTGGCCAGATTTGGTTACTGCAGGTGAGAGGTGAGTTACATGCTGTGTGATGCTCAGGACAATGCCATGGGCGGAGGATGATAAAGGCTGAGGGCTGAGCATGAAAGGGCACTAGAAAGGGACAAAGGACACCCTTTCTATCAGTATCTGCCATGCGAGTGGAAACGTGGGGCTTCCGCCCCCCCGGGCCGGCAGCTATGCTCATGGGGAAATGCTGTCGACTGCACAGTGACAGGTGTCCACTTCCACCCATACAGATCACCATGACTGACCAGAGCCAAGCTGAGGGTGTGGACGGCGGGCGTAGGAGGAGGCCGAACTTCACCGTGGCAGAGACGGAGGCCCTCTTCCAGGCCTACCTGGAGGATGAGCCACTAGTGAGTGGACGGAGGGGCACCCCTCAGGAATGTGCAGCTGCATGGGAGGGGGTAGCTCAGGCCGTCAACCTGCACGGAAGCCACCAGCGCTCCGTGCAGGAATGCAAGAAGAAGAAGCGGACTGACCGCAGGAGGCTGAAGGAGAAGGTGGCAGCCTTCAGGGCGGCACGTGCTGGCACTGGTGGGGGCCCACCAGTGGTGTTGCAGCTGACCCCTACAGAGGAGACACTGGTTGCAGCCATGCAGCCGAGTGCCATTGCGGCGTACCAGGCGGAGGATTCCAGACAGGTGGAAGCCCATCACTGCATGGTATGACATGGTGGTGTTGTTGGGGGGGGGGCTGTTGTTCACATGCACTCACATGTACTCTCTTTCTGTTAAAGATCCTGTTCGTCTTCAGGAGACGGTGGTGGTGGTGGGTCCAGACAGTGATGCAGACCTGCTGGACATGGAGGAGGGACCATCCACCTCCACCACCAGCCTGCAGGCACTGCAGCAGCATGAACGCTGGGCCAACAACTCCGGTGTCAGTGATACGGGTGCAGGGTGCACAGCCTGTGTCACAGCAGTCTGGCATGCAGGTATGCCAGCATGCTGTGCCTATGGCATGACGCACCTGCACCATTGATGATAGCAGGCCTGCAATGGGCAGTGATAGGTGTGCGTCCCATGACGGACACATGGCAGGCCAGCACATGCCCCTGGGCCTTCCTGGTTCACACCTGTGTAGCAGCATGCTGGCACAGTCCCAGACTGTGCCTGTCGGCACCGGTGGGGCAGCACCGGTGGCTGTGCATGTGTCTGGCACTGTTGTCAGCACGGAAGTGGAACAGGTGGACCTGGGGGCTCAGCAGTTGGAGGGGCGACAGCAGCAGTCACACACCAGGTCTGGGGGTACAGTGTCAAGCAGTGGCACATGTCCACTGCCCTTTGATCCACCCATACCTGGTCCTGGCGAACAGCGCCCACCCTCAAGGGGTGCTGTGCACCAGGACCGTCCACACCCTGGGGGTCACGATGCCATTGGGGCACAGTACCCATTGGACATGCACACCCACCTGCTGCAGGACTCAGTACAGCTGCAGGGGTGGATTGCAAGGTCCGTGGAGGCACTGTCTGTGTCCGTGGAGTGGCATAGCAGGGAGTGTGCTCGGGACCGAGCCGAGCTGGTCCTTATGCAGACAGATGTGACCGCTGCCATTGACAGGCTGACCCAGGCAGTGGTCTCTGTCATGGACGCATTGGCCACACTGTCAGGTGCCCCTGTACCACACACCCCACACAGTGCGCTCTCCACACCCCATTCCAAGCATCGTGTGACACCAGGCCTGTCGATGCCGGGTTCTACTGTGGGCATCCCGAGCACCCCTGGTGCAAGTTTGTTTGGCAGGATGCAGACCCCTGTGCGGGCAAGGTCGCGTTCGCGCAGTGGGACCCCTGGTGGTGCACCAGCGCCACCTGATGTGGCCCCTGCTCAGCCTGCCAGTGCTGCTGGGCCACGGTGGGGCCGCCCATGCATCCGTGGTGGCCGTGGGACAGTGCTACCTGACTGAGCTGTCTCCCAGTGCAGGCCCTGTCTGGTGTAGCCCTGTGTGCAATGTGTGTGTCATGGTGGGCAGTGCACTGCTGGGTGCTCTGCTCACGCGCTGACTTTGACCACCTGCACACTTCACAACTGCTGTCCAGGGAGTGCGTTGCATGATGATGCCTGCATTGCACTGTACACCAAGGTGCAGTGGTGCCCAGGTCCTGACACACGTACGTGGACAGTCCAGGTGGTGGGGGTGGTTGGTGGTGCTGTGTGTTGGCAATGTCATTTCCGCAGTGCTGTGCTGCTGCCCATGTACGCTGCCTGGTGTGTGTGTGTGTCCATATGAGTGCTCACCCCTCTCTGATGGTGTGTTGGTATGCCTGGAACCTTCAACTCCCCTGATCTTCATGCACGGTGTGTTCCCCTGTGTGCCTGTGGTTTGCGCATGGACAGTGTTGCCTGCACATGTCCCCTTGACTTACCTGTGTTGGGCGTAGTGCTCTTCTGCAATGGTGTCCCGGTGCAGCTGGGCCTGCCGGGTCAGTCGGGGGTCCCTCCGTCCTAGGGGGGGCTGCTCATCACTAACATCACCGGCGCCACTGGCGTCCCCATCGCTGTCCCCCTCTTGGACCTGTACGGCTATCCCATGGTCTTTGGCCATGTTGTGCAGGATGCAACAGGCCAGGAATATCCCACAGGCCTTTTGGGGCTGTACTGTAGGGCTCCACGGAGGTGTCCAGGCATCGAAGCGTGCCTTGAGCATCCCAAACACCCGCCTATGATGTTACGTGCTGCGCATGTGCCTCATTGAAGCATAGCTGCGCTTGGGGTCGTGGGCGCCAGTACGGTGTGAGCAGCCAGGGACGGAGTGGGTATCCGCAGTCACCTGTGTGGAGATAGTGAGATCAGTGTCATGTCAGGTCCATATTGCCCATATCCTTGTGTGCCACTACCATGGCACCTGTGTCATTCCACCCTTGCCCAGAGTTTGCATTCCATACATGTGTACTCACCCACTAGATGACCCGTGGGATGTCCCCAACCGAATCGATGGCACAGTGCAGACTGGTGCCATATGAGGAGGCACTCATGCTCGCCAGTGTGTGGCACAGACATTGATACGCGCCCAGTGGCATCACACACCACCTGGCAGTTGACACTGGAAAACCCCTTTCAGTTCCGATATGCCTGGCCGTCGGGGCCAGGTGGCGTGTGAATGGCCACATGGGTGCAGTCTATGGCTCCTAGCATGCCAGGCATACGTGCTACCCTGTGGAACTCCTGCATGTTTGTTGTACGCTCTGCCGTGGTGCTGGGGAAATGGATGTACTCCGCAGCATGAGGCAGCAGTGCGCTGAGGAATTGGGTGAGGATGCGTGACGTGGCTGACTGTGTAATGCCTGTGGTGTCCCCTGTTGGCCTCTGGAAGGTGCCAGTGGCGAGCAGGCATGTGCAGGCTGTCACCTTGGTCTCCACGGACAGAGCGTGACTCCGTCGTGAGAGTGCCTGCATCACATCACTGCACAGCTCGCAGAGCCATCTCAGTATTGCCCTGTTCAGGCGGTACCGGCCCACAATCTCGACGTCTGTGTACAGCTCGGAGCTGATGCGAGCACGATACCGCCTGTCTGGGGCATACCGCCGACGGGCTCCTCCGCGGCCACGGCCCCCTGCAGCATGGTGTCTCACACCTCTCATTACAGCTTCCATGGAAGCTGGCACTGTCCATCTCCCTGGCTTCTGCCCCCCCGGCTGCTGTTCCTGTGTTACCCCACTGCCCCCACTGCTGCTTCCAATGCACCGGGCACCCCCCACTGGCCTCTCTGTCCTCCTGGACCCACTGTCCCTCTCTGCCCTTCCAGCTCCTGTCTCTCTCTCTCTCTCTGTCTCTCTCCCCCAGTTTGCGGCCTGCTAGGGTTCTTGCGCCGCTTCCTTGAGCCTTTTTATTTTGGCTCAATTCTGCTACTGCGCAACTTCCAGCTGAGCCACTCTTGCGCATTGCGCAAGTGTTCGATTATCGCATTGCACACTTTATGCATGGACCCGCCCCCTTCGCTTGCGCATGCCTTCATTTCCATTGCGCTGTTGCTCAGCATGTTTTTGGTGGCGCAACTGGCCCCTTCTGAATATCGCAGAATGGTGCATTTTTGGAGTTGCGCATGCGCAACCCTGTTGTGCATGGCGCAACCCTTTTGAATATCTGGGCCAGGGTTTTTAGAAGCCTACCTCATGAACTGTGATACTGTCATTTTGGGTCTGGTATGACTTCCCATCTGTTGATTGCCCGACATTCTACATCCCGACTTCAAGTTCCTGCAATCGAATTTCCCAGTCAGTAGCATTTGCCAAAACATCAAATCCCGCAGCTACATTTATCGACATTTACAAAATGAAAAAATTATGTAAACGGACTAGCACACACAGCTTTAAACCCAGATGAGGAGGTTTCCATTCAAATTGCTCTTCCTAATTCAGAGTGCACTGACCCTCGTAATATAGCAATGTGGACTGCTTCTACCTGTTGCTGTTCTCGGAGGCAAGTGTATTTCCTTTGGGCTTCTTTGGTGACTTCCAATTTGACTGCTGAAGCATATAGTAAGAGTACCTTTTTCCTATTGTGTACGATGTTCTGTATGATGTCCTTGGAGTACAATATACTGAATTGCCAGCATGGCTGGCTGCTGACTTTTGCAATTGCCTCATCGCAAGCTATATGGATAAACTCTGAGACTTTTCATTAAGTCTGACACTCCTATTGATATTTTCTTTCAGCGCGGCATCACCTTCTTTTATATTTAGCAAGCAGTACACACACACACACACACACATCACTCTGGCAGGGCTGTCAGCGTGCTTATTTTTAGTTTTTTGGGGGGCGGCATGTATGATTCACAAATGACCACCTCAGCCATAGCTGCAGAGTGTGAGGGTTTAAAGCTGTGTGTTCTGTTTAATGCTAAAGCCCAAAGGAAATACACTTGCCTCCGAGAACAGCAACAGGTAGAAGCAGTCCACATTGCTATATTACGAGGGTCAGTGCACTCTGAATTAGGAAGAGCAATTTGAATGGAAACCTCCTCATCTGGGTTTAAAGCTGTGTGTGCTAGTCCGTTTACATAATTTTTTCGTTTTGTAAATGTTGGTAAATGGTGCTGCAGGATTTAATGTTTCGGTAAATAAACCCTGTCGGGAAATTAACTCCGGGAAGACGATTGTCGGCAAGTTGATGGTCGGGCAGTAGTACGGCTCCCATCATTTCATTAATCATTCTGGAAAGGTGGTTCTGCACAGTGACTGCTGAACCACCTTTTGGGACCTATTAATGAAATAACAGTGTCACAGTTCATGAGGTGGGGCCTCAAAAACACCATGTTGAAAATTTGGTGAAAAAATTCCCAGCAATGGCTGAGATATGCACTAAAGTTGAAAAAAAATCAATTTATGCCATTATACAACTTACCGGCATTTCTTCAGTTTGCAGTCGACTTTGAAGAGTGCAGACGTGTTCCCGGTCCACAGAAGATCATTGTGCTGGGCTCTGAAGGTAAGTATGAGTTAAGGTGGGGGTGTGGGGAGGTGGGAACGCAGAAAGTGGGTGCAGGTTGGGGAAGGGGGGCAAAAGAATCAACGACAGAAGGTTTTTTTGTTTCAAGTTTTTTTTTGGATTCCCACACGAGGAGGGACTTTTGCCATACTGGGGTGGGCTCCCAGTGTGACACCAGCCAGCTTTGGGGGTCGGTGGTGCTGACAGGGGATTGGGCACCCCTGTCGGCAAAGGAAGTTTTTGCCGTGCTGGGTTGCGCTCCCAGCATGGCATAGAAACATTTGGGGGGCAGTGAAACCGATGGGAAATTGGGCACCCTCGTCGGCAAATGAAGCTTTTGCCATGCTGGAGTGGCATAGAAATATTTTGGGGGCGGGCAGTGAAACCGAAGGGGGACTGGGCACCCCCATCGGTAAATGAAGCTTTTGCCATGCTGAGTTGGGCTCCCAGTGTGGTATACTAACATTTGAGAGGGGGCACGTTTGTTCTGTGGGCAGCCACAAATTCCACAGGTGATGGCAAATTCCTCGGATATTTCCGTGGTTTGCCGCACCAGCAGAATCGTGGAAAACTCGGGGCCCTGGCCATACACTTGACCATAGCTCAAACCTTGCCAGGTCCCTTCACAGCCATTCCACCCCTCCTTGTGTATCAGCCCTGTTGCAGATATTTGTGTCATCTGCAAAGAGGCATACTTTTCCTTCCAGCTCTTATGCAGTGTCTCCTAAAAGACATTGAAGAGTACCGGTCCCAATACTGAACTCTGTTGTACCCACTAGTAACTTCCCTTTCTCCAGAGTGTGCTCTGTTTACTATTACCCTTTACCTCTACGTCCTGTTATCCAGTCAATTTGTTGCCCAGGCTACCACCCTGGGACCCACTCCCAGGCTGACTAATTTGCTTATTAATCTTTTGTGTGGTACTGTGGCAAATGCCTTGCTAAAGTGTAAAGGGACACTGTCACCCCCTTAGATCTCAAAGTGTCCCTAGTTTAAACAAGCATTTGTCAATGCCAAATGTTGATTGTGTTGGTCTGTTGAGCTTGTTCAATGACCCTCAATCACTGACTCAGTCTGTTTGTTCCAGTGCTGCAGGCTGCTCTTTTGTACTGGGCTGCTGCCTGCATTGGAACCTTGTTCTTCTGAGGAAGAAATCCACAGCTGCCCGGACAGAGCTCCGTTGAGGTTGCTCACTCCCTCTGTCTCACTCACTCAGTTTGGCCCTCCTGACACTGCAGGCTGCCCTTTTGTACTGGGCTCCTGCCTCTGTTGGCACCTTTTTCTGCCCACAAAGAAATCTGCAGCAGTCCCGACAAAGCTGCGTTGAGCTTGCTCACTGCCCTTCTCTCACACGCCCATTCTGTTCTGCCAGGGCTGCAGGCTGCCCTTTTCTACTGGGCTTCTGCCTGCGTTGCTGCCTTCTTATGCCCACAAAGAAATTTGCAGCAGTTACAATGCAGCTCTGTTGAGCTCACTCACTCACTCATTCTGGTTTTCCTGCTGCTGCAGGCTGTTCTTTTGTACTGGGCCCCTGCATGCATTGCTGCCTTTTTCTGCCCACAAACAAATCTGCAGCAGTCCCAACAAAGCCCTGTTGAGCTCACTGACTCCTCTCTCACTCGCTTGTTTTGTGTCTCCTGGCACTGCAGGCTGTCCTTTTGTACTGGGCTCCTGCCTGCATTGGCAGCTTTTTCTGGCCAGAAAGAAATCTGAAGCAGTCCTGACACAGCTCTACTGAGCTCGCTCACTTCCCCTCTGTCACCCTCACATTCCATTTCTGCCAGCGGTGCAAGCTGGCCTTCTGTACTGGGCTCCTGCTTGCGTTGCCACATTTTCTGCCCACAAATAAATTTGCAGCAGTCACACTAGAGCTCCGTTGAGGTCGCTCACTACCGCTCTATCACTCGCTCGTTCTGTTTCTCTTGGTGCCACAGACTGCACTTTTGTATGGGGGTCCTGGCTGCATTGGCACCTTTGTCTGTCCACAAAGAAATCCACAGCTGTCCTGACAGAGCTCCGTTGAGTTCGCTCAGTCTCCCTCTCTCATCGCTCATTCTGTTTGTCCTGGCGCTGCAAGCTGCCTCTTTGTACGGGGCTCCTGCCTGCATTGGTGCATTTTTCTGCCCACAAAGAAATGCCAGCAGTTCTGATAGAGCTCCGTTGAGCTCACTAAGTCCCCTTGTCTCACTCGCTCGTACTGTTTCTCCCACCGCTACAGGCTGGCCTTTTGTACTGGGCTCCTGCCTCTGTTGGTGCCTTTTTTCTGTCCACAAAGAAATCTGCAGCAGTCCTGACCTCGCTTTGGTGAGTTCATTCACTCCCCCTCCCTCACTCGTTCTGTTTCTCACAGTGCTGCAGGCTGCTCTTTTGTACTGGGCTGTTTTGCTGGGGCCTTTGTCTGTCCACAGACAAATCTGCAGCAGTCTTGACAGAGCTCAGTTGAGCTCGGTCACTCCCCCCCGTCACTCGGTCGATCTTAATCTGTCCCAAACACTGATTTCCCACAGTGACCGTGCTATTGTTGAGCAGGAGTGCAAAAACATATTTTAGCCAGGATGTGAAAAATGACAGCTGTAGTGTTCAAAAGGAGTTGTGAAAAAATGCCACTGTTGAAAATGTGGCGTGACAGTATTATGAAGTTACAAGGCTGCGTGGAAACAGTTCAAAGCATGCTTGTAACACAGTCATGTTGTGGAGTTTCGTCACCAAATTTTCAACATAGGGATTTTAGGACCTCTGCTCATGAACAGTGCCACTGTCATTTTTTTAATCTGTCCCAGACACTGACTTCCCACAGTGACCACTTTATTCTGCGCTGGAACTGTGAAAACACATTTCGGTCAGGTTGTGAAAAATGACAGCTGTACTGCTATAAGAGGTGTGGAAAATGGCACCGTTGAAAATCTGTGACGGGTATTACAATCTGCGAAGTTATAAGGGTGCGTGGAAAGTGCGCAACGCACACTTGTAACACAGTCAATTGATGGGCTATCATCACCAAATTTTCAACATAGGCATTTTAGGACCTGTGCTCATGAACAGTGTCATTGTCATTTTCTTAATCTGTCTCAAACAATAATTTCCCACAGCAACCGCTCTATTTTGCGTCAGAAGTGCAAAAACACATTTTGGCTAGGAGGGGAAAAATGACAGCTGCACTGTTCATAAGTAGGTCCAGGAAAATGGCAATGTTGAAAATCTGGAGTGAAAATATTATAAATTCACGAAGCTGTGAGCGTGCGTGCCAACTGCGCGATGCACGCTTGTAACACAGTCATTTTATGAGTATCATTACCAAATTTTCAGCATAGGCATTTTAGGACCTCTACTCATGAACAGTGTCACTGTAATTTTCTTTAATCTGTCCTGAACACTGATTCCCACAGCGACCGTGCTATTCTGTGCTGGAAATGCAAAAACACATTTCAGCCAGGATGTCAACAATGACAGCTATACTGCTCACAAGGAGGTGTGACAAAATGCCAATGTTGAAAATCTGGCATGAAAATATTGTAAATTCGCAAAGTTATGAGCGCATGCAGCAACTGCGCAATGCACGCTTGTAAAACAGTCATGTTTTGGATTTTTTTTCCACCAAATTTGCAACATAGGCTTTTTGAGAGCCCACCTTATGAACACTGACACTGTCATTTCATTAATCGGCTCCGAAGGGTGATTCCGCACAGTGACTGTGAAACCACCTTCCGGGGCCGATTAACGCCATGACAGTTCAAGAATTCATGAGGAGGGGACCCAAAAACCCAATGCTGAAAATGTGTTGAAAAAATTCCCCAAAATGCCCGAGATATGCACTAAAGTTGAAAAAACCCTATTCATTACATTATACAGCTTATCGGCATTTCCTCAGTTCGCGGTCGGCTTTGAAGAGTGCAGAAGTGTTCCTGGTCCACAGAAAATCATTGCACTGAGCCCGGAGGCAAGTATGGGGGTAAGGGGTATAGGAGGCAGGGTGCGCAGTAGGTGGGTGCGGGTTGTGGGGGACCCGGAGACTATGAAGGACCATTTCCTTTTCAGGTAAAAAAAAGTTGTGGGACCATTTTTAACTTTACAGGGCATGTCATGCCACTGGAAGTCTTGCTTGGGAAAGCTAGCCGACGGGGGATTGGGCACCCCGTCGGCAAACAAAAAAGGGATTCATTTCTGCCGACGGGATAGGGGCACCCCATCGCAGACAACAAATGGGGTTATAGTATGCCAACGGGAGTGGGCCCTCGTCGGCAAATAAACATGGGGGGTAGATATTGTTTGTGAATATGGCAGCAAGCTGCCGCCATGTTCACAAACAATATCAGACATCCTACATCCTGCCCTGCAATGACGGGCCGCTCTCTCATTGCAGCGGAAGGCTGACGTTGCAATGACAAGGCGGCCTCTGATTGCAGCAGCTGATTTTTAGAAAGTTGTGGCACGCTGGCTGAGCTAGTGTCAGCAACAGCGTGCCACATCATTGGGGGATGGGGGACAATCCTTTGCAGGCTGTGGGGGCATTGGGCACAACAGTGCCACGCCTCCACAACCTGCTTGTGGAGAAAGCTGATGCAATATGTTTCTTGCGCTTGCGTACAATCAACATAAAAACACTTTTTATGATTGTTCACATTCTATAGAGATTATTGATGCTGCTGGTAGTTTGACTCAGATCACTTTTTTTCTTTTCTACAGTAAAAAATGAACTGCCCACCATACTGGTGTTACCACACCAAACATTTGTTTACATTTCTTGACCAACTCCCTCTGCATCTTTCCTAGACTTAGGAACACCCACAAGACAATATAGTCACTCATTATGCAGTGGGAGTAGAGGAGACTATTGTATCATGAGTGGTTGCACTGTTTGAGGGTGGTTCTAATGTTTCATTAAGAGCAATTCAATGATTTGAACCAAAACAAAGCTTGGCATAGCTATACATTACCATGCATTTTGGTTTTAATAAGCAAGGAGGCAGATAAAAAAACAGCAACATCAAAAATTTTGGAGACAGTAAACAATCATAAAATGTGGGTTTTACCTAAAAATAATATGATGCAAAAAAGGTTGACAGCGTCCCTTTAAGTAGGCCATATCTACAGCCACTGCCTGGCCTACTACTTTGGTCACCCAGTCAAAGAAATCTATTAGATTTGTCTGACATGACCTTCCTGCTGTGAATCTATGCTGCCTTGGGCCCTGTGCCCCACTAGCCTATAGGTACTAGACAATTATTTCTTTCAGAAGTGATTCCATCATTTTCCCTACCACCGAAATCAAACTAACAGGTCTGTAGTTTCTTGCCACTGCCTTGCTCTCACTCTTGTGAAGGGGGGATAACATCTGCCTTCCTCCAGTCCTCCGGTACCACACCTTACTCCCATTATTTGTTAAAGAGGGTAGTCAGTGGTGTCACTAAGTCTGCCCTTAGTTCTTTTAGAATTCTGGGGTGAACGCCATCAGGTCCCATTGCTTTGTCCTCCCTGAGTTTTAAGAGTTCTTTCAGGACCCTTTCTTCTGCAAATTGCATTTTTCCTGAAGAGGCAGAGTGTCTCTGGTCATGAGGGTGCTAGCCAGAAATTGTGTGTATCCTGAGTGAACTGGTTAGAGGGGCTGAGAGCCAAGGTCTTGCTGTAGCAGAAGAAAGGGTTTGGGCACTGCTAAACTGACTGCGTGGACTGGTGTACAGGGGGGCTGTTGGTGCTGAGTGTTCCTCCCGCTGAATTGCACTGACACTGATTGACTCAGGAGCTAGCACCCATTCAGTTTGCACTGAGCCTCGCTGAAGTGACTGCCTGAAAACTGATTGTTGAGAACTCAGTGCAGGGACAGCAGAAGGACTCCAACTATTTGGGAGTCCTCACACAGAGCAAGGGAGGGTACTTGCTAACCCCTCCCAAGTGGGAGTCAGTGTCTCAGGAGATCATGAGTCTTGCATCAGAGGGATAGAGCACTCTGATAGTGGGAGTCGGGTTGTGGAGCCACTCCCAGGTCTGGGTCTTCTGGGGCTGGTGTTTTCCTGCTGCAGTGCTCTGCAGTGGGCCAGATGCAGCTGAAGATGACAAGCGGACAGAACTACAATCAAGGTGACCAGCTGCACGATCCTCAAGCAAGTTCCATCTGGACAGAGGGAACCTGGTTGGCCTGTTTCATTTGTGCTGCTCGAGAGTTAGGAGCTCCTTTTCCCTTGATGCTGAAATATTCAAACCACGAGTACCCCAGACCTGGTTAAATGGAGCGGACAGGGAAATGTTTTGTTTTTTCTTCTCAACATCAATTTTCTGCAATTTCAGAGCCCCAACAGTTGGCCAATCCATGGCACCATCCCAGGCCTGCATCTAGTGGGTATCTCTAGGGAAAATTCTGAGGCACTGGAACCAGTGGTAGAGGGTTTGGCCTGCGGGACCATAGCTTCACATTGCATATTTCACTTATGTTTTTCTTTTCACAATTACCCCGTACCCAGGTGTCCCTTTCCTTATCCCTTCCC
Organism: Neoceratodus forsteri; assembly: GCA_016271365.2. Taxonomy (NCBI): domain Eukaryota; kingdom Metazoa; phylum Chordata; order Ceratodontiformes; family Ceratodontidae; genus Neoceratodus; species Neoceratodus forsteri. The sequence continues at coordinate 1,229,518,653 of CM057454.1, forward strand.
CCTAAATAAAGCTGTGAATTTGTTGTTTGAACCTGCTGTGCTAGTGAATTTCATTGCATGTGTTTATTGCCGAGTCATATAGTATATGGTGAGACAATACTGGGGGACACAGTGTGCAGAGTGGCTGGTTGGGGAGGCAGGTAGGCACAGTATCCCATGGGGCTGTGCCAAACAGATTTCTAGCCTACTGACACTTTACTCTGGGAGGCGGCACCATGCAATTTCTTACTATTTCTGGTAACTAACCCACAATAGTCATTGTAGCAGGACCCAGGACCCTTGCAGAGTACAAGAGACAGTTGGCAAGGGGGGGGAGTAGCCCAGTGGCACATGGCACCAGGGGGGCTACATTTTCTTTTATATCACCTACAAATAGTGCTTCCATTCCTCTGGTTAGTTTTTCATGAGTTTTATTTGAGTTTTTGGGCCTGCACATTTTTGTGAATGGTTGAGCCCACCACATTTGCGACACTCTTGTCCACACACTGGGCAAGCCTTTGGCTGATACCACAGCCGTTAACGGGGGGGGGTTCTTATGATTCGAAAGAACCCCCCTTTTGAAACTCTCCCCTTTTTTTCATAATTTGTGAAATTTTTTTCATTATTTCTTTTTATTTTGTGACTGTCACAGAGTGCTTATGCACACATGATGAACCCCAGCACTTTTTCTCTGCATGCATGCCCCTCCCATGTGCTACCAATCAGCTCCCTCAGTGCCAGTAAGATGACTGGAGCTGCTTTGTGAGTCTTTCTCCGCACCGTCCCCCTATGACTGGCTGGCCAACTGCAGTTCACGTCAGCATTGTGAATGTAACTGGAATACAGCACGGATGCTGCACACAATTCACACTGTTAGCTAGCACTCGAGGAAGATGGAGCATGGTGGCAGGCTCAGAGACGATGTCTCCAGGAGAGCAAAAAAGAAGTAGAGGACCTCGACTTATAATATTATCAGTCACCAGCACATTTTTCACATTTTTGGGACAGTGCCTAATATCTATGAATATGGTACAAAAAGTGCACTTTCTGAGTTTATTATCCTTGGTAAATGTATCCAATCCCCTTGGTTAAAACTTCATCTGAGTCTCGGGATAGCCTGCAAATTGTATAGTGCACTGTCCACAGAACCCTGTTCAAAATACACAGAATGAGGTGCTCTGCTCTATTGCCGGGCCACTATTGCCAAAGATGTGTCCCTTAATAACTGCACATCAAGGGATAGGCTGTGCAGTTGAACAAGGGAGCTGTTCAGTGTGTGGGCTGAAGACTTAGAAATAAATTACTTAAATCCTCCTCTGTGCACAGTTGTCATGTTTCTTATGCCTGTTTGAAACTTTTCATAAGTTAAGTAAAAGAGGTCCCACAGTGGAAAGGCAATGCAAGTGTTTGGAAGGGTCTGGCTGGGATCTGCACTGCCACTTCCCCATCCTCTCTCTATTCTCCTCCTTGGTCCTGTTGCCCCTGGTAACCACTATTCCCTTCATTATGTCCCAGCCCTACTTGAATCCTCTGATTGTTTTTGCACCCACCAATTCAGCTGACAGACTGTTCCAAAGTTCCACCACTCTTTCCGTAAAGTAGTACTTCCTCACAGCTCTCCTGAACCTACCGTCTGTTAATTTCCATTCGCATCCATGTGACCTTGAATTGGTACACAGGCTTTATAAATAATACACCACAGTTCACTTTAATTCCTTTAAGGAACTTGAAGGTCTCTATCACATCTCCCCTCTCCCTTCTGGTCTCCAGTGAGCACATATTTAGTGCCTTGAGGCGCTCCTCATAGGATCTGCCTTGCTGTCCCTGAATCATTTTTTGTTACTCTGTGCTGCTCTGTCTCCAAGCTATCCTTATCCTTTCTGAGGTGAGGACTCCAGAACTGGGCACAGTACTCTAGGTGAGGCCTCACCAGGGATCTATAGAAGAGAAGTATTACCTCCTTTCTTCTGCTATCAGTACCCCTATCCAGCATCCTGCTAGCCTTGCTGTAGGCAATGTTGCACTCACTCAATTGTTTAAATGGTATATTGAGTTGGGGAGGGTGAGGGTTATAGTAAGATGTAAAGGGAGCTCAGATATGAGTTATATAGACTTAAAATAAGCCACAACAGACCATACCATAGCACATGGTTTCTGGGAGCTTATCAGCCCCAGACCCCTGCCCTAGAAGCAAGCCAACAGTGCAGTAAGTTAGTAGCATACAATACCCAGCCCAAACCAGCTACAGACTCCACATTGAGGTTCAGTGCATATATGTATACAAACACACACACACACACACACACACACACACAATCTTTGCCACTCAGATAGTAATAATTGTCCTTAGAGCAGGAGGTGGAGGGGAGCTCACAGATGAGTTGTTTTGGTTTAAAATAAGCTAAACAATGAGCCACAGAGCATCTAGTACCCCAGAGCTTTTGGGGGCTTGGCACCCCCAGACCACTTACCTACACACCAGTAGATACAGCTGCAGATATTAAAACTGATAACATAATATATGTGAGACAATGCCTTAGATATATTACAGTAGCAGCATCTTGCTGCACTCTGGTACTGAATACATATATGTATTCACCCCGCAGCCAGCCAGATAATAATTTTGCTTAGAGCAAGGGGTGTAGGAGATCTCAGATATGACTTCTTTAGCTTCACAATAAGCCACAAAATGTACCACAGAGCATCTAGGACCCCATGGCATCTGGGGTCCTGGCGGCCGTAAGACCCACAGCTTTTTTTAAAGGTAGCAGACTGCAAGCCGGGCCAGTAGCATAGAAGGCTGAGGTGCTGGTGTCTTACCTCATGCTACACTGGTGACCTGGATTTGGGAACAACCTTGGGTCACCGGGGTGCCGGCTTGGAGGGGCTGGAGTGGGATTGAGCCTTGGCTCTCCCCTCCAAAGGGGTGGCTGCCCTCCCATCCATAGTCTCACTCCCACTGGGTGGAGGTCCGGTGGGTGAGTAGGTGGTATGGGCAGTGATAAAAGTTAGGAAGGTGGAAGGGCCACGGATCCTGGCGTGTGCCTCATGCAGCGTACATGCATGTGTACACTGTGGCCGGGGTGGGAACAAAACAGAAAATGAAAAATGTATATGAAAAAAAATAAAATAAAAGGTTGCAGACTGCATAAAAAGAACTCCCCTTGGAAAAATCCTGGCAACGGCCCTGGATACCCCTTGCTGCACCTCTTGCACACAGGCAATTGTGCATGTGCCTCATGTGTTGGAAGCTAGCAGTCTGGTTTTTGGCCTGATGTACCATGCTGCTACAATTTGTTTTCCACAGCATGAATTAACTTATCAGCAGTGCCAATTGACATTGCATAGACTGTGTCCTTGTTACCTCTTTGGCACTGCATATGTCCACCACTTTGGCCATCATGAGGTCTGGGGATTCCAGTAGCTTCTCACAGAGTCTATCGTCTGAGATGCTGAAAACAATTTTATCACAGATCATTAGGTCTGTAGTCTCCTTAAATTCAGAGTTTTGTGCTTTTTGTCTAAGCTCGTAAACAAACTTGTCTCTGCCAGAGTGCTAGTAGAACAGGTCGACTGAAAACTGATGCCTCTCCAACACTGAGTTTTTTTCTTGGTTCACAGTAAGTCTTATATGCTTCCATAACCTCAGCTGCTTTTTTTTTAGCTTGTGGGTCAGCATATGTGATATTGATCTTAAGGTACACCTCTAGGGTCTCATCTCCAATCGTGTGCAGCAGGACTGCAATTTTCATGTCCTCCCACTTATCATCTAGCTCAGTGACTATGAAGTGCAGATTTTATCTCTGTGATCATCTTTTCCAGTTTTCCATAAGATTTCCAGTCAGCAAGAGTGACAGATTTGGCTTAAATTGCTCCATATTGCCTAATATATTATGTTATACAGTCTGTAAGTAAACTCTGCATACTCACAAAAACTCCCACCCCACAGCACCCAGCTGAGCTCCGGGGCTTCGCTCCACCAGCGGGCGGTCGGAGGCACCTTAGCCAAACCAGGGAACCATGACGCCGGGAGGAACAGCAAGGGAGCACTCGGGAAAGGCGCAGCCAATTGCCTGCAAATTCCCACCCCACAGCACCCAGCTGAGCGCCGGGGCTTCGCTCCGCCAGCGGGCGGTCAGCGGCACCTTAGCTGAACCAGGGAACCACGAGGCTGGGAGGAACAGCGAGGGAGCACTTGGGAAAGGCGCAGCCAATCGCCTGCAAACTCCCACCCCACAGCACCCAGCTGAGCGCCGGAGCTTCGCTCCACCAGCGGGCGGTAGGCAGCACCTTAGCCGAACCAGGGAACCATGAGGCAGGGAGGAACAGTGAGGGAGTACTCGGGAAAGGCGCAGCCAATCGGTAAGCCAGCACTCCTCCAGGCACAGTAGCCGATTGGCTCTCCTGCCCCATTGACTTTCACTGGCTCAGCCTGCCTTGCCGAAATCTGTGTGGGGCTTGATTTTGTTTTATTCTTCCACTGTATTTCTGCAAAATCCCCAAAAGAGCTGCTTCCAACTTGTGATGCATCTGTAGAGGGAATCTGTTGTTGCTTTTGTTTGAATTCTGCTGGATCCTGTTAGCAGCAGTGGGCCAGACGCTGAGGCGCCACTCTCCTTCTCTTTTAACTGTGCAAATTACCTAAAAAGTGCTGTTTTCCACTATTGTTTTGCAAGGGGAAACTGCCATTTTACTGCTCTTTACTGTAATTACAGCTCCTTTTTTGCATGTGTAAGGTGGGCCAGACGCTGAGGCGCCACAGCACCCCCACAGTCCCTTTGTAGTGCAGATTTAGTCAGTGATGCTCAGAAATGATTGATTCTGCCTTTATTAACTGCTGCACCCTCCTCTGTCTCTCTCCAGCCTGCAAACTCCCACCCCACAGCACCCAGCTGAGCGCCGGGGCTTCGCTCCTCAAGCGGGCGGTTGGCAGCACCTTAGGCGAACCAGGGAACCACGAGGCCAGGAGGAACAGCGAGGAGCACTCGGGAAAGGCGCAACATTTTGCCCACCCGCCTTCCCCTCTTGTGTGTTAATTTATGGGCATCTTCTCGAAATCTCTTCCCCGCCCTCAGTATTTTCTAAACCAACAGAGAGTCACACCAGCTTGCTGATCCAACCAATCAGCAACTTCACTACTCCCCCACAGCCAACTACCAATATCTCTTCAGAATGGGGAGCCTACTTCTGATACTCTTTCACTATCAGCCATAGGGTTCCACAAAGAAGGTGTCCCTGTCATACAAATTACAGTGGTCCATCCATCCAGTCTCTCTGAACCATCCCCTTTGGCTGATACTCAAACCCTCACATATGCTCTACCATTGCTGCATCGACTACAGTGGTATAATCACCATAAAGAGACACATACTACCACACATGTATTTCAGCCAAGGCTCCACTGCTGGATATATAGATCCCCTCTAAACCTAGGTGTCAAACTGTTATTTGGTATCCCGACACACTTCCTTAAACCCACAGGAAGCACCCCAAAAAAAAAGAGTGGCAACAGAATAAAAGAAGGAGGACCAAAGACAGCCCCATCTCCCTATCACTGGCAGCCCTCATGAAACTGCTGCTCTTTCTATTGCTCTGTATTGGTAATGTGGAAATCAACCCTGGACCTCTTGTAAGTATCACCTCTCCATCAGATCTAACCTCAATTAAAGGCCTCAGTTTCCTGCATATTAATGTATGCAGTCTGTTGAAAAAATTTACATTGATACAAGCCTGGGTTGCTCATACCTTGCCAGACTTTCTCGTGGAAACTGAGACATGGCTCAAACCCACCACAGCGGACAGGGATGTTAACCTACCTAACTATTAGCTATTCAGAGCTGATCGCCAAACAAGGGGAGGTGGAGTAGCCATATATGCAAAAGCTGGTATAGCTGTATCCTGTACTGCTGCAACATCTATGCCCAAGGAGTTCGAATGCCTATCCCTAAAAGTCTCTCTCCCCAATACAGCAGCTTTTCAACTAATTGGATGCTACAGACCCCCCCTCTGCTGAACACAAGCTCTTATCACACCTGGGGAACCTGGTCAAGCCCAGCACTGAAGAAGTCATTATTCTAGGTGACCTGAATTTCAACTGGCTCACCCAGGCAGCTACACCTCTGGTATCATTCCATGACACCTATGGGCTCACACAGTTAATTAATGAACCAACAAGAATAAATGCAAGGAATAGTAGTAACAGCACACTACTTGATATCATGCTAGTGAGTAAACCACATCTATTCACACACACTGGAGTGTTCCTATGTGCTATAAGTGATCACTGCCCCATCGCAGGGGTAAGATCCACCAGCATAACAACAAATCCTGCAGAATTCCTCATGAGGAGAGCCAAGAAAAACATCAATATTGAAGGATATCTGCATGATCTAGCTTACTCTTCATACTGGCAAAAGTTTTACCTTGCACATTCTGTAGAAAAAGCTCAGCAGGTACTAAATAGCATTATAATAAATGCCCTTAACACCCATGCCCTAATCTCTAGTATCCGAATAAAAAACAAATCCTGTCATTGGTTTTCAGCTGACCTCAAAGCTGCACTGCTGGAGAGAGACAAACTCTGGAAAGTGGCAAGAAAAACTAAGAATGCAAACGACTGGATGATTTTTAGGAAAGCCAGGAATAGATGCACCAAGAAAGTTAGGGATGCAAAGGCTGCCTTCTACCTGGCCGAGCTCGACTCCTCCTACCATAATCCTGCTAGGTTTTGGGGCACCATCAAGGGTATGATGGGGCAGGATGCTAACAACCCCCTTCCAGCTCAACTACACAACAGTTATGGCCCTATCACTGGCATAATGGAAATCCTGGATGCATTCAACAACCACTTCACAATGGCTGGCTTTGCCTTTGACACCTCCTCAGCTAACCTGCTGAGGGACCAATTAAGCTCCCACTACACTGGTGATCAAAGAGTTGACTCTTCCTTTAGCTTCAAACCTATACTGTTGAAACAAGTTGAGGATCTATTATGGCATCTGGATACCAAAAGAAGTGCAGGACAGACTCTCTGGACCCCTTTTTTCTAAAGATTGCATGCCATGTACTTGCAGTCCCCCTTACACACCTCTTTAACCTTTCCTTAAACTCTGGCTCTATTCCCATACTGTGGAAGACAGCCCAAGTGGTCCCCCTTCTAAAATCAGGGGACCCTATGGATCTTAATAATTACAGGCCCATTTCCATTTTACCTGTGTTATCCAAGATGCTGGAGAAATTAGTGAGTAATCAGCTAAGGGAATATCTTGACAATGCTAACCTATTAAATCCAGCTCAATCTGGATTCAGGGCCAAACATAGCACTATCACTGCATTAGGCAAGGTCACAAATGACTGGCAAACCGAATTGGATAAAAAGAATAATGTCTGTGCAGTATTCCTGGACCTGAGCAAAGCATTCGATACTGTGGACCATGAGCTGCTACTCTCATCCCTGCACTCCCTTGGCCTAGATCCACCCTCCCTTAAGTAGTTCAGATGCTATCTCTCCAGTAGGTCACAGCAGGTAAAAGCTGAAGGTGACCTATCCCCATTAAGACCACTGTCAAGAGGAGTCCCCCAAGGTTCTATTCTGGGTCCTATCCTTTTTGCCATTCATATAAATAACATTGATTCAACCCTTACCAAGTCCTCAGTACACCTCTTTGCTGATGACACTGTTCTGTATGTCAGCAACCCTTAGCCTCTGCAGTTGCTCATGAAATCCTACAAACAGAATTCTCTTGTTACAACATCAGTTACTCGAGAAAAAGCTTCTGTTAAATGCAAAGAAAACTCAAGCAATGATGTTCACAACTCAAAACTCCACCAGCACATCCTCTTCAATCACTCTCCCCCAGCTATGCACTATACTTGGAGAAAATCTGGAGTCTGTTGAAAACTTCAAATACCTAGGTGTGTGGATTGACAACAGACTCGACTTCACTCATCATCTAGAAGAACTGTTAAAAAAGCTTTGCCAAAGGCTTGGCCTCCTCTATAGATTAAAACCCTTCCTTAACAGAGACTCAAGGATGAGGTTAGTCCAGGCCAACTTTCTATCTGTTATTGACTATGCAGACTTCCTTTATAGTCACTGCCCCATCTCCTACCTTCACAAGTTGGATACCTTATATCATAGAGCAATAAGGTTCATTACAGATCTGCCATATAATACCCACCATTGCTCTCTTTATGGTGCAGTTGGATGGGTTTCCTTCACACCAGGAGGAGCAGAAATGCAGCTCTATGGATTTACAGAGCTTTATCAAAAACTCCCAACCATATCCTGGGCTGCCTAACCAGACCACCCCTAGCTCCTATGCCCTAAGAAGCAACAATATCATCCTGCTCAATTTGCCCAAATTCAACACCAGACTAGGGAGGGCAGCAATCAGCTATTCTCTAGCTATAGCATGGAACACTCTACAAAAATCCCTAAAACTGTCCATTATCATTCCATTTGCATCCTTTAAACAGCATTGTACAGCCTTTTTCACAGAGAAATGCAGTTGCTACCGCTAGAGCTAGAATAGTCATCCTACAAATCTGAATTCCAATCATATATGGCATATTCCTTCCAGTCAGACATCCCCAGCATATGGCACCCAATAATACCTTCAACATCCAAGTATTCATTATGTTGTGTGTCTGTCATGGCCTCCATAGGGATATGTATGTACTGTACATACTGTAAATATTAGCTTAACCTTCCTTTAACCGAGTTTTATAATGTGAATTCACTGTACATCATTGTGTTATAAACATTATTTTTCCCTGTATGTATAACTGTCTTATAAAGTGTATGATGTATCTGCTGTGTATCAACTATTGAACCTTGACCTTATCAGGTCCATCTTGTAAATGAGCCTTGCTCAACGATGTTCGCCTGAATAAATAAAGATTTGATTGATTGATTGTTTCTTTGAACAACTGGACACCGTAAATAACTTCTAATAGCTTTGAAGTGTATTCAATAATTATACAGCAGATTAATCATCAGATTAATAATCAGTCCTCAGTAAGGGAAAAACTACACACAGTGCTTGTGCCTTTCCAAAACCCCATGCTCCACCTAAAGACATATCATTAGCCCAAAAACTGCAGGGAGACAGAAACATAGACTTTGATGGCAGATAAGGACTGTTTGGCCTACTAATCTGCCCATTTCCCCACCTATTTGATAAGCTGCAGATCCTAGTTAACCAACAGTCTACTTCTTCTTACCCCCCTAACAGAACTGCATTATGTCTGTCCAATGCATTCTTGAATTCCCCCACAGTATTTGACCCCATGGCCTCCTCAGGAAGGCCATTCCATGTGTCTACCACCCTCTCAGTGGAAAAGTATTTCCTCACATTGCCCCAGAGCCATTTCCCCAGCTATCTTCAAATTACGTGCCCTTGTTCTTGCACATCTCTTTTTCTGAAAGATGCCACCCTCTTTGATGTTGTTGATTCCCTTGAGGTACTTAAAAGTTTCTATCATATCCTCCCTCCCTCCTTTCCTCAACGGTGTACATATAAAGCTCCTTTAGTCTCTCTTCATATGGCTTCTGTTGCAGATCCTGCACCATTTTAGTTGCCCTCCTGTGGACTGCCTCTATCCTGTCTACATCCTTGCTGAGACGGGGTCTCCAGAATTGCACACAGTACTCCAGATGGGGTCTCACCAACTGCCTTTGCAGAGGGATAACAACTTCTTGTTTTCTACTGATGATGCCTCTCTCTATACATCCCAGTATCCACCCAGCCATCCTTACCGCCGTCTCACATTGATTGTTCATCTTTAGGTCACCTAATATGACTACCCAGGTCCCTTTCCATTTGTGCTGTTGTTAGTATCTCACCCACCTCCATTGTGTAATCTTCCCCTGGGTTTTTGTTTCCCAGGTGCATTACTTTGCACTTCTTTGCATTGAATCTAAGCTGCCATACATTTGACCATTCCTCCAACCTTGCCAAGTTTCTTCTTATCCTTTCTACCCTACTTGTGTATCAACCCTGTTGCAGATCTTTGTGTCATCTGCAAAGAGGCATACTTTTCCTTCCAGTCTCTCTGCATTGTCACTTATAAAGACATTAAAAAGGACCGGACTCTGTCCTGAACACTGCTGTAACCAGCTAGTAACCCCCTTTCTTTAGAGTGGACTCTCTACTATTACCCTCTGTGTTTTGTTGTCCAGACAGTTTTTTACCCAGGTTACAACCCTGGGACCCACTTCCAGGCTGGATAATTTGTGTGTTAATATTTCGTGTAAGACTGTGTCAAATGCCTTGCTAAAGTCTAGGTAGGCCATGTCCACAGTCCATCCCTGGTCTACTACTTTGGTCATCCAGTCAAAGAAATCTATTTAATTCATCTGACATGGCCTTCCAAGGGTTTTATTTAACTCTAAGAATTGATTAGTGTTTTGCTCATCAAAGTGCTAAAACATTGTGAAAATGCATAGTACCTGCCTCACTGTGTTTAACAAGCACAACACTTCTAGAAAACCTATATATTTACTTTCTGAACAGTTAGTATTGTCCCAAGAAAAAAACTGCTAATCAATTATTTAAAACCCTGCCTTCCCACTGTGAATCCATGTTGCCTTGGTTCCTGTGCCCTGCTGGTCTCTAGGTACTCAACAATTCTGTCTTTCAGAAGTGGTTCCATAATTTTCCCTACCACTGAGATCAAGTTAACCTATCTGTAGTTTACTGCCACTGCTGTGCTCCCACTTTTGTGAAGGGGAATCACGAGATATGGACAAAACCATTCTGACTTTTTACTGGGTAGGTTACCACATTCTACAGAGAGGTATGCTAAGGAGTCAAGTGCTGCATCAGAGAATGGTGGTGGTGGCTTATCTAAATTGTGGTGGTCCAGCTGATTGTTGTGTCACAAGTATGCCTGTACATGCTGGGGACTTGATACGAACATGCAAAATCGCTAGCAGATACAGGCCTATCGGTGCATCTAGTCTGCTTGAGTGTACAGCACTTCAGTCTTTCAAACTGCAGCTTCCCCACCTCCCCTTACCTCCCCATTGTTTTTTTCCACGTTTCCTTCACTCCCACTCCTGCCCCACCACCACAGTTTGAACCCTCCCCCTGAACCTGCCACACTCTCTTTTGAAGCTGCTCACTGTCCACAGTGATATCACCACCTCCGGCAGCGATTTCCACCCTGCCACCATCCTTTCAATGGAATAGTGCCTCCTCATTTCCCTCCTGATTCTGTCTCCTTTCAATTTCAGACTGTGCCCCCTGGTTTCTCTTCCACCTTTTAATTTGAAAATACTTTCGGTGCTTACTCTGTTCAAACCCTTCAGGTACTTGAAGGTCTCAATCATATCTCCTATCTCCCTTCTGTCTTCCAGGGAATACATGTTGAGTTATCTCAGTCTCTCCTCATAAGCTTTATCTTTAAACCCCAGGATCATTTTCATTCCCAGGTGCTGTACCCCCTCCAAAAGCTTGATGTCCTTTTTCAAGTAGGAGTGTCAGTACTGCATGCAGTATTCCAAGTGCAGCCTCAGCATGGACCTGTACAGGGGCAGGATGACTACCCCTCTCCTAGAGGTAATTCCTGTTGCAATGCACCCCAGCATTCTACATAGAAACATAGAAGTTGACGGCAGATAAGGACAGCAAGGTCCATCCAGTCTGCCCATTTATTTTTCTACCTTATGAATGTGCCATTGTCCTTTGTTCTGTCAATGGCCTATTTATTCATACTCATCTGTATTGCTCCCTGATGCCTATCCTATGCCTGTTTGAAGCCCTGCACTGTATTCATATCCACCACTTCCTGAGGTAGGCCGTTCCATGCATCCACCACACTTTCTGTGAAAAAGAACTTCCTCACATTACCCCTTAATCAGCCTCCCTCTAATCTCATGCTGTGTCCTCTTGTCCAGCTCTTTTTCTTATATTGAAACATGTTAGACTCTTTCACCTTGTTAATGCCCTTAAGGTGTTTGAATGTTTCAATCATATCACCTCTCTCCCTCCTTTGCTCTAGGGTATACATATTGAGCTCCGTTAATCTGTCCTCATATGTCTTCTGATGCAGTCCCTGCACCATTTTGGTTGCCCTTCTCTGGACTGCCTCAATTTGGTTAATGTCCTTGTGAAAATGTGGCCTCCAGTACTGCACACAGTACTCCAGATGGGGCCTAATCAGTGTCTTGTAAAGAGGGATTATTACCTCCCTCTTCTGACTTGTGATACCCCTACTAATACACCCCAGCACCCCCCTCAGCCTTACTTACTGCTTTAGTGGTCTGCTTGGATGATTTCAGGTCATCAGTGATGATCATGCTAAAGTCTCTTTCTTCTCTTGTGACTGTCAGCAACTCCCCTCCCAGTCTATAGGTGGCTTCAGGGTTTCTCTTCCCTATGTGCATGATCTTGCATTTCTTTGCGTTAAACCCCAGTTGCCACTCATACAACCATTTTGCTAATTTATCCAGATCTCTTCTCATTCTGCCCACCCCATCTGGATCATCTTCTCTGTTGCAGATCTTGGTTTCATCTGCAGACAGACAAATCTTACCCTCCAGTCCATCTGCAATGTGACTAATGAAGATATTAAAGAGGACTAGCCCCAGGACTGATCCCTGAGGTACCCCACTTGTGACTTGCATCTCTTCTGACTGTATACCATTTACCACATTCTCTGTTTTCTGCCCGTCAACCAGTTTGCCACCCAGCTGATCAACTTCTGATCTACCCAGTTATTCAACTGTCTATGTGGAACAGTACAGTATCAAAAACTTTGCTGAAGTCAAGGTAGGCAACATCAACTGCTCCCCCTTGGTCCTCCACTCTGGTTACCCAGTCAAAGAAATCTATGAGATTAGTTTGACAGGACCTTACTTTTTTAAACCCATGTTGTCTTGGATCCTGTGCTCCTATGGATTCCATGTGTTGCACTATCCTTTCCTTAAGGAGTGCCTTCATAATCTTGCCCACTACTGAGGTAAGACTGACTGGTCTATAGTTCCCTGTCTCCTCCCTGCTACCACTCTTGTGGAGCGGAATCACATGAGCCCTTCTCCAGTCTTCTGGGACCTCTCCTGTGCTCAGAGACTCAAACAGTTCTGATAATGGCTCTGCTAGTTCCACCCTTAGCTCCTTTAGCACCCTGGGATGTATGCCATCAGGTCCCATTGGCTTGTCCACCCCAAGCTTATCGAGCTCTTGTAGGACCCTTTCTTTTGTGAAGGGACTAGTGCACACCTCTTTCCCCCCTGTGTCAATGGTGCTGAGCTGCGGGCCCTGCCCTACCTTCTCTTCAGTAAATACTGAGTAGAAGTATCTATTTAGGATAGATGCTTTTACATGGTCCTCCTCCTCACACTGCCTCTTATCCCCTTTGATCTTGGCAATACCCCCTCTGGACTTTCTCCTTTCACTAACGTATCTATAGAAAGTCTTATCACCTTCTTTTACTGTTTGTGCTAGTGTTTCCTCGGTTTGGGCTTTCGCATGCCTTACTGCTTTCCCTGCTTCCCTTAGGAAAATTCGGTATGCCTCCCAAACTTCATCCCACTGCATTCCCTTATATTTCCTGAAGGCCAGCCTTTTGGCTGAGACCTTTTCTGCTACTGTTTTGAGAACCAAAGTGGTTTGCTTCTTCTTTGGTGCTTCCTATTCTCTCTAACACAATGGGATGTTGCTTCAAGCATTGCATCCTTAATGCTTGCCCACTTTGCCAGTACTCCCTCACCTGTATTTCTTTTTGCCAAGGCTAGCTTAACTCTGTTGACCATCTTATTAAAGTCAGCTCCTCTGAAGTCCTACATTTTTGCCTTGGCATGGAATGATTTAGTTCTAGAGGCCAAATTAAACCATACCATGTGATGGTCACTGGCCCCCAGGTGACCTTCTACCTGAAGATCTGTGTTCCTTTCCCTGTTAGTCAGTTCTAGATCTAGGATAGCCCTGTCTCTCATGGGTTGTTGTAGCAGTTTTTGAGACCCTCCCCCTGCAGGGAATCCACCATGTGTCTAGTTCTGGCAGATGTTCCTGCTGATATTGACCAATCTGTATTTGGCATGTTGAAGTCTCCCATTATCAGAACCTCCCCTTTAGCTGTGCTGTTTTGTATATCTTCTAACAGTAATGTGTCTATGTCCTCCCCTGGTCTGGAAGCCTGTATACAATCCCAGTTCATATGGCTGTCCCATTTTCTGTTTCCAGGGTGACCCAATGTTCTTCTGGCTCCTCATGTATATTTTGAATTTCTGTAGCTGTGATATTTTCATTGACATAAAGGGCCACCCCACCCTGTTTGCACCTCAGTCTCTTCTGAACAGTACATAGCCAGGTACTGAAGTCTTCCAAGTGTGGTTACTAGTAAACCATGCCTCGCTAATGGTTACTATATCTAGTTTAGCCTCTGTCATTATTGATTGCAGGGCTGGGATCTTGCTTCCCAGACTGCAAGCATTTATGTACATGATTTTCCATTGGCCAGATTTCAGTGTGTTAGTTGTTGGGTGAGGTCTGGCATTTCCCCTGTGTGTCGTATGGCGAGTCGGACCTTTTTCCTTACCTGGTGATGCAAAGGAACTACAAACATGCTGAACTTCTGTTTGACCACTAGCTGAAGGGGTAGGGGTGTTCTTCCCATTTGACGTATGGGGTGCTGTACCCCTTTCCCCATTTGCTAGTTTAAATATTCTGCAAAGACATCAAACTTCCCCTGCCGATAAAGAACAATCACAGATGAAAGAAACAAGGAGGTAAGAGCAGAAAGAATCAGCCAGCAACAAATGCAGTAGCCCTGAAAGCTTATCCTAATGATAGATAAAACTGTAAAACCTGTAAAGCACCACCTGAAATAATTTTACAGAAGATATACCCTGTAAGAAACACTTTGCTACAGAGAAAAATAAATCAGTAACAGAAAATATACCTTACAAAAGATAATTTGAATCAGAAGATTAAAGCAGTAATCTGTTAGTACACACCTGTAATAATGCAGCGGACAACAATCTGAATCTGAGAAAAATAAAGCAATAACATGTTAGCAACAAACAATAATAATCCCTGTGAGTACAAAATGAAAATAACACTCAGTAAATCTACCTAGCCAAAAGAAGCCTTCATCCTTTTCCTTGCTCTGGTAAGGTTATTTGCTCTGTCCTTTCAAGCAACTTACAGTAGAAGAAAAAGAGTTCAGGTGATGCAAGGTGCCTTGGCCAGCAAATCAAGTCTTTTGTTGGCCTTTGCTGCTGCCTTCCTGTACTGGGCTAAGAGGTTAATTTCCCCTGTCACTAGTACACCCAGATCCTTCTCCTCCTTTGACTTGGATAACTGTACTCCCCCCAATCAGTAACCGTTTCTGGGATTCCTAGCTCCCAAGTGCATGACCTTGCATTTCTTGGCATTGAACCCAAGTTGCCATGTGTTGGATTATTCCTCCAATTTTTTTTTCATTTTTTTTTCCTCTTTATCCTGGTGGGTCCATTTGTTGGCCATCAGCTCTGGTCATGGCCCCTGGGACTTCCACTGCCATCTACTGCCACTTGTCTCCAGTCACCCCAGGATTATCCCCCAGAGGGCGGGGTCGTGGCATAGGTCCCCTCATCCACGCCATGGAACAAGTATCTAGTCGGGGATGCGGCAATGGCAGCTAATCAAAGCCCCAGGGAGGGCTTTACTCAGACAATGAACCCACCCATCTACTTCTTTTTCCTGGTTTTCTCAGAGTTGGGGACGTGCAATGATGCGAGCGTCTTCCCCGCCTCCCAGTTGACGAGCGCCGGTAGCGTGAATGACTCCCGGCCTCCACCAGGGGACCTCACTGCGCCAGACACTTCCCCACCCTCCACTCAAAGAAAGAGAGCCATCCATGGGACGCTCTATCCTTCTCCCCCGGCCGGCCCTCCAACGACCCAGGTCCATTCCCAAACCCGGGTGGTGCCGCAAGCAGAAATCCAGCCACTGCGCTGGCGGGCTGACCCATTTCTCCAGTTTTGCAAAATCTTCCTGGAGTACTGTACCACCTTCCCCTACACCAACCTCTGCACAGATCATGGTGTCATCAGCAAAGAGACTGATCTTACTCTTTATCCCTTCTGCAATGTAGGCAATGAAAACATTACACAGTACTGGTCCCAGCACCGAGCCCTCAGGGACCCCAGTTCTGGCCACTCTGGGTTCAGATACATAATCCCCAACTACTACCATCTGCTGTCTATCCTGCCACCAGCTTTTGACCCAACTAACCAGTTTCTTCCCCTCTCCCAGGTTGCTCAGTTTGCTGGTCAGCCTACCATGTAGCACTGAATCAAAGGCCTTGCTGAACTCCAGGTATAGGACGTCCACCGCATGACCCTTATCCAGTGCCCACATCACCCAATCAAAAAAGTCCATCAGGCTTGTCTGGCAGGATCTGCCAGAGACAAACCCGTGCTGTCTGCTGTTCTGGAGATCATTATTCTCCTGAAATGTTTTCAGCCTTTCCTTGAGGATAGTTTTCATTAGCTTTCCTACAGTTGAGGTTGGGCTGGCTGAATTATAGTTATCTGGTTTGTTCTTGGCCCACTGTTACGGAGTGGCACAGCATGCACCACCCTCCAGTACCGGGGTACACACCCCGTTTCTAGAGAGGTGTTGAACATGTCAGCCATTGTCCCCGCCAGGAATACTGCCAACTCTCTCAGTACTCTAGGGTGAATTCCATCTGGCCCAGGCACATTATGAACCCTCATGGACTTATGGCCCTCCAACATCCTTCTCCCTGGGACTTCCCCATCCATGATCTACTCTTTCTCCTACCCCCACTCTGCCCTTCCCCTTAGGTATGGTCCCATCCCTCTCCTTGATGAACACTGAACAGAAGAGCTCGTTGAGTACTTCTGCCTACTCTGCCCACTTTTCTGCCCACCTACTGCCATTCTTGAACCTAACAATCTTACTCTTTCTCTTCTCCCTTATATACCTGAAGAAATCCTTTTCACCTTTTTGATCCCCTTGGCCTGCATCAGTTCTCTCAATGCCTTGGCTGCCTTTACTGTCCTACTCACTTTCTTGGATTTCCTCACTTGTTCCTCCCTGCTCCTGGTCCCCTTCCCTGTTAGATCTTTCATATGTTCTAAATGCAGCTCCCTTTTCCCTCTCCTCTGCCATACCACCTTGTTATTGGGAAGTTGGGTTCCCACAACCCTTTTGTAGGGTAGGAGCAACCCTATGTGTTTCCATCTTGACTGAAAGGGTGTTTAACTTTGCCTCAGTCAACCTGCTACCTCCAATCTGGATGTCTCACTGTTTCTTTAAGGGATTACTATATTTGTGAACCCCTCCCCCTGCTGCAGAGGCTATGAATATTAATTAGCTAATTTAAATAATTTAGGGACACATTTCAGAGGCAGACAGGAAACGTACTTTTGTTTATGTGAGCGGCTATGGTGGAAACAGGAGCGCACAAAGGCAGTTGCAGTGGGTACTTGTTTTCTGGGAACATTTATTGAAATCCTTCTAGTCACAAACCCTGAAGAGCGGTTCTAAGCCGTATAGTTCTGAATTATAAGCAGGTATTGCTGGAGGCTGAATGGGATCATGAAGCTGGAGGTAAGGAAGCTGATGGGAAAGGGCAAAACAGACGTGTGGTATGGCGTCTGTGATATTTTTTTTCATGAAAAATTATTTACCTTTTTACAAAACAAAATAGTGTTATTGAAAGTGTTCCCATACACAAAAGAAATACATTTTTTGCTTCTTTTAGCTTAATGTTGTCTTATTTTTGTGTTTCAAATGTTTTGTGTGTTTTATATTGTCTTCTTTTCAGAAACATTTTCCCCTCAGCCATTTAAGATCTTTTTGGACTGATGATAGCTTGTTTTGTGTGTTTAATTACTGAAGATTAAAAATGACATACGAGTTCCTTTTTACATTACAATATATATTTTTACATGCAACTTCTAATATGTGAGATTATCACAATTTCCTTTTATATGTTGAGTTTTATTTTCTGTAAATGAATGCACAACTGTTATTGCCACATATCAACCCATTGCACATGCAGATTATACAACTTCATTTTACCCAAATGTGTATTAAATTAGTTTTGCATTGAGACTGTAATTGTTTTTCTTAGCATTTACATTTTTGAAATAAAACCTACAGAACTCGGAGGCAGCAGAGTGGACTGTCTGTGGCACACTCAACCTAAATACGAACAGTTTTAGGAATGGGACAAATATTCACTTTGAGTAGCAATTGAGGTTTTATCTTTGCTTGCGCAAGAAACATTTTGTGGCAGCTTGATGGAGTAACAGGTTGTGGAGGTGCGTCAGTGTTGTGGCCAATGCCTCCACTGTTTTTTATGTTGTCTTGAGCATGTGCAAGCAACATATTGTGGTAGCTTGGAATAGTAGGTTGTGGATATAGAAACATAGAAGTTGACGGCAGATAAGGACCACAAGGCCCATCCAGTCTGCCAATTTCTTTTTCTAGCTTATAAATGTGCCATCGGCCTTTGCTCTGTCAGTGACCTATCTATTCATAGTCATTTGTATTGTTCCCTTATGCCTATCCCATGCCTGTTTGAAGCCCTGCACTGTATTCATAGCCACCACTTCTTGTGGTAGACATTCCATGCATCCACCACCCTTTCTGTGAAAAAAGAATTTCCTCATTCCCCTTAATCGGCCTCCTCTAATCTCATGCTGTGTCCTCTTGTCCTGCTATTTTCTTATATTTAAACATGTTAGACTCTTTCACCTTGTTTATGCCCTTAAGGTGTTTGAATGCCTCGATCATATCACCTCTCTCCTCCTTTGCTCAAGGGTATACATATTGAGCTCCGTTAATCTGTCCTCATATGTCTTCTGATGCAGTCCCTGCACCATTTTGGTTGCCCTCTCTGGACTGCCTCAATTTGGTTAATGTCCTTGTGAGGTGTGGCCTCCAATACTGCCGCAGTACTCCAGATGGGGCCTAACCAGTGTCTTGTACAGAGGGATTATTACCTCCCTCTTCGACTTGTGATACCCCTACTATGCACCCTAACACCCCCTAGCCTTACCTACTGCTTTAGAGGTCTGCTTGGATGATTTTAGGTCATCAGTGATGATGATGCCCAAGTCTCTTTCTTCCTTTGTGACTGCTAGCAACTCCTCCCAGCCTATAGGTGGCTTCAGGTTTCTCTTCCCTATGTGCATGATTTTGCACTTCTTTGCATTAAATCCAGTTGCCACTCTTCTGACCATTCTGCTAGTTTATCCAGATCTCTTCTCATTCTGCCCACCCCATCTGGATCATCTACTCTGTTGCAGATCTTGGTGTCATCTGCAAACAGACAAGCCTTACCCTCTAGTCCATCTGCAAGGTCACTAATGAAGATGTTGAAGAGGACTGGCCCCAGGACTGATCCCCAATGTACCCCACTTGTGACTTGCATCTCTTCTGACTGTATACCATTTACCACCACTCTCTGTTTTCTGCCCGTCAACCAGTTTGCCACCCAGTTGACCAACTTCTGACCCACCCGAGCCTACCCAGCTTATTTATCAATCTTCTATGTGAAACAGTGTCAAAAGCTTTGCTGAAGTCAAGGTAGGCGACATCAACTGCTCCCCCTTGGTCCACCACTCTGGTTACCCAGTCAAAGAAATCTATGAGATTAGTTTGACAGGACCTTCCTTTTGTAAACCCATGCTGTCTTGGATCCTGTGCCCCTATGATTCCAGGTGTTGAACTATCCTTTCCTTAAGGAGTGCCTCCATAATCTTGCCCACTACTGAGGTAAGACTGACTGGTCTGTAGTTCCCCGCCTCCCTGCTACCACTCTTGTGGAGCGGATCACATGAGCCCTTCTCCAGTCTTCTGGGACCTCTCCTGTGCTCAGAGACACACTAAACAATTCTGCTAATGGCTCTGCTAGTTCCTCCTTTAGCTCCTTAAGTACCCTGGGATGTATGCCATCAGGTCCCATTGCCTTATCCACCCTGAGCTTAGCAAGCTCTTGTAGGACCCTTTCTTTTGTGAAGGAGTAGTGCTCACCTCCCTCCCCTGTGTCCATGATGCTGAGCTGTGGGCCCTGTCCTACCTTCTCTTCAGTAAATACTGAGCAAAGTATCTATTTAGGATAGATGCCTTTACAGGGTCCTCCTCCTCACATGCTCCCTTTTCTCCATTAAACTAGCAATACCCCTCTGGACTTTCTCCTTTCACTAATGTATCTATAGAAAGTCTTGTCACCTTCTTTACTGTTCGTGATAGTGTTTCCTCAGTTTGGGACTTTGCCTGCCTTACTGCCTTACCTGCTTCCCTTAGGGCAGTTTGGTATGCCTCCCTATCTTCATCCGCTGTGTTCCCTTATATTTCTGAAGGCCAGCCTTTTGGCTCTGACCTTTCTGCTACTCTATTTGAGAACCAAAGTGGTTTCTCCTTCTTTGCACTTCCTTTTCTGTCTAACACAATGGGATGTTGCTTCAAGTATTGCATCCTTAATGCTTGCCCACTTTGCCTGTACCCCTCACCTGTGTTTCTTTTTTGCCAGGGCTAGCTTAACTCTGTAGGCCATCTTATCAAAGTCAGCTCCTCTGAAGTCCCATATTTTGCCTTGGAATGGGATGATTTAGATGTAGTAGCCAAACTGAACCATACCATGTGATGGTCACTGGCCCCAGGTGACCTTCTACCTGGAGATCTGTGATCCCTTCTTTGTTAGTCAGTACTAGATCTAGGATAGCCTTGTCTCTTGTGGGTTGCTGTATCAGTTGTTTGAGGCCCTCCCCTGCAGGAATCCACTATGAGTCTAGTTCTGGCAGATGTTCCTGCTGGTATTGACCAATCTGTATCTGGCATGTTGAAGTCTCCCATTATCAGAACCTCCCCTTTAGCTGTCATGTTTTGTATATCTTCTAAAAGTAATGTATCTATGTCCTCCCTCTGGTCTGGGGGCCTGTAGACAACCCCAGTTCTTATGGCTGTCCCATTTCCTGTTTCCAGGGTGACCCACAGTTCTTCTGGCTCCTTATGTGTATTCTGAATTTCTGTAGCTTTGATATTTTCATTAACATACAGGGCCACTCCTCCCCCCCTTTTTGCCTCGGTCTCTTCTGAACAATACATAGCCAGGTACAGAAGTCTCCCAAGTGTGGTTACTGGTAAACCACGTCTCACTAATTGCTACTATGTCCAGTTTAGCCTCTGACATTATTGCCTGCAGGTCTGGGATCTTATTTCCCAGGCTGTGAGCATTTGTGTACATGATTTTCCATTGGACAGATTTTGGTGTGTTAGTTGTTGGGTGAAGTTTGGCATTACCCCTGTGCATCGTATGGGGAGACAAACCTTTTTTCTTACCTGTACGGTTGTACGGTTGTACGGTTGTGTTGTGGCCAATGCTGCCACTGCTTTTGGGGGCTTGTCTCTGTGGCACCAGTAAATGCACATGCTGTCTATGACAGCAGTTGAAAAGCATGCCACCAAGCTGAAATGTTTTTGCCTCTGCAATGAGGGAGCTCCCTGTATGTATGGAACTTTTTTGTTCCTTCCCTTTCTTGGTTCCCCCCCCCCCCATATTTTACTATTTAGCTGAACATACTGATGTTATGTATACATTTTATTGTTCTGGTGTTTCCCTCCAACAGTGTACGTGCAGTTGCAGTCTGTGTGTGTGTGTGGGGGGGGGGTGTTAAGATTTGTTATTTAATTATCTATTTGGTAATTTATCTTAATATATTTCAAGTGGTTAATACCAAATGGGTATTGTTAGATACCCTGTTCATGTTATGTGTTGTTTCTGTTTTATACATTTATATGATCACTATGTCTTTAAGAACGTGGTTTAAAAATGTGAGTGTATGTGGGTGTGGAACACTTCTTGAGGAAGCCTTTTGGTGAAACCAGTTGAAACATGTGCAGGGCTCTGCCTGTTGTTCCTAAATTTGGTGCATTTGTACTTGGTGAGATTAGCACTTCATTTTGCTTTTTACATATTTTGCTTCAATAAATGCTTTGTATTTTACAAGCCTGTTGTTTCTTTTTATGTTTGCTTGCACGCATGTGCAAGAAACATAGTGCCATCATCGGAGATTTCGGAGGTGTGTCACCTCCTCCTCCAATTCAGGCAGCCAGCTGGCAGACGCGGCCTCTGTAAGCCAATGCATTCTGGAGCTGTCTATGACACGCTCCAAAATGCAGTGGCATACAGTTGAAAGGGGGAGCTACGGCAGGTGAGCAGCGATGAAGCTATCGCCCTCCAGCCACTCAGGCGTGCCGCTTCCCTTGCATGCATGATAGCCGCCAGGGTGCCCAATCCCGCCGGCTGCGCTGCGTCGTCTCCCCTTCTTAGTATTTGGTGCCATGCTGGGGCCCACCCCAGCGTGGCAATCAATAATTAGCTGATGGGGTGCCCAATCCTCCACGGCTGAACGCCCCCAAAGTCCTTGTGCCATGCTGAGAGCCCACCCCAGCGTGGCAGCGGCGATCCCGAGACGTCTTTTTTTTTAACCTGTAAAAAACGTCCCACCAGCGCATCTCGTGAGCCCCTCCCACATCCGCACCCACCCACTGCACCCAGCCTCCCCACACACCCCTCACCCCATGCCCACCTCCGGACTCTGTCGCAACGATCTTGATGGACGGGAACGCGTCTGCACTCTTCAAAGCGACCCATGAACTGAGGAAATGCAGGTAAGCTGTATAATGGGCTAGATAGGAGGGTTCAACTTTATGCATATCTCAGGCATTTTGGAATTTTGCACAAATTTTCAACATGGGGTTTTGGACCTCTCGAAGATGTCACCGTCATGGCGTTATTCGAGCTCGGCGGGTGATTTCGCAGTGACTGCACAGTGACTTGAAATCACCCTTGGGACTGAATACCGCCATGACAGTGACATTATTCATGAGCAGGGGCCCAAAACCCCATGTTGAAATTTGTGCAAAAATTCCAAAATGACTGTTTGACGAAGCGCTGCTATGCAGTTCCTACGCAGGTCGTAAGTCGCAAATTTCAATATTTTCACTCCAGATTAACATTGCCATTTCACCACACCGCCTTATGAGTAGTACAGCTGTCATTTTTACATCTCACCCAAAATGTGTTTATGTCCTTATAGCATAAGAATGGTGCAGTCGGTGTCATGAAATCAATGTCGAGGACAAATTAAGAAAATCACAGTGACACTGTTCATGAGCAGAGGTCTTGAAAATGGCTATGTTGAAAATTTGGTGACAAAATTCTAAAATTACTGTTTCTGGCGTCGTTGCGCGAGTTCCTATACTGCCGCTCATAGGTTTTCAAATTTTCAATATTTCCACTCAGATTTTCAACATTGCCATTTTTCCACACCTTCTTATGAGTAGTACAGCTGTCATTTTTCACATCTCACCCAAAATGTGTTTCTGCCCATGTAGCGCACAATGGCGCAGTCGTTGTGCGAACTCAGTGTATGGGACACATTAAGGAAATCACAGTGTCACTGTTCATGAGCAGAGATCTTAAAATGGCAATGTTTAAAATTTGGTGACAGAATTCCTAAAAATGACTGTTTTACAAGTGTGCGTTGCACAGTTCCCACGCACGCTCGTAGGTTTGCGAATTTTCAATATTTCCACTCCAGATTTCCAACATTGCCATTTTCCACACTTCTTATGAGCAGTACAGCTGTCATTTTCACATCCTGCCCAAGCGTGTTTCCGCCTATGTAGCGCACAATGGCGCGATCGTTGTGCAAGCTCAATGTATGGGACACATTAACAAAACCACAGTGACACTGTTCATGAGCAGAGGTCTTAAAATGGCTATGTTGAAAACTTGGTGGAAAATGCCTAGAAATGACTTTTCTGACGTGCGTTGCACAGTTCCTATGCATGCTCGTAAGTTTGCAAATTAATATTTTCACTCTAGATTTTCAACATGTGCATTTTATTAAACTTCCTTATGAACAGTACACCTGCAGTTTTCATATGTCACCCACAATGTGTTATCGCACATGTAGCGCACAATGGTGCTGTTGGGTCGAAGCAATGTTTAGGACAGATTAAGAAAATCACAGTTACACTGTTCATGAGCAGAGGTCTTAAAATGGCTGTGTTGAAAATTTGGTGACAAAAGTCCATAAATGACTGTGTTACGAGTGAGCATTGTGCAGTTTCCACGCATCCTCGTTAGTTCATGACTTTGTAATATTTTCAGTCCAGATTTTCACTAGTGACATTTTCAACACTTCCTTATGAACAGTACAGCTGCCATTTTCACAACATGGCCAAAGTGTGTTTTCACTTTCAGTGCGAAGATGCGTAGTCGCTGTTGGAAATCATTGTTGACACAGATAAAGAAAATCCACAGTGACACTGTTCATGATCGGAGGCACCAAAATGCCTGAGTTGACAATCTGCTATAAAATATCCCCAGCCTACTTATATAGCAGATTCAATAGACAGTTTCTATTCTCAGTGACTTCACCATTTTTAAATATTTTTACTACACATTTGCAACATAGCCATTTTACACCTCCCATGACAGACTACAGCTGTCATTTTTACAACCTGTTTGGAATATTTTGCACCTGTGGTGCTAAATCCCATAGTCACTGTGCATAAGCAGCTTTTGGCTACCAAACTGATATTCCCCTTTCATGAGGTGGGGTCACAAAACAAACATGTTGAAAAATTGAGTTAAAATACCAACGAATGCCTGAGGTATTAGGCTTTTCAACTAAATCGCCCAACCCTATAGAGAATGACAGGGAATCAGGAGTGTGACTTGGGATTCTTACTGTGATGCTCATACAAATCCACACCCTGCAGTCACTGACAGGCATCGAGGTATACCTTGGACTCTTATTTAAACTCCCCATTCTCTATGTTGCACCCATCTCACCGTATTTCCTAATGCAATGAAGTGCATAAAGGTCAAAGACCCCAAGGAACACGTGACACTTGTCAGTCTCTGCAGAGTGGGGTGTGGTGAAATGGCGTGGCCGTTATGCCTGACGACTCAAATGCACACCCCAATGCCTGTCACTCTCTGCAGGGTGGTGGTGGGGTTAGCTTCAGTTCAGTGCTTCACTGCCATTCCTATTATGCAGCTCTGTAACTTCTACACTACCACTGCCAATGCCAGTAAGCAAACATTCGGCATTGACAAATGCTTGTTTTACTTGTGGTGGGTGTTGCAGGATTTGGTAGTATCTTTCATTTGCACGCCTTGTTGGAAGGCAGCTTCTTTTGAGATTTGGTTTCTTATGGTAAAGCCATTCTGCCTTGTGTCTAATTTGCTGTTTTCCTCGAGAAAGGAAATGATCCTCTCCTTGAGAAAGATTTCCATTGTTTTACCCACAATTGAGGTGAAGCTTACTGGCCTGCAGTTGCTCGAGCTCATCTTGCTCCCACTTTTGTGTAGAGGAAAAACTGTGGCATTTTGCCAAACTTGTGGGACCTCACCCAGTTCAGATGATAAGTTAAAGAGATCAGCTAATGAAGCCACCAATTCCTCCCTAAGTTATTATCCCTCTGTACAGACAGTTGGTGAGACCCCATCTGGAGTACTGCGTGCAGTTCTGGAGACCCAGTCTCTGCAAGGAAATAGACAGGATGGAGGCTGTCCAGAGGATGGCAACTAAAATGGTGCAGGGTCTGCACCGGAAGACATATGAAGATGGACTTACGGAGCTGAATATGTATAGCCTCAAGAAAAGGAGAGAGAGGGGGGACATGATAGAAACTTTCAAGTATCTCAAGGGAATCAACAAAGTCCAAGAGGGTAGCATCTTTCAAAAAAAGAGGTGTGCAAGAACAAGGGGGCACAATTTGAAGATAGAAGGGGGCAGCTCAGAGGTAATTTAAGGAAGTATTTTTTCACAGAGAGGGTTGTGGATGCATGGAATGGCCTTCTGGGGGAGGTTGTGGAGTCAAAAACAGTGGTGGAATTCAAGCATGCATGGGACAGTCATAAGGCAATTCTAGGGGGTGGGGGTAGGAAGAAGTAGGCTGCTGGTTAACTAGGATCTGCAGCTTATCCATTAGGTAGGGAAATGGGCAGACTGGGTGGGCCAAGCGGTCCTCATCTGCTGTTGAAATCTATGTTTCTATGTTTCTCTCAGTAACCAAGGATACATAGGGGTGTTGGCCCCGGTTTCAGACATGCTAATAAAAACTATAGCTTTGCTAATTTCTCTAAGCAAATTCTGGTGTGTTCCCAGCTTCATTCTGTTTGATGAATTTTTCTTCCATGAAGGAAAATATCACAGTCCTTACATATTCCTTGCATACGGTTCTTACATAAAACACTTGCATGTGGCTTGCATATCTCAGCCGATATCCCTGTATGTTGCACTAGTTAAGAGTGTGTTGTGTATATGATAGCCTTTCGACTCACCTTGGCTGTTCCAGGGCCCTCAAGGTCAACATTGCACACACCTCCAAGGGGGCTGACCTGGGTTCTGGAGTGGAGTGAAGAAATGGTGCTGTGCATCCACCTGTGGTAATGGCAGGGAACACCTGCAGTCAGATTGCAGGTTACCACCCCCAAGGAAAATACCTAAGCTGCCCTCAAGACACTTCCCCCACTGTTTGCAATGATTCAAAGACCGGCATATGACAGTGACATTAACAAAGAAAGGGGAAAAAGTGAGGAAAATAGCACAGTGACATTAAACACTGGCTGAACAATGTTACCCCAAACAGTGTATCCACCTCCCACCTGTGGATGCACCCGGCTTTCCACTGGCAACTGCTAAGCTTAACACTGGGGTCTATCACTGGGGTCCAAATAACTTTTAAATGGTTCAATGTCATAACAGCAACTGCAGAACACCATTATGGCAAGAGTAAATCACTAAAAATGAATTTTGGCAATGCACACTCGCAGTGAGGAGAAAAACAGCACCTGAGACCTACGGATTTATTTTGCCCCCCTCACCCTCTTACGTATGGATTTTCAACTCCAGAGTGGTGTTGGAGGAGGGATGAAACACTTAAAATAAATAAATAAATAAATAATTTGAAAACCCCCTGCCGGAAAAAAAACCAAAAACACACCACACATGAACCCCAAACTCTGCACCCACTCAACTACTCTTCCCACCATGCTGACAGACCAGCTTGGCAGCTGCCCACCACACCCCCTCCTGCATACCATCCCTCCCCTGCCACTCCCCATGCCTGCATACTTCCAGTCACAGTATTTCATTCACCAAAGTATCCGGTCACCCCCCCCACCCTAGGTAGCCATGAACACAGGTGTCATAACTGAGTCACCATTTTTTGCAGTCACCCAATTTTGGTCACCTATTTCACTTGATGCTCTAGCTGCAAACTGTAACTTTACTGCCTGGGTGCATGCAGTTGGTGCAGTTCTGCCCAGGGCTTAGCCCCATGTTCCTATCTAGCTAACATACTATTGAACTGACATCAACCTTACCCTACAGAGATGGAAAGGCATTGGGATGTGCCTTCGGATCATCACCCATAACGCTCACTCCATTTCACCTCACCCAACCCTGCAGACACCGACAAGTGTTGAAGTGTGCCTTGGTATGTTCTGGCTTTACACTCACCCCATTTCATAAGGAAATATACTGAAATGGGTGCAGTATTGGAGAATGGTATGAACTTTGGGGCTAAAGAGTCCTAGTCACACCTCGATGCCTGTCACTGGCTGTGGGGTAGGGGTGGGGGTGGAATGGCGTGAGCATTACTGTCGACAATCCCAAGTCACACCCCTGTTGCCTGTCAGTCCCTACAGGGTAGGGTGTTATGGTTGGAATCCCTATGTATAGAACTTTTTTGTTCCTTCCCTTTCTTGGTTCTTTCCCCCCCCCATCCTCATATTTTACTATTTAGCTGAACATACTGATGTTATGTATCCATTTTATTGTTCTGGTATTTCACTCCAACAGTGTACATGCAGTTGCAGTGTGTGGGGGGGGGCGTTGGTTAAGATTTGTTATTTAATTATCTATTTGGTAATTTATCTTAACATATTTCAAGTGGTTAATACTGAATGGGTATTGTTAGATACCCTTTTCATGTTATGTGTTGTTTCTATTTTATACATTTATATGAGCACTATCTCTTTAAGAACATGGTTTAAAAATGTGAGTGCATGTGAGTGTGGAACACTTACTGAGAAAGCCTTTTGGCGGGGTTGAAGTCTGAGTGGGGCTTTGCCTGATCCTAAATTTGGTGCATTTGCACTTGTTGAGGTGAGCACTTCATTTTACCCTTTACATATTTTGCCTCAATGAATGCTTTGCATTTTACAAGCCTGTTGTTTTGTTTTAGTTGTGGTGGAGGGTTCTGGATTTGTGAGATTTGTTTACCACAGGAAAGTCATGCCAAACTAATCTAATTACTTTTTCAACTGGGTGACAAGAATAGTACACCAGCTAGGTACTGTAGATGTATATCTACTTTTCAGCAAGGGCTTTGACTCAGTCCCACATAGAAGGCTACTAACCAAATTAGACAGAATGGGAGTAGGACATCAGGTGATAAACTTGGCATGGAGCTGGCTTACTGGGAGGACCAAGAGGGTGCTAGTCAATGGCTCCCTTTCAGAGAAAAGAGGCATAGTTAGAGTGCCACAGGGTTCAGTACTTGGACCAGTCCCAGTCAATGTTTTTATCGGTGACATTTCTAATGGGTTGGAGGGTAAGGTGAATTTGTTCACAGATGACACAAAGATAGGCAACGAGGTAGACACTCCATGCATAGTGGAGAATATAAAGGCTGACCTTAAGTCTCTGGAAATGTGATCAAAAACCTGGCAACTGAATTTTAATGCTAAAAATGCAAGACCTTGCACCTTGGAAAGACTAACCCAGGAGAGGATTACTACCTAGAGAAAAAAAAACTTGAATCCTCTAAACATAAAAAAAAAATCTGGGTGTAATTACAACAGATGACCTAAAAATGTCCAAGCAATGTGAGAAAGTGGCAT
Source organism: Neoceratodus forsteri (assembly GCA_016271365.2). NCBI lineage: Eukaryota > Metazoa > Chordata > Ceratodontiformes > Ceratodontidae > Neoceratodus > Neoceratodus forsteri. The sequence continues at coordinate 1,229,547,528 of CM057454.1, forward strand.
TGCTAGCAAATGGTATGTTGGGATATATAGGCAGGGGGATTACCAGCAGAAAAAGTGAGGTCATCCTGCCAGGCTATAGATCACTGGTGAGGCCACACCTGGAATACAGCATCCAGTTCTGGAGACCGAACATTAAAAAAGATATTAACAGACTGGAAACAGTGCGGAGGAGAGCTACAAAAATGATACATGGACTGCACAACAAATCTTATGATGAGCATCTGTAAAACGTACGTATGTACTCCATGGAACAGTGGAAGGAGAGGGGAGGTATTTGTTTATTTATTTAAGTCATTGTTTACTGGGTAAGTGCACTGATCCAAGGACCATTTTCAGGCATGACCTGGGCCTCAAACAATGGCACAGAACAATCAATCTGCGATATTATACAAGCCAAATAGTAGCAGCAGGTTACAGGCAGTACAGGTAAATCACGAGGAAATGGTATATGACAGAGTAAGCAATGGTACAGAGAGATACTGCATTATGTACAGTTACACGGTTCAAAACAGAGTAGCCAAAAAATTTGGTAACTGCAGTAAATACTAAACTAAGACATGGCAAAGAAAACCTAGAAGGGTAAACAATATGCAAACAGAACAATACCTAGGTAAAGAGGAGATAAGTGCTGGTTGGAAACAACAGAACCAGTTCAGAGTCATCCACCAAGAGCACTTGGTACTGAGGCAAGTGACAGGGCAAGATTCCTAGAAGGGCTCTGTAGTAAGGGAGGGAGGGCAAGTGGTGAAAATGAGTGCCAATGGAATCATAGGTGCATACCAGGTTGCTAAGTAACTAGGTAATAGGGAGCGGGGAAGGGAAATAAAGTATGATGATAAGGCAGGACATCTAGGGAAAAGAGCTGGGGAGAGGGGGAGGTGGAGGCAAAGGGGACATAAAGGAGCAGGGGTAGGGATGGAGAGGGGTGACAGAGCAAGTACATAAGGGAGTGGGGAAGGGAAAGACAAAAGTACCAAAAAAGAGGGTGGGGCTGGAGTGAGTGAGGGAGGGGGTAGAGGTAACTGCAGCCCAGAATGGGAAGTTCACTCTAGGGAGCATGAGCAGGTGGATTCCAGAAGTAACCAGGTTCTAAGATTGGATGTGTGGGAGTGGTGGGAGACCATGTGAATAACTGGAGGGAGGCTGTTCCATAGAGATGGTGTGGCAACCAATAGAGCTTTTCTCCCCATAACAGTGGAAACTCTGGGGACTTCCAGTGGGGTGGGGGGACCAAAGTGCTATGCAGACACCTAGGGACAGTATGTGCCCAAAGGGGAGAAGCCTACAAGGATGCAATATCACTACGTAATGTGTCAGCAATGATACTCCCAAGGGAATAGTCAAAATGACGTTTGAGCGAGGTCGAACTAAGAGATTTATATAGGTCTCAGAGAAGGGGGCCACCAGTACGAAACAGCAGATGCTATTATAAACAGAGTTCAGTCTAAGTTGAAAAGTAGCAGACAGCGAGGAGTAAATAGGAGAGCAATAATCAAGAATGGGGAGCAGATTTCCATGGGCAATGGCAAGTGGGGCAGTGGCAGTAAAATAGTTCTTTACGTGATAAGTGGCCCCAAGTTTTTGGTTGGTTATGTGTACTACAGTGTTTGTGTGCACACTGAATAAAAGGGATGGGTCTAGGGTTACACCCAGGTATTTGAAATCAGAGACTACCTGCAGAGGCGGTCCAAATGGGGTAAGCACTGAAAGGGAGGAATTGGATTTAGCAGCATTAGCTAGGTGGGGTTTGGCGTCAAGGAGCATTGCCTTGGTTTTCTTCTCCTTCATCAGGAGCATGTTATAAGTGAACCAGTTGTGGGCATGGCTATAATTTTGGGACAGCCAGAGGATATGTTTTGGATGAATTTGTCACTATGGTAGAGGACCAGGTCATCGGTGTACAGTAGGGCAGGGCAATTTAGGTTGTCGGCAGAGAGGGAGAGAGTTAATAGGGAGAAAAGCAATGGTCCCAGGATGGAGCCCTGTGGGGCACCCGTAGTGATGGGCAGACCTGGGAAGGTGGCAGTACCAATAGTCACAGATTAGGAGCAGGTAACTTTAGAACCATAGCTGAATCTCGAGGGAGCAGCCAAGCTGGTGGAGTTTGGTAAGAAGTAGGGGGTGGTTGACCAAGTCAAAAGTCTTGGTCAAGTCCACAAATACTGCACCAGTGGTGTTACCCCAATCCATATTCATGAGGGCATGATCAGTAAACAGGGCAAGGGCAGAGGAGGTGCTGTGATTCTATCTGAACCCATGTTGCTGATAACGCAAATTAAATCAAATCAAATCAAACTTTATTTCTATAGCGCATTTCGAAAACCAAGGCACTGTACATAAAATCAATTACAGATAAAACATTAAAACAAGAAGCTAAAGTACATTATTCATTAGGGAAGGCTAAATTAAATAAATATGTTTTCAACTTTCTTAAAACTATCAACGGTCAGGCATTCTCTTAACCATAGAGGTGGAGAATACTACAGGGTCAGAGCCGAAAAAGCAAACGCACGGGCACCTGATGTTTTTAAACGTACCCTGGGAATCTCTAGCAATCCCTCATCAGTGGATCAGAGATGGTGGGAGGGGCAGTAGGGTATCAAGAGGTCTTGCAGGTAACCGGTTCCCTGGTCATGTAAGGCTTTGAAGGTTAGCAAACCAACCTTAAAGGTGATCCATCACTGAATAGACAGCCAGTGCAGTTCGTGGAGCACAGGAGTAATATGACTGGATCTGGAAGTCCCAGTCAAAAGCCTGGCTGCCGCATTCTGCACTAGCTGCAAGTGGTGGATATCCACCCCTGAAAGCCCTAGGTAGAGAGAATTGCAGTAATCAAGGCAGATAGTAAAGAAGGCGTGGACCAATGTTGGAAGATCATCCAGAGGAACCAAATGTTTCACCTGGGCGATATTTATTTCTCAGATGGTAGAAAGAGGATTTGACAACAGCCAACACCTGAGACCGCAGTGTCAGGCCATCATCAAAAATAACACTGAGGTTACGCACCTGGTTTGAAGCAGTGAGCTGTATGCCATCAAGCTAAACACCTGATGCCTGACCAGCTTGCATACTCACCCCCGGATGATGAGGATCCACAAGCAACACTTCAGTCTTATTCAGATTCAGTCTCAGCCAGCTAGTACTCATCCAGGTTCTGATCTTGGTTAGGCAGTTGTTTAGCATGGAGAGTGCAACATCCTGTCCAGGAAGAAAAGACATATACAGCTGAGTATCATCTGCATAGCAGTGAAAACTCAAACTGTATCGCCTGATGATATCTCCCAATGGTAGCATATACACTGCAAACAACATGGGGGCCAAATGAAGCCCTGTGGCACCCCGCAAGACAGGAAGTAAGTGCCAGAGGAGTAAATTCCAGTGGTAACTCTCTGAAGCCTGCCTGCAAGGAAAGAATGGAACCATTTGAGGACTGTACCAGACGGACTGCAAAGCAGCTGCAGGCGCTCCTGCAGCACACCATGGTCTACAGTGTCAAATGCTGCGGAGAGATCAAAAAGGACCAGAATGGTACATACCTTTCGATCTCTAACCATCAGGAGGTCATTCAGTACTCAGACCAGTGCAGTCTCTGTGCTATGCTTCTTCCTAAATCTGGACTGGAGAGTTTCTTATAGATCTTGTGAGCTGTAAGATGATCATCCAGTTGCAGCGCAACCACCTTTTCAATAACCTTACCAGCAAATGGCAGGTTAGCAATAGGTCAGTAGTTGGCTGGGCAGTCCGGATCCAAGGAGGATTTCTTAAGGAGTGGTCGAATGACTGCCTCCTTTAGGGGTTCTGGAAAGACCCTAGTCTCCAAGGACCTTCAGACAATTTCAGCAAGGATCAGACAGATAGTATCAGCACATCCCAATAAAAGGGGTGTTGGGCCCAGATCCAGACTACAACTGGTTGGGCGCATTGTCTAGATGATCATCACAATATCCGTGAATTCTGGCCAGCCGAAATCTGACCAGAGAGACCGAGTGCACATCACATCCCACTGATCACCACAACTCCTCATAGGAGAGACTATGCTAATGCTAGACCTGATGCTGGCAACCTTATCTGCGAAGAATCAAGCACACTCCTTGCATTTCAGCTGAGAAAAAACTTCTCTGGGCTGAAGACAGATTGGATTGCACAATCTGTCAATGGTGCGGAAAAGCTGAGCTGGTCAATTCTGCACAGTAGAAATCTCCCTGGACAGGAATTCTGCCTTCTTACAGATGATTTCTAGCTGATAGCCATCATAATGTGCCATCTGCTTAAGCCTGTCAGCATCAAGGCCAGACTTTTGCCAAGTTCTCTCCAGCCTTCGACCAACTCGCCTCAACTCCTTCAAGGAACCATCAAACCAAGGGTTCTTTGGGCGAAGGGTGAGGGGTCGAACATGAATAGAAGCAATCTTGTGCAGAGCATCTCCCACAGCCTTATTATAGGCTAATATGAGATTGCCTGGACTCATACATTCACCCGACAAATCCGATAGGTCCAGTGCTGCCAATAGGTCATTAGGGGTAACTCCCCTCAAAGGGTGGTACTGGAACATCTCCGTAGGGGCAGACCTATTGGGGGGGGACCCTGAAGCTGAACCTTATGGTGTGATCATCAGACCAGCTGACTGGTTCCACCCCCAGATCAGCTATCTCCATACCCAAAAGAAAGATCGGATCCAATGAGTGACCCCCTACATGGGTTGAGGAGGTAACTACCTGTGTAAAGCCCAGCATTATCATAAGCTGGAGGAGATTTTGACCAAAGTGTGAGAGTTCATCTAGTTCATCGTCAACCCAGGCATTGAAGTCCCCCATAATTATCCATCTGGGGGACTTCAATACCATGTAGATGATGAAATCCACTATCTCCTGCAGGAATACTCCATCATCACCTGGTGGACGGTAGATGAAGAGTATCCTACAGCCTACACCCTCACTCAGGATACACTCAAAGGATCTGGTACTTCCTGATGGCACATCGATAAGGCCCAGCTCAGATTTAAATATAATGGCCACACCCACGCCCCTACGATCTAGCCTTGGGCGGTGTATCACCGAAAACCCAGCCGGAACTGCAGAAGCCAATACAGGACCTGCATTTTCATCCAGCCAGGTCTCAGTGATGCAAGCCAGATCGGTGGTTGCAACAAGATCAGCTATAATAGCTGTCTTGTTCTTAATAGATTTGGCATTGCACAATACCACCCAGGTAGGATGAGTTGTCGGGGAAGACCTCGGCACCTGCCCACAAACATCAGAGCCCTTGGGTATGGAGACAAGACAGGGAGGGCCTCTATCCTGACTCCATTTCACCCCGGGGTGCCTCTTGGACCCCACAACCCCTATCTGACCTCCCCTTCCCCTCTCCCACCATTCCAAGTTCTCCCCTTTCTTATATGTCTTCTAACTATCCACAAAGCATGGCACCTAAAATAAGTGTCAGATGTTAATGGGGGACAGTCAAAAGGACGTAATTCTCTGAGTCTGGTGGGGAGTACTGCCTATCCATTGCTAAGCCTCCCAAACACATTATACTTCAAGAATAAAACAAATATTTAAAAACAATAACCCACCCCAAACATAAAACTGAAATTTCAATTTAAATAATAATATAAAACAATATAGTAGCTACCACCTCAAATTAAATTATTCATTGATATCCAATAAGATTCACTGTCCACTATATACCCCCAAAAATAAATAATAAAGCACAACTAAAAATAAACCCTTCAAAAACGACAGAGATAATGCAATCCAATACTTGGTTCTTGGAAAATGGCAAAAGAAAATAATAAAAGAAAGAAAGACTCTCCTGCCCACCCACTGGGTATGCAAAAATAATGTTTTTAAGTCCCTCCAAGCCCTCTCGCAGCCTGGGGGGTAATGGAAGTAAAGACACACACTGTTCGAAAGCAAAAATCCAATAGTCTGCTCACATTAAGTCAAAGCAATTAAAAGTCACTGTCCAGGATAAAGGAAATCAAATTCTGTCCACAATTCTGGAGCAAAGTAAGGAGATTGATAATAGGATATCCAATGATGCACAGGCAGTTCAAACTAAAAATCCAAACTTGGCTGAAGCAAACGGAAAATACTGTGTGCATGTATCCAGTGAAGATCCAGGGTCAGCAAAAAGAATAAGTGGGCCAACAAAGCTTCATCCACAGAGAGTGCAGCCAGGAGCATTCATTGCCAACAACTTTGATTCCCGGGGAGTGACCACGCAGCAGCCAACCCCCCAGGAAACCGGGAGAACCACAAGCTCGTCAGCCGGCTTCCCAACTGATCCAAAGCCTGGTCCCCTATGTGGCAGCGAATCCAGACGCAACTCCCCAAGCAATGTCGGACCCACCTACAGTGCCAACTGACACCCGCGAAGTCCAATTCAGAGCCCACAGCACAGCAATCATTCCAATGCAAGCTAAGTCACATGAGCAATCCAAACAGTAAAAACACAACCAGCCCAAGCGCCGAAAGAATCCTCCCACGAAAGGACTCCAGCACAGGATCATAGCACAACCTCCTCCCGACAAATCTTGCTCCTTCTCCTCAGCCCAGAGTATCTCAGAATGTCTCAGCTGAGCAGTCAAAAAGAAACAATAAGTCTGTTTCTTCGTCAGCGTGCATTGCACAAATTTAGCGGGATGGACTCACTGAAAACCCCTGACAATGTTATCATGATCAATATGGTCAGAGAATTGATGGTGGATTACTTTTTCTAGATGTTTGCTAAGGTAGGGGAGAATGGAGATTGGCCAGTAATTGTCGGGGGGGGGGCCCTAGCTTTAAAAATTGGGAGCACTTTGGCAATCATCCAGGGTGCAGGCATAGTACATGAGGCCAAGGTGAGGTTAAAAATAAATATCAGATGTTGGGATATGGCAGGGGCTATGTGTTTAAGCAAGGATGGGTAGAAGCTTCAGAGCCAGGGGTCCCATGGAAGGGGAGACTCTTAAGGAGCTTGGTGGTGAGCTTTTTTGTGATAGCTCTGAAATGGAAAGGCAGGGTGGGAGGGGAGCATGGGGGTGGGGATAAAAAGGGTGGGTTGCTAGCACCCACTACTGTAGAGGACGGTTGCTGAGACAGGAGTTCACAAAGGTGGGCAGAGAGGTCAGTAAACTTTATGTTAAATACTTGTGCAGCCTCTGATGGGTCAGTCAGGCTGTGGGAATGAGGAGTAAGGAGGGAGCTGTGGGTGTTTAAAAATTGTGGAGGGTTAGCAAGGTTTTCAGTGTGTAGTCATTGGTAGAAATTGCATTTACTGGTTCTGGCAGACTGCATTTGTTATGCAGGTTTCTAAAATTGTGCCAGAGGATGGGAGTGGGTGATCATTTGTAGGCGATCCATGCAGGGATTTATTTAACTCCAAAAATTGATTAGCGTTTTGCTCATAAAAGTGCTAAAACATTGTGAAAATGCATAGCACTTGCTTCACTGTGTTTAACAAACATAACACTTCAAGAAAACCTATATAAATACTTTCTGTACAGTTGACATTGTCCCAAGAAAAAAACTGCTAATCAATTATTTAAAACCCTGCCATGCAAAATCCCTTTCTTTCATAAGGGCCAAGACTCCTTTGTGACCCATCTGGTGCACCCACCCCTAACCCTTCTAGTAGTAATTAGGAAATGTTTATCTTGAATCATCAGGATGGCTTCAGTGAAGTTCACTGCCATGGACGCATCCATCAGGGAGTAGAGGACAGACCAATTTACTGCATAAACATCATAAAGTAGCTTGTAGGAGTCAGTGTTCGGGAAGCGGCAGAAAGACAGGTGCTTGAGGGGAGGACTCACATTTTTGTTCTACCAAAGAATATAAGTAGTGGAGTGGCGACTGATGGAGTCAGACAAGGTCCACACCTGCAGCACCTTCTTCTCCCTATTTGTGGCCACCTAGTCTAGGAACTAGTGATTAAGGATATGGGTGTTTTGACTAGTGAGGATGGTGATAGCTTGCACTAGGCTACGAAGCTTGAGGAGGTTGGTATATTCAAGTTCATGTGGGCTTAACCAGTTTAGAAACAGAATTTGAAGGCAGATAATGACCACTTTGCCCACCTAGTCTGCCCATTTCCCTACCTAATGGATAAGCTGCAGATCCTAGTTAACCATCAGCCTACTTCCTCCTAGCTCGTACTAGAATTGCCTTATGTCTGTCTCATACATTCTTGAATTCCCCCACTGTTTCTGACTCCACAACCTCCTCTGGAAGGTCATGCCATGCATCCACAACCTCCTCTGTGAAAAATACTTTCTCACATTACCTCTGAGCAATCCCCCCTCTTCAAATTGTACTCCCTTGTTCTTACACATCTCTTTTTCTGAAAGATGCTACCCTCTTGGTCTTTATTGATTCCCTTGAGGTACTTGAAAGTTTCTATCATGCTCCCCCCTCCTTTCCTCGAGACTAAACATATTAAGCTCCTTTAATCTCTCTTCATATGTCTTCTGGTGAAGATCCTGCACCATTTTAGTTGCCCTCTTCTGTACAGCCTCCATCCTGTCTATGTCTTTGTGGAGATGGGGTCTCCAGAACTGAACGCAGTACTCCAGATGGGGTCTCAACAACTGTCTGTACAGCTAGATAACAACTCTTGTTTTCTACTGGTGATGCCTCTCCTTATGCATCCCAGTATCCCCCAGCCCTCCTTACTGCCTTCTCACATTGCTTGCCCACCTTTAGGTCATTTAAAATGACTACCCACAGGCCCCTTTCCATTTTTGTTGTTAGTATTTCCACCCCCATTTGTACTCTTCCCCTGGGTTTTTCTTTCGCAGGTGCATTAGTGTGCATTTCTTTGCATTGGATCTAAGCTGCCATATATCTGACCATTTCTCCAACTTTACCAAGTCCATTCTCATCCTATCCATCCCACATTGTGTATCAACCCTATTGCAGATCTTTGTGTCATCTGCAAACAGACATACTTTTTCTTCCAGTCACTTATAGAGGCATTAAAGAGGACTGGTCCCAGCACTGAACCCTGTGGTACCCTGCTAGGTACCACCTCTCATCAGAGTGGTTTCTGTTTACTATTACCCTCTGTGTCCTGTTGTCCAGCCAAGTATCTACCCAGGCTGCCACTTATGGACCCACGCCAAGGTTGGCTAACTTAAATATTAATCTTTTTGTATGGAACTGTGTCAAATGCCTTGCAAAGGTTGCCTAGGAAGGCCATGTCCACAGCCCATCCCTTGTCTACTACTTTGGTCACCCAGTCAAGAAAATCTGTTAGATTCATCTGACATTACTTTCAAGCTGTGGATCCATGCTGCCTGGGGTCCTGTGCCCCACTGGTCTCTAGGTGCTCAACAATTCTTTCCTTCAGAAGTGATTCCATCATTTTCCCTACCACTGAGCTCAAACTAACAGGTCTGTAGTTTCCTGCCTCTTCCCTGCTCCCACTTTTGTGAAGTGGAATCACATCCACCATCCTCCAGTCCTCAGGTACCACCCCATCCTCCCATGATTTGTTAAAGAGGGTAGTCAGTGGTGTTACTGGTTTTACCCTTTGTTCTTTTAGAATTATGGGGTGAATCCTGTAAGGCCACATTGCTTTGTCCACTTTCAGTTTTAAGAGTTCTTTCAAAACCCTTCTTCTATGAATGGACTGGTATCCTCTATCCAGAATTTTGTATTGTCTGGTTTAGGTACTCACCCTCCTCTTCTTTTGTGAATACTGAGCAGAAGTATTCGTTCAGTATCCCTGCTTTTTCACTGTCACCCTCTGCCCAAATTCTTTCCCCTTTATTAAGCATCAGTATACATATCTTGGTCTTTCTTCACTCCCTAATGTACCTATACAAGCTTTTATCCCCCTTTCTAACAGGGTTTACTATCTTTTCCTCAGTTTGGACTTTTGCAATTCTGACTGTCTTCCCTTCATCCTTGAGCTTTAACTGATATAGATATTTGCCCTGTTCCTTCTGTGTTTCCTCATATTTCCTGAATGCTATCCCTTTGTTCTTAACCTTCCCTGCCACCTCTTTTGAGAATCACAGTGGCTTTTTTTCTTCATTTTTGTTTTGTTGACTTGTTTTACACAAAAGCTTGTTGCCCTCTGTGATGGCAGTTTTGATTTTTCCCCATTGTTCCTCCACCCCTACTTCACCTGTTTACTAGTGCTTTTCTGAGGCACTCTTCCATTGTACCAAAGTCATCCCTCCTAAAGTCCAACACCCTTGCTTTTGTGGGACTTGACTCTATAGCTGTGTTTATTGTGAACTACTCTGGTGATTACTTGTTCCCAGATGGCTACCCACTTCTAAATCTGAGATCCTCTCTTCATCTCCATTTGAGAATATCAGGCCTAAGATTGCTTTCTCCTGAGTTGGTTCCAGCACTAGCTATCTAAAAAATGTCACCTGAACGGCACCAAGAATAATCCTGCTCTTGGATGTGACTGCAGTAAAGGTGCTCCAGTTATCATCTGGCATATTCAGATGCCCTATCAAACAATGTCTCTCCTTTTTCTACTATTCTAAATATTCCTTCTATCATTTCCTTGTCCTTTGCCTCCCCCTGAGATGGGGTCTGTAAACAACCCTGTGCAGATTGTGGTGCCATTTCTTGTCTCCAGGATGACCCATGGTACCTCCTCCCATACCCTTTTACCCTTTAGTTCTGTTGCTTTGATTACTTACCTTTTATAGAGAGCTACTCCTCCTCCTCCTTTATCCTTCCTGTCCCTCCTGTAGATTGTGTACCCCGATATGTTGACATCCCAATCATTGTCCTCTGTGTACCAGGGTTCTGTGACTGCCACAATAACCAGGTGTTCCACTTCTATCAAGGCCACTAGTTCAGGGAGCTTGTTACCCAGACTACGGGCATTGGTACTCATTGTCCTCCATTTATTGATGGCCTTACCCCTTTTAGGCCCATACCTGTTCTTACTGCTTTTGCCTTTTTCTGGATTTACCCCAGTCCTGCTCCCTGTTGACTTCTCTGTGTTGTGTCTACTTTACTAACTACCTTGTTTTCCGGGGGGTCTGGGATTTCTCTGCTTCCCTTTATTGCCTCCCCCCTTGACTAGTTTAAATGCTTACCGATGAAGATTTAAACATGTCAGCTAGGATCTTGATGCCCATCCTAGGCAGATGCAGACCATCCTGCCAGTGTAACCTCCCTGTTCCCTGGGGTTACTAAAATTCCATTAGAATTAGAGGTAGGCAGGGAAGGCAGCTAGTGATTTGCTAGTAAATGGATTTCACTCTGTTCCTCTCTGCTGCTGGTCTCAGGTGGGAGCTGGAAAGGTGATGTCACCTTAGAACTCTTGCAGCAGCATAAGCCAGAGCAGTTGTTGTGACTGGGGATTTTAGAATTCTAGAGTCAGTCTTGTTCCAGACCTCCGTGTGAGTAGTATTCAGTAGTAGCAACTCTGAGAGAGAGCTGCATTGTTCCAGTTCTCTCACCCTAGTGGAGTACAACATTTTCCAGCATGTGTGAAGTGGTGGAAACTGTCTCCATGGATTTCCTGTGTCTTCATCCCAGGAGGAATGGAGCAGGCTGCCTGAATGTTAGGGACAATCCCCTGATCCTACCAGAACTTTGTGAAGCTGCCTTTTGTGTCAACATCTGTGAGTACATGTGGGTTTGCCCAAGAGCACCTGCTTCTTAGTTTAAAGGTTAATTTCTGTGACCCTGTCACCTAAGACATTTTAAAAGTTGGTTGACCACAGTGAAGTTCAGTCTGTGACCATCCATGTGAGCAGAACATTTACCTTTGACACCCCTGAGGAGTTTTTGCTGATGTTAAGTGTGAAATACATTTCTAGAAAGCATCAACAGTAACCTTTGGATAAATGTGAGGTGTATTTTCCAGAGATGGCTGAGTATGAACTTGGAAACAAGAGGTGGGAGATCCCCCCCATCTGGAGTGAGCAGTTTAGCACTCCGGGTTCTGAAGGGCACCTGTGTTTTCTGTCAGCGCATGTGGCCAGTGCCTGAAAAAAAAAAACTTCCACCCCAGTGAATGGGTAATTCTCCATTTGAGTCTTTAGTGCTCTGTCATGGTCCGTGTACTACAATTTAATCCTATGCAATATGGGAAGTGTTCAAGTGCTGGCCGAGTGCCATGTTCTCCAGAAGATTTGTGATTTTTCTCTGGCTAGTTCCATAATTCTCCAATGATAAATCCTATGCCTTATGGGACTTCCAAGTACTGGCTATGGGTGCCTAGTTGAGGGAATGTGTGTGTGTTTTTTCCAGTGGCTAGTCCACAGTCCACAGTTTCTACAGTTATCCTGTGCTATATGGGACATTTGGAGTTTTGTATCTCAGTTGTTCTGCATTTACCATGTGTGTAAACCCTTGGCGGTCCATCTTTGTTTGTGTGTTCCTATTTTGTTACGGAATAAAGCCACACTCTAGAATCTCTACCTGGTATGGACATTTATGTTATTGCTTCTGAGTGGAGTTACTTGGGTACCCCTGTCCAGGAGTGCAAATCTAGCATAGCCCTAAGCAAATGTTTTCTCCTCAGGATCTGGGTTTTGGCCATGCATTGGTCCCACCAGGTGTGTGCCTAGTAGCCACACTTGGTTTTGTACTATAATGTCAACTCCATCTACATATCCCACCTTGTCTATGGTGGCGCTATGTAACCCTCACCCCTCTCTTTTCCCCTAGACTGTGAGAGGTGTGCCATCTGGTTAAATAAGTGGCTGGTGTGGGGGTTACAAAAAATGGGGGCTCATCTAGGATGTTGTTTAATTTGGGGAGAAAAAACAGTATAGTTTGTTTAGGGTAAGACTAGCATTTGTCTGTCTAGCAGTGTTGTAGCCGAAAAAGGGAAGTGAAGCTTTGCGCAAAAGGATCTGCATAGGATTGTGCCATCCATATGTGCCGCTGTGTGCCTGCTATTACAGTGCTGCTGTGTGCCTATGCCAGCTTAACAATGGACTGTAAAGCCAGAATGCATATGTCCTTTTTCTCTGTATCAAGAACATTTATAAAACTTTAAAATCTCAAGTTTTAATTGCCAAAAGTAATGTGGACTTTGGGAAACAAAGAGATAAATGTATCCTGAAAGTTTCATGTTCTTTGTGTCTAAATTGGGGGGTGGGGGTTGCTAAAGAAGTAATCAAGTTCTGAGAGAGAAAGTGGTCAAAAATGATGCTCCCGCTTTGAAATTTTAACCAAGAATAAAAGTTCAGTTTGTAGTTTAAATTTGCCCTGCTCAGTGATCACCATGGAGGAAGAGTGCGAGGAGAAAGAAAGAGTGAGAGAGGCTCATTTGTATGGCGTCAAGTGATTGGTATGGCTGCAATCAGTCCCACCCCCTAAGCAGCTTCAGGGTGGGATATGCAAATGGGTTGTGCATGGCGAAATAGAGTTGCACCATGCGGAACCCACTGATGCACCCTGGCGCAATATTCAGTGGGGGAATATGTGCAGCACAAATCCCCATGCACCTAGGTGTATTGGTAATGTATGCGGCGCAGGTAAGGGGGCCATGCCCATGCATATCCTGCACATCCCAATATTCAGCCCAGGATGTGCTGAGAATATGCAGGCGCAAGCCCTACATGCGCCGCACACAGTTACGCCATAAAATCATGGAGCAACAGCTGGCCACCCACAGGTGAGCTGCCGTAATGCAGGGCACAACATAGCAGCTGCCAGCTGTGGTTGGCCACCCAAGCTCTGGTTGCACTGTCCAGTGGTGTAGCGCCCCCCTCCATGCCTGATCATGGGCTGTAATAATAAAGAACCTCCCTGGTGGTCCAGTGGATCTATCTCCATGCCCGATCAAAGGCTGTAATATTGAAAACACTCCCTGGTGGTCCAGCAGTACTGTACCCCCTTCCCAACCTGACCACTCTTTCCTGCCACCCTGTTCCTTCCCCAGTCAGCAGCGGGCGGCAGCACCCAACCCGCAAGCTGCCCAGCTGCCTGCCGACTGACAGCACACAGTACAGCTGTACGCCTATTGGTCCACTGCGTCAGTCAATGGGCATGCAGACTATACTGTACTACATGTTCTGATATGTGAATGGATCCATTCACATATCGGGACTGTGTAGTACAGTATGGTTCGTAAGCCCATTGGCCCACGCTGTGGACCAATGGGCGTATAGTTGTACTGTACGCTGTCAGTCGGCAGGTGGCCGGGTGGCTTTGTTGGGGAGGGTGCTGCTGCCTGTCGCTGACCGGGGGAGGTGGGCGGGAAAGAGTGGGCGGTTGGGAGGGGGATACAGGTACCTGGACCACCAGGGAGTGTTTGTAACATTACAGCCCACGATCAGGCATGGAGATAGATCCACTGGACCATCAGGGAGTTAATTACTATTCATAGCCTGCGATCGAGCATTGGAGCACATTGCTGGTGGGGGCAGGGGACATCAGCTGCAAGGTGCAAGTCACCGGGGATCGGCGCACCTGCATGCAAATAGGGCTATAATGACATGCAAGTGGCCCCATTTGCACCTCGCATGCATTATGGCCCCATTTGCATGTCCACCGCTGAATATTCTGGTTGATGCGCGTAGCGCAATGGCACATGCGCTAGCACATCCCCCTGCTCCTCTCTGGTCACTTGCACTGGTGCAGTGCCACTGCACCATGCGTTTTGCAGGTGGTCACGGAGCGATATGGCCATGGTGCAGCACCGTTGAATATCACCCTGTCAGTGCCCTGGAACATCCCAGGTGCGCTGCGCTCAGGCTTGCACCACAGCCTGGAGTAGTCTGAATAACCCATCCCCAGAGTGCAACCCAGTGTTCAAGAAGGAGAGAGAGAGTGGCGTGTGAGCTGGTTCAACCAGAAGAAACCATCGAGGGACTTGTGAACCTTCTATCAGTAAAATACAGACTTTTGCTGTTAAAATTATCTGACTGACTGGGAAGAAGGCGTGGTGTTCATGACAACAATCAGCAGAATTGCCAGCCCATTTCACCCCAGAGGCCTTCCAGGATTGGCACCAGGCTGAGAAATTTCCACCAGAGAAAGCCATCTACTGATTCAGTAAATACCATTCAGAAATATCTGTGCCTCAAACTGTGTGATTTTAAAAAGCCAGCTGAATCTCTGTGAGCAGTGAGATTGTTTTGCAAAGAAGGACTGTGAGTTGGAACTTGAAACACAACAAACAAAAATTTTGAGCATAGACTGTGAGCATGTATAATGGATTCAGCAACAGTATAATGTTCTAAGCAAGTGAGAGACCATGAGTTGTATAATAGGCTGCAACAAACAGGCAATCCTAATAAAAATAACACATAGTCCTGTAAAGAAATACTGTGGCTTTAAGTGACTTTAAGCATGTGTAGATAGTTGATTTGTGTGCTAATCATAACATCCTGCAAAACATCATATGAATGTGCTGAGAGATGTAAACAGTGCAGTCGATAACAGTTTGAGCAAGAAAATCAGTAGCAGAGAGGTCAGATGCACAGTTTGAGTCAGAGACATGCCCAGTGATAGAAACCTCGGTCGCTATGTGCTCCTGTATTTGTGGAGTTAGGCACAGGAAGCAAGGTTACACTGCATATTTTATGTTAGAAAAGGTGGCTGCAGGCCCACTGCAGCCGACTGGAGCTCTGGCTTCCCACTCAGTAATTTTGATCGGGAGTCTGAGAAGCATTATCGAGCACTGGCCTGGAAGAATCTAGCAGGAGGACTGGTAGGAGGGCCCATACAAAAATATTCTCCCAAAGTTAAAAAGTTACTGCACTCAGTGGAGTGCGACTTTTATTTTGTTTGTATAGGGCTGTTGCAGTGAAGGGAGGAAGAGAAGAAAGCGGATTGGTGATGGCGAATTGATGGCTGATATTGGTGCATAGGATTTGACTTGACTCTTCTGCCATTTAAACTATTATCTGGAGAAAAGGAAACTGGTGAGCCAAGCAAAAGTAAAAAAACGCCATGGCTGTGATATAAAGAGCCTGACTAATGCTGGTAGTATTGCCCAAAGAGGTACTGTTGTTTATTTTGATTCTCACATTTATTGACACCTTCTCTGAAAACCTTATGGATTGCCTGCGGTCACAGAAAAATTCTATTTAAGGCAGAAAGCTTCAGTGCATAGGTGTATTGAGTGTGCTGAGCATATCAAAATATCCGGCCAACTGAGTTACTAATTGTGACTTTATGATACTCTGTGATTTTTCTTCTCTCCAGACAGTTATTTTGAAGCCTTAACACAGCTCCAGTGCTATGTGGAGAATCAAAAAAAAAAAAGTATTTTTTTTTTATAATAAGCAATGTTGGTTTGTAGGTGATTGCTGTAAGCCGAGCCTTCCACAATGTCATTGTTGTTATGTTATTGTTTTCTTTTTTCTTTGAGTGCATATTATAGTTATTATTTGTTTTAAATGATGAATTTTTACGTAGAACTCCTATCAACTAGGAACCTATTATAGTTGGTTACCCTTAATGTAAAAGTGTTAAAATATACTTTTTGAGAGAATGAACTTATGCCAAAGCAGCCGACAGGATAGTTGATGGATTAATAGACTCTATGGGGATTAGATTGGGAACCATATTTTGACCCAGTAGAGGGTAAGTGAGCCAGACAGTGGAGTGAAATGTCTGGTTGCTTGAGGGCAGGAGGTTGCTCATAGTTAGTCTGATGTGAAAACTACCCTTTGATGATATGTAATTCCCACCATACCTGGTGATAACCAGAGGCAAGGAGCAGTATTTATGGCAGGAAGTTCTGATATGTCTACTAAGATGGCTAGGTATAATTGGCATCAAGGCACTTCCGAATTGGGACATGTGACAAATGTATGCAAGTTTTGTGTAAGACACACAGTAGTTCCTTCATGAGTTGATGCCCAGTCTGAAAGGAGGTCAGAAGTTAAGCTGGCGTATATCTTATATGCCCACAGTAGGGCCCAGTAGAGGACAGGGGTGTCTGAAAATGAAGCTAAAAGTGTGCGCTGAAGGAAAGCATATAGGGTATACATTGTCCCTTATGAGGTTTTAATTGTTGCTGATTTATAATTCCTGCTAGACTGGTGACAAATAGAGGCACTGGGCTAGTGAGTGCTGTAGATTGCCTTTAAAATTTGCCAAAAAATGTGGGTATTGCTAGTAATTTAGGTTGTTTTAGTTCAGGTCCAGCGATTGCCTTACTGCTATCAATCTTCAGGCAGAAGTATCTCGGCAGACTGGCAATGAATCTGATTTGGGGCAGTTATGGATGGTCAAATTCAGTACTTAATGGGAGGCTGCTAGGCAGTCTTTATGGCATTCATTTTAATTTTTTTCAATATTTAAAGCTGCATTGGTTAAGAATGATAGCTGTGAGACATATGCTGCTATAACAATCAATATTTTTAGGTAGCATATTTTATATTTTTGGGCAATTATAATGTGTTGGTTTTACAGCAGTTATTTTAGTGGAATCGTGAATTTGATATGGCTGTAAAATATCAGCATTTGTGTAAATTGCAGGTCCCTATACCTGTTACAAGATCTTATTGAATTTTATTTTAGTGAATGATATCTGCATGAAATATGTACGTCTATTTGTTTGACGTGTGTATATGTTGTCTTTCTTTTGGAATATTGTAATGGCTTTTTTTAGCCAAACAATAAATTTGACTTGACTTGAGTCAGAAATGGGTTTAATGCAAGAGGAGTGCTGCTGCCGCCATTACAGGGTGGGGCTAGCAATGTAAACACAGCAGCAGGGAGCCATTTTAAGAGACTGTTTAGAGTATAGTGATCCAGTAGTAACAACAGACTTTTTATATGTTTATTTGCAGAAATGGCTTCGGGAAAATCATGCTACCCATATCATGCCCAAGCCATGACAGCAGAGGAGATGGCCAAGCTAAAGGAAATAGAGCAAGTTTTCTACAGTGAAGGGTTGCCTCCCCATATTGCAATATCCAAGTACCCTGTAAGAGTATGCATAATGTGCCTCAAGGCTAGAAGGGTTGTGTTTTTAATACCTCATTGTTCAGATTGCCTAGCAAAGTGTGGTCTGTCCAAGGCACAACAAATTTGTTTGGCTCCCACCTGGACTAAAGTAGGAAACCCTGAAAGCAGCAGCACACAGCACCAGGTAGAACCTGTTTGGGGAAGCCTAGTGAAGTGTGGCACAAAGGAAGAAAGTATGGATTTACTGCAAGGGCAGACATCTCGTGATGTTTCCTTGCCTGTGTCTGGTATGGACAGTGCAGAGGAAAGGTCCATGGACCCATGGATAGAGGGTCCTAGTCCTAGCCTAGTTGGGGAGGATAAAGTTCAAGAAACTTTGGACTGGGATGTGTCTACCTCTGTGCCCAGTGAGGAGTGGACTGTCTCGGGAGTGAGGACAACTGCTTACTCCTGGGCCCAGATCGTAAGTGAGGAAGAGGAGGATGAGGATATGTATCTTCATGTTGAGGGTCCCAGTGGGCGACCTCAAGCTCTTGCCTCAGAGGAACCAGAGAGAGAAGATGGTGACCACTGCCCCACGCACAGAAATGGTCAGAAACAGATTTTTACATTCTGTATGTATGCAGCAGTGCATGAACCAGGACTAGCCACCCCCAAGCCATGTCATTGGCCGTGTACTTGTGAAGAGCAGTAAGGAGGAGAGACTGGTTCGTAGGAGGACTGACACCATATATGGGAGGTCCTTTCATACCTTTCCTCATAGAGTCTGGGAGGAAACTGAGCAAAACAGACCATCCTGGTTATTGGAAGAAGCAAGCAAAAGTCTGCTTCCAGGTGCAACACCATGTGCCAGAGACAGAGGCATCAGTGATAGACTGAAATTCTGGAAATTGGGCAGGACATTGTTTATGGACACTGTGTGAACTGTGGACAGAGCAGGGAATGAGACATTCCACAATATCAACTACGAATGCCCAGATGGGGTTATAGTTCTTGCACCTCACCCATGTGGTGCTACTCTTAATGGTGCCACTCCCTGTGAATATGCCCATGCCTACTCTGAGGGAAGCAGAGTAGTGACAGCAAAGTGTCTGTCATCCAGCAATAGCTGTATCCTAGGAAGAAGATGCAGCCAGACTGGTGCTCCAGGATCCAAGGAGCATCCATGATTCATCAGCTCAGCAGTGTGCTTTCCCATTTTCATCACCTGGCTTTCCAGATGACATTAATCCAGCTGTTTTTCCTGTTCCTTGGTTCGATTTCCAAGATGGCATCAGTTCAGCTCTTTTCCTGCTTCATCACCTGTTTTCTGGAGAACATCATCCCAGCTGTATCTGAATGATGCCACCAGAGGGGGAGTCTTTGGTGGGAGAAGTAGATGATTCTGCTTTCCAGTCTTCAAGGAACTGGTAAGACCCATATTTTTTATGTTTTAACTGACATTGCAATATGCATCCTGCACCTGGCAGACTTCCAAACTGTTGAACTGTCCACCAAGACTCTCCCTTTTGGACTACAGTGCTCTTCGGGCCCTGACCTGTTCAAGGACTGTGTTTCATTGGGCTCCGGCCCAGGAGAGACTGTTTCATGGACCTTGCCTTTGGTCAAAAACATTCTTTCACTAGTATGGAACATTTAGGGCATTCCATCCCCCAAAAGTATATTGTGTATAATGTCAGTGTTTTTCTATTGTTTTCTACTTTAATACTTTTCTATAAAATATTTTTGGGATTCTTTAGTGTTTTGATTGAGGGGTAATAATATTGTGGTATGTAGATCTGCGGTGTTTTGTTTGTGTTTTCTCTTTCTGGTCATTATGATGAAGAGGGAAGAGAAGAACAGAAGAGGATTTGGGGAACTCATCAGAGTTACTCTGTGCTTCAGAGTATTTAGCATATTGTGTAGTTGTTAACATGTGTTAACCTTTGTTGTTTTCTTCCACATATGTATATTTGGGGGGTGGGAGTGTAATGCTTAGAATAGTATTATTTCCCTGGTGTGTTTTTGGTTTGCAGGTACCCTGGATTGGGGGGAGGTTCCCCTGTGTTTAGGTTTGGATAGACACTTTTTCATACAGGGCTAGGGGGATGGACAGGCTGTGGTCCTGACCTGCAGTAGGAGTCACAGCTCTGGTCTGTTGGGGCATGCTTTGGGCAGTTTTCCCAGAGCCACTGATTCTCCATAGTATGATCATAGAGTATGGACTGATGCATCAGCTAATGGCCTCTGGGCTCTTAGTATTACCTGCCTGTGCCTGGCACATTGTAAGAGAGGGCCCGATCACCCCTCTCTGTAGGCAACACATAGGGTAGGATAGCCTGGTGCGGGGTAAAGGAATGACTGTGGACAGCTATTTACCTGGCTAGGGGTGAATGTAACCCCCTGTTCCCTGGGGTTACTAGAATCCCATCAGAATTAGTGGTAGGCAGGGAAGGCAGCTAGTGATTTCCCAGTAAATGGATTTCACTTTGTTACTCTCTGCTGCTGGTCTCAGCTGCAAGCTGGAGAGTTAATGTCACCTTAGAACTCTTGCATCAGCATAAGCCACAGCAGTTATTGTGACTGGGGACTTTAGAATTCTAGAGTAAGTCTTGTACCAGAGCTCAGTGTGAGCAGCAGAACTATTCCAGAGCTCAGTGTGAGCAGTAGTCTGCAGTAGCAGCTCTGCGAGAGTGCAGCAGTGTTCCAATTTTCTCACCCTAGTGGAGAACAGCATTTTCAGCATGTGTGAAGTGGTAGAAACCATCTCCAGGAATTTTCTGTGTCTTCATCCCAGGAGGGATGGAGCAGGCTACCAGGATGTTAGGGGCAATCCGCTGATCCTACCAAAACTTTGTGAAGCTGCCTTTTATGTCAACATCTGTGAGTACATGTGGTTTTCTACATTTGCCCAGGAGTACATACTTCTTAGTTTAAGGTGAATTTCTCTGACAAAGGGACCTTGTCACCCAAGGCATTTTAAAAGTTGTCTGACCACAGTGGACTGCAGTCTGTGACTGTCCATGTGAGCAGAACTTTTACCTTTTTGCTGATGTTAAGTGTGAAATACATTTCTAGAAAGCATCAATAGTAACTTTTGGAAAAATGTGAGGTGTATTTTCCAAAGGGATGGCTGAGTATGAACTTGGAAACAAAAGGTGGGAGACCCACCACCTGGAGTGACCAGTTTAGCACTCTGGGTTCTGAAGGACACCTATATTTTCTGTCAGTCCATGTGGCCAATACCTGAAGAAACTTCTACCCCAGTGAGTGGGTTAGTTGAGCCTTTAGTGCTCTGTCATGGTCCGAGTACCACAATTTAATCCTATGCAAAATGGGAAGTGTTCAAGTGCTGGCCGAGTGCCATGTTCTCCAGAAAATTTTTGATTTCTCTGTGGCTAGTTCCACAATTCTCCAGTAATAAATCCTGTGCCTTATGGGACTTTCAAGTACTGGCTGTGGGTGCCTAGTCAAGGGAATGTGTGTGTTTTACTGGTGTCTAGTCCACATTTTCTAGAGTTATCCTATGCTATATGGGGAATTTGGGGTTATGTACCTCAGATGTTGTGCATTTACTGTGTATAAATCCTTGGAGGTTCATGTTTGCTTTGTGTGTTCCTACTGTGTTATGGAATAAAGCCACACTCTAGAATCCCAACCTGTATGGACATTTATGTTGTTGCTTCCAAGTAGAATTACTTGGGTACCCCTGTCCTGAAGTACAAACCTAGCATAACCATGAGCAAACATTTTCTCCCCAGGACCTGGATTTTGGCCATGCATTGATCCCAGTAGGTGTGTGCTTAGTGGCCACACTTGGTTTTGTTCTATAATGTCTACTCCATCTACATATCCCACCTTGTCTGTGGTGGCACTATGTAACCCCTACCCCTCTCTTTTCCCCTAGACTGCGAGAGGTATGCCATCTAGTTAAATAAGTGGTCAGTGAGAGGGGGTTACACCAGTATAGGCCTGTATCCTTCTAGGTGGACCCCAGTCCCCAGTGAAGCCAAATCCTTAAGCTCCACACCAGTTTTTCAACCAGTCATTGAATCTCATGGTGCAGTGCACCCTAGCTTCACCCATGCCATTGACAGGTTGCACTTCTGAGAAAGTTAACATGTGTCCTACTTGTCTAAGGCTTCTCCTCAACTCAACAAACTCATGCTGCACTGCTCTGATCCCATTCCAAGCCAGGTCATTTGTCCCTAGGTGGACAATGACATCTGGCTCCCTCCCCCCAGCTGCTCCCATGATCCTGAGGATTCACTTCCTCATCCCTCCAAGCCATGGCACTGGGCAGGCACCTTATATCTTTCTTCCCTCCCTTCCCCAGTTCTACCCCCTAATGCTTGAGTCCCCCACCAGGAGTTGTTTTCTTCTTCTGTGGGATCCTGTGCCATCTTCCTGTGGGACTCTTTTGTTGAGGTCCCCAGCATCCTTCTTGGTCTCCACTGTGGGTGCCTCCATAGAGGAACCACGCTCTGCCAGAATGGTGAATGAATTGTGGAGAGGCACAACTGGAGGGATTCACCTCTGTTACACCACCCTAATCCTCCCGGAGCCCATTGTGGTCCAACCACTCCTCTTTCTTGGCAACCTTTGAGGCAGTGGTGGTGGCTTGGGTGATCCCTGGGTGGGGGAGGAGGTTTTCTGAATATGCCAGATCATCATGGAGACTTGCAACCTCCTCCCTCAGACCAGAGAGGTGCCTGCAAATAGGGCAGCAATGAAGCCTTCAGAATGTCTCCTGGAAGACTGCCACTCCACAGCCAGTGCATTGCACCACTCCCTACATGTCTGTCTCCCTTACTGTTTAAATTTTTTTTTCTGTTTGCGTGTGCATACATGTGTGTGTTTACTCTCTATTCAGTGTGCTGTGCCTTTAAGGATATGAACAGGTGTATGTCCTTTGCACTTTTGGGGGAGTTTTGTCAGAACCCCGATACAAAGGAAATTATGTGCTTGTGGTAGGTGGGGTGATGGGCAGAGTGGGTGGGACTAAGCCCATGTCCTCCAAAAACAATAAACTACAACTCTGTCCCACCACTCTGGTGAGTGCCTTCTTTCCTTTCAGACACCTATTTCACAAAGTTTATGTAACAGGCTTAGTTACAAATGACTGCAAATATTTTCCCAGGTAGATTTCCTCCCTGGCAGATGAAAGTTACACTAAGAAAAGTCAATCCCACAAACAAAGAACCAAAACACTGACTTCTACTCACTTACACAGTGGTAGGGAAAATGAAGGAATCACTTCTGAAGGAAAGAATTGTTGAGTACCTAGAGGCAAGTGGGCCATAGAACCCAAGGCAGCATGGATTCACAGCAGGAAGGTCATGTCAGACAAATCTAATTGATTTCTTTGACTGGGTGACCAAAGTAGTAGACCAGGAAGGGGCTGTGGACATGGCCTACCTAGACTTTAGTAAGGCATTTGACACAGTCCCACACAAAAGATTAACAAACAAATTAGCCAGCCTGGGAGTGGGTCATATGGTATTATCCTGGGTAAAACACTGGCTGGACAACAGGACGAAGCGGGTAATATTAAATGGAGTCCACAGTGAAGAAAGGAGGGTTACTAGTGGGGTACCACAGGGTTCAGTACTTTGGCTGATCCTTTATAATGTCTTTATAAGTGACATTGAAGAAGGACTGGAAGGGAAAGTATGTCTCTTTGCAGATGACACAGAGATCTGCAACAAGGTTGATATGCAAGATGGGGTGGAAAGGATAAGAAGGGACTTGGCAAAGTTGGAGGAATGGTCAAATGTATGGCAGCTTAGATTCAATGCAAAGAAGTGCAAAGTAATGCACCTGGGAAACAAAAACCCAGGGGAAAAGTACACAGTGGGGGGTGAAATACTGACAACAACAAAAATGGAAAGGGATCTGGGGTAGTCATATTAGATGACCTAAAGGTGGGCCAGCAATGTGAGAAGACAGTTAGGAGGGCTGGGGGTACTGGGATGCATAGGGAGAGGCATCACCAGTAGAAAACAGGAAGTTGTTGGCCCTCTGTATAGACAGGTGGTAAGACTACATCTAGAGTACTGTGTACAGTTCTGGAGACCCCATCTGTGCAAAGACATAGACAGGGTGGAGGTTGTCCAGAGGAGGGAAACCAAAATGGTGCAGGGTCTGCACCAGAAGACATATGAAGAGAGACTAAAGGAGCTTAAGATGTATAGCCTCAAGGAAAGGGGGGGGGCATGATAGAAACTTTCAAATACCTCAAGGGAATCAACAAAGTCCAAGAAAGTAGCATCTTTCAGAAAAAGAAATGCTCAAGAACAAGGGGGCACCATTTGAAGATAGAGGTGGACAGCTCAGAGGTAATGTAAGGAAATATTTCTTCACAGAGGATTGTGGATGCATGGGACAGCCTTCCTGAGGAGGTCATAGAGTCAAAAACAGTGGGGGAATTCAAGAATGCATGGGACAGACGTAAGGCAATTCTAGTGGGGGGGTAGGAGGAAGTAGGCTGTTGGTGAACTAGGATCTGCAGCTTATCCGTTAGGTAGGAAAATGGGCAAACTAGGCCGGCCAAGCGGTCCTTATCTGCCGTCAATTTCTATGTGTCTATATTACACAGGCCCCAAAATTAAGAATTCAATTCAGTGTACTCTACTAAATCACATCTTTGATTTAAAGAAGCAAGTGGCTGCTCTCTCTCTCTGTCTCTCTCTCTCTCTCTCTCTCTCTCTCTCTAAGCTACAGCAGTCATAGTCCACAGACACCTCCTGTTTTGAATCCACAGTTCCTCAGGCCCCTTTCAGCTCCTCCCCTTATCAGACACCTAATTCACAGAGCTTAAGTAACAGGTCTAGTCACAAATGACTGCAAATGCTGCCCCAGTGGCCATCCTCGACTAAGTGACCGGCTAGAGGATGCTGTTGGATGCTTTTCAAGCCACTGCACCACGGAGAGCTTTCCCCACCATCTTCATCCCGGGTGTCTCCCCAGCGAGCCATCTTTGACTAAGTGACTGGCTGGAGGAAGCCGCCAGACACGTTTCAAGCCACTGTACCACAGAGAGCTTTCCCCACCAACTTCACCCCAGGTGCAGCCTCAGTGGGCCATCCTTGACTAAGTGACAGATTGGAGGAAGCAACCGAACACTTTTCAAGCCACTGCACCATGGAGAGCTTTCCCCACCAACTTTTCCGCAGATACTGCATTCTTTCTCAGATATGACGCCAGGTAAGTGATTAGCCACCAAAGGAAGAAGCCAATTGACTACTGCAGGAGCAGCAAAGCTCCATTTGGCTGCTGATCTGCTCCTAGCTAGGCTGATCTTTTTGACATTTGGGGCCAACTGGGTTACTGCTATCTATGTGTGCTGATGGAAGGGCGCTGCATAAACTGTTTATGGTTGTTTCCATTTTACTGTTCATTTTTAAATGTAAGCCCTATTCTGTTTAAAAGCAATCTTACAGCTTTTAAGTCAAAGCCATGTACTGCTTAACTGCAGTTTGACAGCTTCTAAATACAAGCCCTGCACTGTTTTAGGCCAATTTTACAGCTCAGTTTGAATTCTAAGCCTTGCACTACCTAAAAGTAATTTTACAACATGCTTTTAAATCTAAGCCGTGCACTATTGCCACCTAATTGCAATCTTGTCCTTCAAACCTGGTTTGTTAAACTTTTATTTTAAGCCCAGTACTGTGCACCTACTGGGGTTACCAACAGACCCCAGGCTTCTTAGCTGCTTGTATCATTCAAACCTAGTACTAGTCATATCTCTCAACCTTTTGTCCCCCAAATGTGGAACATTGCCTCTCAAAATGTGGAACAAATGAGCAAAATGTGGAATACTTAATCATATCTTTACCTAGGAAGCTTAGAACACTGTTAAAATGTTTGCATTTATGATCAGAAAGTCTGTCATTAATTGCATAATGTATTTTTTGCATCATTTACTATAGATTTTTGCTTTAAAATGTTAATACTGAATGTGGAACAAGTCCTCAGAATGTGGAACAGGGAGCTTTTGTGAAGTAAAATGAGAACGTTCCTCGTAATGTGGTACAGTTGAGAGGTATAGTACTAGTCCTGCTTTGGGGATGCAAACAGTCTCCTGGCACTCTAAGAATATTTGTTCCTTAATTCTGCTAAAGTGTATAACAGCTCTGACTGTGTCTGCTTCCCCCCAGACTCTTAGCAGAACCCTTTTGCACTAGATTTAATTCACATTTAATTTAGGCACCAATTCTAACTGCGTCTGCTGGGTGGTGCAGCCCTCCACATCCCCCTCCCCACTGTCCTTCTCCACCCTTTGCGTATTACTGTGTCTCCTACCTCACTAATCCCCGCCCCACTGTCCTTCTCCACCCTTTGCGTATTACTGTGTCTCCTACCTCACTAATCCCCGCCCCACTGTCCTTCTCCACCCTTTGCGTATTACTGTGTCTCCTACCTCACTAATCCCCGCCACGTCCTTGATCATCCTGCTGTGCCATTGTGCTTGAGACTATTTGTAACTTCCACCCCTTCCTCTCTCAGGTGGTGCCCCAGCGGGCCATCCTTGACTAAATGACCGGCTGGAGGAAGCAGCCGGATGCTTTTCAAGCCACTGCACCACGAAGATCTTTCCCCACCAACTTCACCCCAGGTACTGCACTCTTCCTCAGATCTGATTCCAAGGAAGTGATTAATCACTGAAGGAAGAAGCTGATTGGCTACTCCAGGAGAAGCAAAGCTCTGCTTGGCTGGCTGATCTGCGTCTAGCTAGGCTGATTTTCGCCTCCCCCACACTGCCAGCCCAGGCCTTCTTTAAATACACTCAGACCATTCCCACTGTCCTGAACATCCATTTTGATTGGCTGCACCTCTTCTGATCTATGTGCAAGACAATCCTCTTATTTGGGCAACTACCTTGTTGACTCTGTGAAAAATATTTATACTGCCATCTTCTGGACTTCATTGCAAGATCATCTTAATCAGTTCTGCTCTAGATCTGATCTGAGATCTCTTGCTGCTGCCACCCACTTCCTGCACACTGGAAGCTTGCAAAACAGTAGTGAATTGTGAGTGCATACAGCATAGTGAGGGCTTTTTACTTCCTTACCTGTCTCTATCTCATACTGTTCTGCACCCTGGATTCTGGTGTTAGTCTGCACCAGTCTCCCTGCAGCATGGTCAGTTACAGCTCTACCTTGGATTGTCTGTTTTTCTTCAGCACTACAGATTCTCACATACTGGCTTTTTTTGTTACCTAATTTAGATCCTCCTTTCCAACCCCCATAGCAAATTGGTACTTCTTCCATGAGGGTAACAAAGTGTAGGATCCCGCTCACCTCTACATTGATCACCCAGCACACCTTGCTTTTTACAGCCAGGGTTCTTCTATTCACGTTGCTTGGCCCCCTAGGCTTGCAGCCCAGGGATCCCCCCCCAAAAAAACTATGTAATACCAACCCTAAGCGAGTTTCACCTAAATCTCACAGACTTCTTCTTGAAGCTATCAAGAAAATCTTGCTGCTTGTATTGCTATGTTCTGGTAATGTTGAAATCAACCCTGGTCCTCCTGCAGCAATCTCTTCACCTGCCGACCTAGCCAGAATCAAAGGATTGAGATTTACGCATATTAATGTGTGTAGCCTATTAAATATGTTTGCCTCTATTGATGCATTGACTTCCCATACAATGCTTGATATACTCGTGGTCACTGAGACTTGGCTTTGACCTTGTACCCCAGATAGTGAGGTGAATATCTCATCTTGTACCTTGTTCAGAACTGATAGGCTCACCAGAGGAGGAGGAGTTGCCATCTATGTCAAGGAGAAGTTGTCTGCATCAGTTATAGACTCGTCCTCACTTCCAAAGGAAGTTGAGCCTGACTCTCAATGTCAAGCTATCTTCCTCTGTCTCAGTGTGTCCTGGGATGCTATAGACCTCCATCCATGGAGCTACAATTTCTGGACCATATAACTAATACGATGGGATCCCTTCAGTCGGAGATTATTATACTAGGGGACCTCAGTATGGACTGGTACTCCAATAGTTCTTTACCCCTAAAAACTATTTGCGACTCCTTTGGTCTTTCCCAACCTATTTCTGAAGCAATACATCCAAACAAAAAGTGCTTTAAAAATAGCACACTTCTAGATCTCATTTTAGTACGCAAACCCCATCTGTTTTCACATGCAGGAGTGTTCTTCTCAGATTTCAGCGACCACTATATTATAGCAACTGTCAGATCCACCCCAAAACTACCATCCCTTTCCAAATTCTTACTCAAGAGAAAACAGCATACTTTTGACATCTACGCATTCCTTCCTGACTTGTGAGATTCCGTGAGATGGCAGGATTTTTACTTGGCCAACTCCATGCCTGTGGCCTTTGATATCTTTCAGAAAATCATGTTTGGGGCTCTGGATAAACATGCAACATTGGTCCAGATTCGTTCTAAAAAATAATTCATGTCCTTCGTTTATGGCCAAATTAAAGGCCTCCCTGTTGCACAGAGACTAGCTTTGGAAAAAAGCTCGGAAATCAAAACTTCCTGATGACTGGACATCTTTCAGGAAGGCTAGAAACCTCTGTACCAATCTGGTTAGGGAGGTCAAGGCTTACTATTTTCACAAAGAACTGTATGCTTCCACCAAGTGCTCGGCAAACTTCTGGAAAACCATCAAGGATATTCAAGGGCATGCGGCCATGAGCAAGTTACACACAAAAATCTCCATTGGTGCAATTTCAGTGTTAGATAAATCGACTATCTTTGATGCTTTTAATAACCATTTTTCTACTGCAGGTCTTGCTTTCAATTTCTCCCCTGCCACTAACCTTCGCTTTAGTCTTGGAGCATTGGACTTACCAGATCCAGTCACAAGTGCGGCCTTCTCTCTCCAGCCTACCACCCTGACAGAAGTTGAGGATCTCCTCCTACAATTGGATACCAGGAAGTGTGCTGGGGCAGACCAATTGGACCCATTCTTCCTGAAGTTTAGTCTTTACATCCTGGCTGTGCCTATAATGCACCTTTTTAACCTCTCCCTTTCGCAGGGTGATATTCTTCCCATATGGAAAATGGCTCACGTAATCCCCTTTTTTAAATCTGGAGACCCCTGCTACTTGAATAACTATAGACCAATCTCTGTACTTCTCACCCTTTCTAAACTGTTGGAAAAAATAGTGAGTGTGCAGCTCAGGAACTACCTTGAAAGTGGAAACCTGCTCAATCCCCATCAGTTGGGATTTAGACCACATCACCGTACCATTTCAGCTTTTGCAAAGGTCACCAATGACTGGCAGTATGCTTTGGATTTGAAGAACTTGGTTTGCACAGTATTTCTGGAGTTAAGCAAGGCATTGGATACGGTTGATCACGAGCTGCTCCTTGTCTCCCTCAGAAACATCGGCTGCGATCCCCCCATCACTGAGGTTGTTCTTGAACTATCTAACAGGGCAACAGCAACAGGTCGAGGCTGAAGGGGAATTCTTATCCCTGAAACCTCTACTGAGGGGCGTACCACAAGGCTTTATACTAGGTCCATTGCTTTTTGCAATTTACATTAACAATATTGATGCTAACATGAAATCTGCTAACATCCACCTACTTGCCGATGACACAGTACTTTATATCGGAAGACCCTTTCCGGAAGCAGCTTGTAAGGATCTACAATGGGAATCTAATCTTCTACAACATCAATTGCTGCACCAGAAACTGCTCCTGAATGCCAAAAACAAAGGTGATGCTTTTTCTCCTTTGCATATGTTAATAACCCCACAACTCAAGTTAATATTCCACAGATCCACTCTTTCTTGGCAAATCGCTGGAATATGTTACTAAATTCAAATACCTGGGGGTGTGGATTGACCAAAAGCTTTCCTTTTGTGATCACATTGAGGATCTCTTAAAGAAGCTTAGGCAGAGGCTTGATCTCTTCTATAGGATCAAAAATTTTCTAACACTGAATGCCAGGAAGAGAATAGTCCAAACCACATTCCTTATCTTATTGGACTATGCAGGTTTCTTTTACAGCCAAGGCCCCGTGTCTGCCCTGGCTAAATTAGACACACTCTACCATCAGGCCTTGTAGTTCATAACTGGTCTCCCATACTCCACACATCACTGCTCCTTTTACATCACAGTAGGTTGGTCATCCCTTAACTACAGAAGACAGAGGAATTCAGCTCTCTGGACATTTAGGGCCATCACGAAGATGTTTTCTCAGTACATCTCGGATTGTCTTCCTCTAGGTGTGACAGGTAAATATGCCTTAAGGAGTTCCTCTGTTATCTCCCTTGCAGTTCCGAAGTTCAAGTCATGCTTCGGCAGGTCTGCTATATCTCACGCTTTACCCTCTTTCTGGAACAACTTGCAAAAAACCCTGACGTTGGCTTACCCAAACTATCAGCCTTCAAAGCATTATTCTTGCTCTCTCATAGAATCCTGTAACTGCTTCTACTGATATCATCTTCCCCTAGCCTCAGCTCCATCTGCTCCAGTGCATCCCTTTACTGGTACTTCTTTCCCACCCCTTTTGGGCAATGCTACAGCCTACAAGAACCTACCTGTCTGCTTCTTCTTTCACAACCCTGTGTTTTG
The DNA here is from genome assembly GCA_016271365.2 of Neoceratodus forsteri. Lineage (NCBI taxonomy): Eukaryota > Metazoa > Chordata > Ceratodontiformes > Ceratodontidae > Neoceratodus > Neoceratodus forsteri. The sequence goes on from CM057454.1 coordinate 1,229,577,906, forward strand.
TTTTCCTCCTTATTGTTAGCTCCTTTTCCATGTCACCCCGGCTCCTGACTTCACTCCTTGCTTACCCCCCTTGACACCATCATGGTGTTTTGCTTTCCACTCCCTAATTGTTGCCACCCTCACCACTGCTACCACATGTACCTTTCCTTACTCACCCTCTTGCGTCCCCCTCCCCCTCCCATGCCCTTCCAAGCTCCTTCAATCAATAATTATGTTCAAGGATGCATCAAAAACGCACTGTAACTATAGCTGCGTACATATAACCTGTATATACTGTACTGCAGTTGCTATACTTTTTAGTTGCATACCCTTTACGGTCTTGCTTAATGGCTCCTTTTAATACTCTGTTTTATGTGTATTATAAATTTCCTGTGTATAATTACTGCTCTATGTAAATACTATGGAAGTGTGAATTCATTTTGTATGTATTGTTTACCCAATTATGATGTAACTGAGTATTCCTTTGTATGTATTTTTAACCTCTCCTTTCCAGGCCCATCTTGAAATTGAGCTTGTTCAACGATATTCACCTGGTTAAATAAAGATTTTGATTGATTGATTGATATTCTCCCAGATAGATTTCCTCCTTGGCAAATAAAAGTTACACTAAGAAGAGTCAACCACAAAAACAGAGAACCAAAACTCTGACTTCTACTCACACAGGCCCCAAAATTAAGAATTCATTTAAGTGTACTCTATTAAATCACCTCTTTGCTTTAAGGAAGCTGGTGACTGCCCTCTCTCTCTCTCTCTCTCTCTCTCTCGTTTGCTTTCTCTCAGCTACAGCAGACAGAGTCTACAAACACCTCCTGTTTTGAATCCACAGTTCCTTAGATTAAAGTCTCCCAGAATAACTGTATCCCTCTGAGGGCAGAGAGTTCCAAGGCCAGTTAGGTGATTTACTAGCCAGGTGTGCCCCCTTTTGGGGGGGGGGGTTATAACAACAGCCAAGATACATTTTTTTGATGGAACCCATAGCTAAGTTGGAGATGAGCCATTCGTTAGGGGATACTGGAATTGATGAGAGCAAAAGGGTGTCTGTTAGGGGTGCTCTGATTTAAAGAGAGATGCCACCACCCTTCTTTCTCCCAGGGTGATCGCAACACAGTAAGGAATAACACAGTAATTTGTAGGTATTATCTTTTTTAATTTTTTTTTTATTTTTATTTTAGTCTTTGGTAAAAGGGTAAGGCCTACTAGGCACAAGTGCCTGTTTTCATGGGTGAACTGGGAGCACTGGGCAGTTAAGTGACTTGCTCGGAGTTGCACAGTATGCAAGTGGAGGTTGTGAGAATGAAACCAAGGTCTGATCTGCTGGATGTACCAAGGTTGTTTACAGCTCATTACTCTAACCTATAGACTATACTGCCAGCCCTCTGTCAGACAGCTATAAGATATGTGCTGTTTACGCCATGTCTCAGTGAGACCTAGGACATGAGGTTTATAGAGGGTTATCCAGGTTTCAAGGTCAGAATATTTGGAAAGTAGGCTGCATATGTTTAGATCAGCTATCTTAAGCCCAGGGGAGCAGGCCCACATGGTATGAGAATAGGCTATAGGGACATTCAAGGGGCCAGGGTTTGCCTCCACATTCCCTGCCAGAAGCAGCAAGGATAGAAATGGATGGTAAGGGAGGGAGATCAGTGAGGGTGACAGTAAAAGAGAGTGCAAGAAAATGCCAATTTATCTCTTTTCTAGACTGGAGAGAACAGCATAAAACAGGGTGTCAGTTTGAGTTAGCTCCCATCTTCATACATGGGGGGTTACATCTGGAGAAAAGGAGGGAAAGCAGAGAGTAAGATACCTCTGCTTGGTGGCTAGAATAAAGGCACAGAAGTCAAAACACAGTAGGGTGCCAAGCAGAGAGGCTGCCAGTAGGGGGAACAGGGTAGGCTTCATAATGTGAGCTAAGTTGGCAGGTAACCACCAGGAGACATGAGGCAGAGGCCCTCTACTGGTAATAAAGTATAATCTGCAAGTGAAGAAATCATCACTTAGTCACTTGATCCCCATAAACTATAAGAAGCAGACAAGCCAAGGGTAGGAGATGTAGCCCTCTAATAGTTAAAAGTTATAATCTGCAAATGGAAAAGTCAATTAACAAAAAAAAAAAAAAAAAGACACACGACACCTTGTGCCTATAAATAAAAACCATCAAGCAGGGCGGTTTGGGCTGCTGGCAGTCAGGCTGGTCATTGTGGAAGAGCTGCCGGAGAAGGTGCAGCTCCCACAGAAGAGGTTTGAGGTGGACACCAGTTCAGGGCAGGTGGCCTGTGGAGGTGAGAACAAAAAGTTCATTTAAAGCAAAGCATACAAAGGCAATGGCAGCTAATCCCTTTGGCCCAGGCAGGTGGGAAGGTGGATTACATAACCAAGGCTCTGCAAAAAAGGAGCTCTAAAATTAAGCCAAAAAGAACTGTAACTCCTTGGGCTATTGGGGGGGGGGACAATTAGCAAGCACAAGTAAAGGCACAGAGAAAAAGAAAGAAAAATCAGGGCAAAGGACAGAGATTGGTAGCAGTGATAAAATGCAGGACACTTAATTCAGATAGTCAAAATTTAAAGAGAGGATATAGGGTACCAGGGAATGCTTAGCACTACTTTGTCAGCTCAGGTAGTGTTATAGGGTGGAAAAGAGCAGGCAGGGTTACAAGGCAGAAAGGAGCATAGAATCTATTGTTGTAACAATATTTGGCAACATATATCACAGTAGAGTAGACACTAAGCATTATTAAACAAACTAGAATGCTATATTCAACAAGGTATTCAGAGCAGTCAATTCAACCCGGCAATATAAAAGTTTGTGCAAATAAAGCAGCTTAGGGAGATGACAGCAGTAGCGACTAAGAAGGCAAAAGAAAGGTGAAGTGTCCAATCAAGGCTGAAGAACTGTGATACAGAACCAATCAGCTAGTGGAGACATGATAAAGACATTCAAAGTCTTAAAGGGAATAAACAAGATGAAGGTCCAGGAATGGTTCCATATCAAGGGTCGCACTGGTCATTATGTTGTATGCTTAATAGCACATGGCATTATTGCGAAACCTGGACCTGTGCACTTTTGGAGTTGGACCCCGCCCTCGGAGTTGGAATCTTTAGTGGGGCCCTGGGGCACAGCTCCCAGTAATGGATAGTGGGCAGAGCCCCCCACAGAAAAATAAACAACAAGAAATTGCGCAATGCAGTTGTGCATGACCCCGTGCCATCAAAAATCACTCTAGAACCAGGGTGTGCATCATAAACATAGACAGAGGCAGATTTAGAGGCAACACACACAAGTTCATCTTTACCGAGAGAGTAGTAGATGCGTGGATCTGCCTACAACAGGATGTGGTGGAGACAAAAACTGGGAACTTTTAAAAACACATGGGACAGATACACTGGCACCATAACACTAAATAATAGTTAAGGGAAGGGGGTATACATATGGGAAGACTAGACGGGCCTTATGATCCTCTTCTGCCATCACTTGCTATGTTTCTGTGTATTGACCCAGCCATGTAGGTCTTCCTCAGAGGGTCTTCCTCTTCCTGTGAAGAAGACCACATGATTTGATCAATATATAGAGGTGTTAGCCCTGGTTTCAGACATGCTGTTACCTTAATAAAAATATAGCCTTGCTTATTTCTCTCCACAAATTCTGGTGAGTGCCCAGCTTCATTCTGTTTGTTTGATGTTCTGTGCCTATGTTTAAGAGGCAGTATAGTGCAGAGGTTAAGGGTGCTGAGCTGCAAACCTGGAGACCTGGTTTGAATCCCTGCAGACCCCACTTTCATACTGTGTGATCCTGAGCAAGTCACTTAACTGGAGCAAGGTATAGCTTAGTGCGCCTTTCCTAATCAAACAATCCCCTCCCTCCCATTTTTGCTGGAGCACCTTTGGGACAACTGACATGCGTTCCTTCACTAAAGATAAAACCCTTGCCAATGTCATGAGATAGAGAAAGATTTTTTGTGGGGTTACTGTACTACAGTATTGGTTTTACACCATGATGTGGTGCTACAACATACAAACCTCTGGCTGCAGAGTAGGGCATGAAACCTACTGAGTCACTGGTGCTGTGTGATTCAAGAGTCTTGCAAAAAAATATATACTGTAAACAGATATGCAGGCATTAATCATAATAAATTCTTACATATTTCTTGTAGTTTTCAAAAATATAATGGCCAGGATACTGGAGCATGTTTACCGATTGGTAAACAGCTTCACAAACTGCTCATGCGGGATCCAATGCAGGGAAAGATGACAAAATGCCATGTTGGATAACATGGTTAGTGGGTCACTGATCCATTTGCATCTGACTGGAAAATATGCAAGTGTGACAATGTAAAGCACCTGATAGTGCTTTGCATATAGGTACACTGGCATAATTGTAGGTTTGGAGAAGCAGCAAGCAGCCATCAGTGCATGGGACAGACATAAAGCAATTGTTGTGGGGGGTAGGAAGAAATAGGCTGTTGGTTAACTAGAATCTGTAGCTTATCCGTTAGGTAGGGAAATGGGCAGACTAGGTGGGTCAAGAGGTCCTTATCTGCCATCAAAGTCTGTCTTTCTGTGTTTCTATAATAATTACCAGCTCCCAAAACCAACCCCATTTTTATTTCTTTTTTTTTTTTTAACCAGAAAGAACAGACTTAGCTCTGTCAGCTCATTTACATGTTTCTTTTGGTGGGGAGCATCTTACAATGCCCTTTCTTTATTGACTTGGAAAATATAGTATTGTATTCATTTGGTACTCTGGTAGGCTCACAGTGCCTCACAAAATATATCCACCCCTTAAGGAATGGCAGTGAAGTACTGAATTAACACCAACCCCATCCCCACCCTGCAGAGATTGGCAGGCGTTGGGGTGTGTGTCTTTGGATCATTGGGCATAACGCTCATGCCAATTCATCTCACACTACCCTGCAGACACTGACAGGTGTTGCGGTGTGCTTTTGGGTCTTCGGGCCTTACTCTCATCCCATTTCATAAGGAAATATGCTGAAATGGGTGCAGTACAGGAGAATGGCATGAACACTGGGGCCAAAGACCGCAAGGCACACCTCAATGCCTGTCAGTGGCTGCAGGGTGGGGGTGGAATGGTGTGTGTATATGGGCGATGATCCCAAGTCACACCCCCTGATGCCTGTCAGTCTGTAGGGAGTGGGGCATTATGGTTGGAAACCCTAACGCCCCAGGCGTTTGTTGGTATTTTCACTCCAGATTTGCAAAATGGGATTTTTGTGACCCCCATGTCATGAACAGTGGCACTATCATTTCGTTATTCAATCCAGAACTGTGGTTTTGCTCAGCGACTGCGCCATTTGGCCCCACAGGTGTGAAAACACATTTCTGGCAGGATGTGAAAAATGACAGCTATAATGTTCATGAGGTTGTGTGAAAAAATGGCAATGTTGAAAATATTTAGTGAAAATATGAAAAATTGGCAAAGTTATGAATGTGCGTAGAAACTGCACAATGCACACCTGTAACACAATAATTTTTTTGATTTTGTCCACCAAATTTTCAAGATGGGTATTTTTGAACCTCTCCTCATGAACAGTAGCGCTGTGATTTTGTTAATCTGTCCCAAACAGTGATTTCCCACAGCGACTGTGCTATTCTGCCCTGGAAGGGTTAAAACACATTTCAGCCAGGATGTGAAAAATGACAGCTGTACTGTTCGTAAGGAGGTATGAAAAAATGCCAATGTTGAAGATCGGGAATGAAAAGATTACAAATTCACGAAATTATGAGTGTGCATGGTAACTGCACAATGCACGTTTGTAACACAGTCATGTTTTGGAATTTTTCCACCAAATTTGCAACATCGCCTTTTTGAGAGCCCATCTCATGAACAGTGACACTGTCATTTTGTTAATCGGTCCCAAAACGTGATTCCGTGCAGTGACCGCTAAATCACCTTTCAGGACCGAATAACAAGATGACAGTGACTACATTCATGAAGTGGGGTTCCAAGAACTCCATGTTGAAAATTTGGTGCCAAATTTCCCAAAAAGGGCCGAGATGTGCGCCAAAGTTGAAAACAAAAACATTTATGCCATTATATAGCTTACCAGCATTTCTTCAGTTCACGGTCGGTTTTGAAGAGTGCAGTTGTGTTTCCAGTCCACCGAAGATTGTTGCACTGGGTTAAGGAGGTAAGTATGGGGTGGGGAGCGTGGAGTGGGGGGGTGCACAGAAGGTGGGCGTGGGTTTTGGGAGGGGGCAAGAGAGTCAATGAGGGACCGCTTTTTACAGGGTTTAAAAAAAATATGGGATTTTAGCACACTGAGGTGGGCTCCTAGCGTGCCACCTGGATGTTTGTTGGGGGAAGTGGAACTGAGGGAGCTTGGGCACCCCCTCGGCACACAACACATGGGGGGGTGCATCATGCCAATGGGGATTGGGCACCCCTGTCGGCTTTCATGGGATTGGAGAGGTGGCTGATGACATCCGCTGCATGCTGATGCTGGCAATATGTAAATTGTCGATGACAGCCACCGCTTGCTGACCGTATGCAAATTGCGGTGGTTTTCTTTTAACTTCACACTGCATCTGAAGTGCTGTCATAAACAACTCAGCCACTCATTGGTGTGGTGTGGTCCCACCTGCAAAATGGAGCGGGGCATTGGCAGAGTGGGTGGCACACCTCTAAAACTCATATGGTGCCACTATGTTGCTTGCGCCTATCCGCAAGCCAACATAAAAAGGAACTTTGTAAGTATTTTGACTGGTGCATCATGCAAGGATATATACTGGCATATGCATGCTATATGCAGGTTTTTACTGTATGCAAGAGTTGTGTGCAAGGAATGTGTAAGGATTACAACACTCTCCTTGAATGAGTAATTCATTCAGATACCCATAAAGTACTTTCCCCTTAAAAATGAGGACCACCAAAACATTTATTTGGCTAACAGGTTCTAAAAGCTACTGGCCAAACAAGCCTCTGGCTGACAAACTGATTTGTTCCATCTGCTTGTAAAGGAGGGTCCACCAGCACTCAATGTCTCATTATTACATCAACTACATAGAAAAAGCTCCAGCAACACTTGCAATTCATTATATCAACTGTACAGGAAAGGCTTCAGCAGCACTCACATCTCATTACATCAAGTACACAGGAAAGGCTGCAACAACTCTTTCATCTCATTATATCAACTACATGGGAAAGACTCCAGCAGCACTCTCATCTCATGATCAGCTATACAGGAGTGTCTATAGCAGTACTCACATCTCATTATTGTATGTCAATTGCACAGGAAAGGTCCCACTACCATCCACATCTCATAGGATGGCAATCATATGTGCTATGGCAGTGAAACCATGTGTCATCAGGGATTATAAATCTAATTAATTATTCAGGAGACTAACTGATGTTGTACGACATGCGCAGCTTGTGAAACTCTACTTTAAAGTTGAATTGTGGTAAAAAAAAAAACCTGGTGCTTTTGGACTAGGCTTGTCCATTCATCATGGGGACTGCTGCACTTTTTCGGTTAAGAGTTTTCCAATATCTTGTGGTTCCTTGTATTCCTTGAGGGTTTAGAATGCGACTTTCCTATGCTGTCCTCCACTATTAGAAACCCCTCTGTGACTTCAAAGTGGTCTTTGCGACTGGACAGATCCTTATTTCATCATCTGATTAGTATAGGCTTTCTGATATTGTGCCAACATAATTGTGTTAGCTATTTGTGATAGCTTAAGATTAAACTTTGCCATTATTGCAATTTAAACAAGGATATGGCAATGCAGAATTTTGTCTTGTTGGTGTTGGCATTGGTAGTGCAGGAGTTAGAGTGATGCACAATAGGAATGGCAGTGAAGTATGGAACCAACGTCAATCCCACCCCACCCTGCAGAGACTGACAGGCATTGAGGTGTGCCTTTGGGTTGTTGGCCATAACGGTCATGCCATTTTACCTCACCCTACCTGGCAGATACCAACAAGTGTTGAGGTGTGCCTTGGGGTGTTTGGGCTTTACACTCACCCCGTTCCATAAGGAAATATGCTGAAATGGGTGCAGTATAGGAAAATGGGGTGAACTTTGGGGCTGAAGAGTCCAAGGCACACCTCAATGCCTGTCACTAGCTGCAGGGTGGGGGTGGGGTGGAATGGCATAAGCATTACTGTCAACAATCCCAAGTCACACCCCTGATGCCTGTCAGTTCCTACAGGGTAGGGCGTTCTAGTCAGAAACCCTAATGCTCTGGGCATTTCTTGGTATTTTCACTCCAAGTTTTCAACATGGGCTTTTTGTGACCCTACTGCATGAACAGTGATACTATCCGTTCATTAGCTGAAAGGTGATTTTGCACAATAACTATGCCATTTGGCACCACAAGTGCAAAAACGCATTTCAAGCAGGATGTAAAAAAAATGACAACTGCACTGTTCATGAGGTGGTGTAAAAAAAAATTGTAATTTTGAAAATGTGGAGTGAAAATATAGCAACATTTGTGAAGTCACGAGCATGTGTAGAAACTGGGCATCGCACACCCTGGCACTATGATTTTCTTAATCTGTCACAAACATTGATTTTGCACAGCAACTGCGTCCATTGTGTACCACAGGTGTGAACACATGTTTCAGGCAGGATGTGGAAAATGACAGCTGTACTGTTCTGCAAAAATGACAATGTTGAAAATCTGAAGGAAAAATATAAAAAATTGGTGAAGTTATGCATGCATAGAAACTGCGCAACGCACACTGTTAGTGCAGTAATTTTGGGGAATTTGTTCACCAAATTTTCAACATGAGCTTTTTGGGACCTCTCCTTATGAACACTGTTACTGTGATTTTCTTAATCTGTCCCGAACACCGATTTGGCACAGTGACCACGCCATTGTGCACCACATATTCGAAAACACATTTTGGGCCAGATGTGAAAAATGACACTGTACTGTTCATAAGGAGGTGGGGAAAATGGCAGTGGTGAAAATCTGGATTGAAAATGTTATAAATTCTTGAAGTTATGAGCATGCGTGTGAACTCCACAACACACATTCATAACACATTCATTTTTGGGAATTATTTCACCAAATTTTCAACATAGGCTTTTTGGGAGCCTACCTCATGAACTGTGACACTATTGTTTCATTAATCTGTCCCAAAAGGTAATTCCACACAGTGACTGTGAAATCACCTTTCTGGACTGAATAACAAAATGACAGTGACCAAGTTCATGAGGTGGGGTTCCAAGAACCCCATGTTGACAATTTGGTGCCAAAATTCACAAAAATGACCAAATAGCCACCTAAGTTGGAAAACAAAAACATTAATGCCATTTATACAGCTTACCAGCATTTCTTCAGTTCACAGTCAGCTTTTGAAGAGTGCATATGTGTTCCCGCTCCACCGAAGATCATTGTGCTGGCTCCACAAGTAAGTATGGGGTGAGGGGGGTGTGGAGAGGTGGGGTGTGCTGAGGGTGGGTGCAGGTTGGGGGGGGCTACTGACAGCAATGGATCATTTTCTACTTTTCTGGTAAAAAAAAAAACATTGTGGGAAGGTTTTCTTTTTCTACAGGTAGATTTGGCATGCTGGGTGGCTCCCAGCATGCCATCTGTGTGTTTTCTGGGGGGCCTGGAGCTGATGCAGATTAGGCACCCTGTTGGCAAATAAAAAAGGGTCTGTGTTTGGGGGGGAGACATGATGCTGAGGGGGATTGGGTATCCCCATTGGCAAAAACAAACTGCACAGGGGACATGATGCCAAGGGGGATTGGGAACCCCCTCGGAAAACAAAATGTGGGGGATACATGATGTGAGAGGGATTGGGCACCCCCTCGGCAAACAAAATGTGTGAGGAACATGATGCTGAGGGGGACTGGGCACCCACTCGGCAAACAAAATGTGTGGGGGTCATTCTGCCAACAGGGATTGTGCTCCTCCATCAGCAAATGAACTGGGGAGGGGGAATGTCAACAGGGGGATTGGGCACCCACAACTTTGGCTTTTATGGGGACTGTGAGAGGCGGACAATAACAGCCGCCACCATGTTTATTGAAATGTTTCATCAGGCAAGGCATGCTCTGCAATGATGGGTCACTCCCTCATTGCAGCAATGAAATTATTTCAAGTTGGTGGCACACTTTTCAACTGCAGTCATAAACAGTGTGCTGTTTTATTCATGCCACAGAGCCCAGCCCGGAAAAGCAGTGGTGCCATTGGCCACAACATGACCGCACCTCCAAAACCTGCTATTCCAAGTTACCACAATTTGTTGCGTGCACATGCACAAGAAAACATTAAATAAAATTGTACTGGTACCAGCCTGGTGGCACTGAGGGTTGAGGTGCTGGATGCCACACCTCACACTATGCCGGTGACCTGTATTCGGGAATGGACTCAGGTTGTTCGGGGGCGGGAGGGGAGGCAAGGATTGAGCATCACAGCTCTCCTTCCTCGGGAGTGGGGGGGGTCTGTGCTGGGAATGGCACAGCTAGGAGGGCTCACCCACGCCCAGGGTGCTTGGTTGTCTCCACGGAGGTGGAGACAGCTGCTGCACCCATTGCACAATGTGTGGGTACAAAAGGGGTGAAAAAGGAGGAAAAATCCCAAGCGACAGAATGAAACCCGACTCCTCACAGGCACCGCTCCTGGGTCGGGCATAAGGTAAGCCCCAGTAATTCTGGGGGACGGAGCTGGGGGGGGTCGGGAAGAAGGGGGCTGTCAGGGGGAGGTGTAGAAACAGCAGCTGTGATTAAAAAAATTGTATTGGTGCTTGTATATTTTATGGTGTGTCCAGAGCCATTAATCTCACAATGAAAAAGCTTTTTTTGGGGGGAAGATAACTTTACTATTACTGCAATTTAAAAATGACATGTTGGAGTAGTGGAGTGTGAGGAGAGAAGAATCCATAGTAAAGTGGCTGAAAGAATAAAAGAGGTTGTCCTGCTTAGCCAGGGTGGACTATGGATGGCACCACAGACCACATCCACATAGCAAAACATTGGCATAAGGAGGGGAAGTGAGCTCAAAGTGGCAGGTTAAGTGGGTAGTAAGAGAGGGAGAGGCAATGGGATGAAGGGTGATTGGTTCCAGATAAAGGGTAAGTGCACAGAAGACAGTTTGGCAAGCAGAGGTGTTGCAGGGGGTCGTGCTGAAGGAAAGCAAGTTAAAGGAGCAGAGTGTATTGTTTTCCTCTAGTATACCCCTTTTACTGCAAGTAATCTGGAATGATACGATCATACCATGTGAAATTCTCCTGATGTTTAAAGACTTGTGTGAAATAATGATAATTACAGCTTGCTATATGCAGATATTTCTCATGCAATCATGGCCAGGGTGCCAATACCCATGTGTTATGTGAATGAACACTAAATGTGAGGAACTTGTGAATATGAATGGAGTTTGCCCCTACTGTTGTGGAATGTGCTGACATTACCCTACCATAAACCAGTTAACCAATCACACTTAAAATTTCAAAATCAACATTTATCCTTATATTGGCTTTGTGAAGTTTTGGGCTCTATGGCTGTGGCCCAGCTAGTCTTCTCTGTTTCCAGGGAGAGGTTTATCCAGTTGTGGTCTCTGCCTCCAACTGGATTCTTGACATGCATACTTGAGATATCCATTCCACATCCCCATTGCTGAGAACTAGGTCAAGGGTGACCTAGACTCTTGTTCTCTGTTGGATGTGTTGCTTTAGGAACCAGTCATTGAAGTTGGATAGATACTCTGACTTTGTTCTTCTGTTACACTTTTAAAGAAACCAATGTACAGTATGCCTGGGCAGTTGTTGTTTCCCAAGGAACACCAGTGCCTCTGTTTTGTCTGCTCTGTTAATTCCCCTGGATATCTGGGCATCATGCTGTGCTGAACTGTTTAGGGTTCCAGAGCACACTTCCAGGTGATGGAGACTTTACAGCAGCTGGACCTCTTCTTGAAAGAGACGAGTTAGTTGAGGGGGATATAATTCAGTTGTCTGATGGGGTTAAGAAGGCAGAGTCAAGTAGGCTGTTCATAAAGCAGGAAAAAAAAACAGGAAGACATGGGTGGAATATTTGGAGGGTTGGTGGGGGTCAGAAGAGAAATCAAGAAGCATTACTTAACATATAGAGTGGGGTCCAAGCACAAAGCAAATGAGTTTCTGAAGAGTAGTAACATCACAGTTGTCCCACTGGAACAGTAGTAGTACTATCGCTGGTGATGCTGGTTAACCAGATTTGGGCAGGACCTCAAGTTGCCTAGTGTTGACCAGGGGGAGGAAGACCAATCATTGCAGAGGACACTTTCTTCTTCTGAGGAGGGAATTGTGACAGGGAGAGCCTGCCAATCTTGCGGACTGACCTTTTCTTAAATGTGTTGCAACAATTCTTCTGTTTCTTAGCCTAATCTATCCTTCACAATTTCAAGTCCATATGGAAGGCTACCTGTGCGCATCCCCCTCCCTTTTCTTGACTATGCTATCGTGTCCTCTTTAATTTTCCTTTTCCCTCTCAGGTTCTCCTCAGGAAAGTTATTGTGATGACCTCTGACCTGATGTTAAACAGGTTATGTTCCTTGTCATTTCATTTAGTATGCAATGGCACTATGTCATAAAATACTGTGATGTATATACCTTATTTTGATTTGATAAAAATGTATTTTAATACAGGAAAAGCAATTGTTGGGATGCGATCCCCATTTAAAAGAATGTCCTGTGTTCAATAGAAAATGCAAGCATAAAAAACAGATGGTATAATGTCTCTATCCAACTATTAAGAACACAATTTACAAAGTCACATTCATCACTTATCTAAAACAATGACATTTTGTTTGCCGATGTTTGAAGAGTATAGCTTTGAACTTGGGCAAATCAGGAACGGATGTTATCTCATATGGCAAATGATTCCAATTTCTAGCCAGACTATTCTGTAATACGATATTGCCCATCCTGTTTGTGGATCTAATCATCGGTAGTTTTAAGGAAGGTTTCTAGAATCCATTCTGTTGAATAGTGGTGGGCTTAAGTTGGACCAAGTGATCTAATGAATGTGTACATTTCTGATAAATTAACTTATGACAGGTTATAGAACACAAATAAACCCTCTGTGCTTCAGGTTGTAACCAATTTAGATAATGAAAAACTTCACAGTGATGTATTACATTTTTTTTAAATGAATTTCCCCATTCTAAAATATAATTGGTTCAGTTTTGTTAAAGATTGTTGACTGGAGTTCATATACAGTGAAAATTTATATTCTGCCACTGGTATCAATAACTGTTTCACTAGCGTTTCTTTGAATTCTCTAGAGAGGCAACCCAATATTCTTTTCAGTGCTCCTAGCCTCTGATTCACCTTTTTTTATTTGCAGTGAGATGTGTTCAGTAAAGGTTAGACTCGAGTCTACAAGAACCCCTAAATATGTATAGGTTGTTACATTATGCACCAATGTTCCATCCAAAAAGTTAAGCATCAGTTCGGAGATCTTTTTCTTTGTGGAACCCACTGAAAACATCATACACTGTGTTTTTTGACACTTAAAAGCAAACTTGAACCTCTAGTCCAGGTTTCTAAATTATTCAAGTCTAGCTGGAGCTGCCGTTTCAGGTCCTCAAGATTAGTAGCAGATGCAACCAAGATTGTGTCATCTGCACACAGTCTAATCTCACTACCTCTTATGTGTGTTAGCAAGTTATTAACATAAATATTAAATAACACTGGGTCCAAAACTGAGCCCTGTGGAACTCCTCTGTTTATTTCCACCAGACCTGAGACAACAGCTCTGCATGAGACACATTCTCTGTGCTCAGCTAGATAGGATTTAAACCATAATAGAGGTTGTTGTTGTACTCAAATTTCAGCCAACCTCTCCAGCAAACCCCTGTGCTGTACCAAATCTAAGGCCTTACTAAGGTCCACAAACATAGCTCCAGTACTTCTACCCTGGTTTAAAGATGTTGCAATCTGATTGTTGAAGTCTGTCAGAGTGATGTTTGTAGACCTTCCCTCCCAGAACCCATGTTGATATTCTGTCAAGATACCCTCCCATTCTACAGTAGGTACTGGCCAAACTGGTAATACGCCTGTCTCTCCAACATCTTCGACAGGATGGGGAGTAAGGTTATTGGTCTATAGTTTGAGGGGGTAGTACTGTCCCCTCCTTTAAAGATGGAAATAATTTTTCCCATCTTCCAAATTTCAGGCACTGTAGAACTACATAATCTCCAGTTAAAGCATTTGTCAATGCCGAATGTTCACTTGCAGGTATTTGCAGTGGTGTTTGGCATTTATGCAGGCTTCCCCCCAGTTGTATCCATGTCCCTTCATCATCCGTGTCCCAACAGAATACTTCTCTGCAACTTCTCTTGCATCTGATTAACATTTCAGCCTCATACTTAAGTGTCTGTCTTAGGAACCCTAACACCCTGGTCATGTTCAAGGTTATGAGCCTGTGTGGAAACTATGCAACACGCGCTCATAACACAGTCATTCAGTGGAATTATTTCACCAAATTTTCAACATAGGCATTTTGTTACCATTGCTCATGAACACTGTCACTATGATTTTGTTAATGTGTCCAGAACATTGATTTCCCACAGCGACCGCTCCATTGTGCGCCAGATGTACAAATGCATATTGAGGCAGGATGTGAAAAATGAAAGCTATACTGTTCATACGGAGGAGTGAAAAGATGGCAATGTTGAAAATCTGGAGTGAAAATATTACAAATTCACCTAATTATGAGTGTGCATGGAAAGTGCGCAGTGTACGCTCATAACAATACCAGCCCATTTACAGAAGAAAGGGTTCTGAAAGAACTCTTAAAACTGAAGGTGGACAAAGCAATGGGGCCTGATGGGATTCATTCCAGAATTCTAAAAGAACTAAGGGTAGAACTGGTGACACCACTGACTACCCTCTTTGACAAATCATGGGAGGATGGGGTGATACCTGAGGACTGGAGAAGGGCAGATGTGATTCCCTTCACAAAAGGGAGCAAGGCAGAAGCAGAAAACTACAGACCTGTTAATTTAACCTCAGTGATAGGAAAATAATGGAATCACTTGAAGGAAAGAATTGTCAAGTACCTAGAGGCCAGAGGGGCACAGGACCCAAGGCAGCATGGATTCACAGCGGGAAGGTCATGCCAGATGAATTTAATAGATTTCTTTGACTGGGTGACCAAAGTAGTAGATCAGGGAGGGACTGTGGACATGGCCTACCTAGACTTTAGCAAGGCATTTGACACAGTGCCACACAAAAGATTAATATACAAGTTAGCCAGCCTGGAAGTGGGTCCCAAGATGACAGCCTGGGTAAAGAATTGGCTGGAGAATAGGACACAGAGGGTAATAGTAAATGGAGTCCACTCTGAAGAAAGGGGGTTACTAGTGGGTACTGCAGGGTTCAGTATTAGATTGGTCCTCTTCAATGTCTTTATGTTACATTGCAGAGGGACTGAAGGAAAAGTATGTCTCTTTGCAGATGACACAAAGATCTGCAACAGAGTTGATGCACAAGGTGGGGTGGAAAGGATGAGAAGGGACTTGGCAAGGTTAGAGAAATGGTCAAATGTATGGCAGCTCAGATTCAGTGCTAAGAAGTGCAAGGTAATGCACATGGGAAACAAAAACCCAGGGGAAGAGTACACAATGGGGGGTGAGATACTAACAACAACAAAAATGGAAAGGGACCTGGGGGTAGTCATATCATATGATTTAAAGGTGGCAAGCAATGTGAGAGGGCAGTAAGAAGGGCTGGGGGATACTGGGATGCATAGGGAGAGGCATCACCAATAGAAAACAGGAAGTTGTTATCCCTCTGTACAGACAGCTGGTGAGACCCCATCTGGAGTACTGTGTGCAGTTCTGGAGACCCAATCTCTGCAAGGACATAGACAAGATGGAAGCTGTCCAGAGGAGGGCAACTAAAATGGTGCAGGGTCTGCACCAGAAGATATACGGAGAGAGACTAAAGGAGCTTAATATGTATAGCCTCGAGGAAAGGAGGGTTAGGAAGGACATGATAGAAACTTTCAAGTACCTAAAAGGAATCAACAAAGTCCAAGAGGGTATCATCTTTCAAAAAGAGGTGTGCAAGAACAGGGGCACAATCTGAGATGGGGGCAGCTCAGAGGTAATGTAAGAGTGTTTTCACAGAGAGAGGGTTGTGGATGCATGGAGCGGCCTTCCGGAAGGCGTTGTGAAGTCAAAACAGTGGTTGAATTCAAGCATGCATGAGACAGTCATAAGGCAATTCTAGTGGGGGTGGGGTAGAAAGAAGTAGGCTGCTGGTTAACTAGTATCTGCAGCTTATCCATTAGGTAGGGAAATGGGCAGACTGGGTGGGCCAAGCGGTCCTTATCTGCCGTCAAATTCTATGTTTCTATGTTTATGGGCTTTTGTCACCAAATTTTCAACATAGGCATTTAGGACCTCTGCTCACAAACAGTGTCAATGTGATTTTCTTAATCTGTCCTGAAAACTGATTTCCCACAGTGACTGCACTATTCTGCGCCAGAAGTGAGAAAACACATTTCAGCCAGGATGTGAAAAATGACAGCTGTACTGTTCATAAGGAGGGGTGAAAAATTGCCAATGCTGAAAATGTGGAGTGAAAATATTACAAATTTGTGAAATTACAAGGGTGAGTGGAAACTGCAACACACACTCATAACACAGTCATTTTATAAGAAACATAGACTTTGACGGCAGATAAGGATCACTTGGCCCACCCAGTCTGCCCATTTCCCTACCTATTGGATAAGCTGCAGATTCTAGTTAACCAACAGCCTACTTCCTGCAACCCCCCACTATAATTGCCTTATGTCTGTACCATACATGTTTGAATTCCCCCACTGTTTTAGACCCCACAACCTCTCCAGGAAGGTGGTTCCATGCGTCCACCACTCTCTCCATGAAAAAAAATTTCCTCACATTACCACTGAGCCATCCCCCCTCTATGTTTAAATTGTGCCCCATTGTTCTTACACATCTCTTTTTCTGAAAGATGCTACCCTCCTGGACTTTGTTTATTCCCTTAAGGTACTTAAAAGTTTCTATCATGTCCCCCCGTCCCTCCTTTCATCAAGGGTATACATATTAAGCTCTCTCAGTCTCTCTTCATATGGTTTCTGATGTAGACCCTGCACCATTTTAGTTGCCTCCTCTGGACTGCTTCCATCCTGTCTATGTCCTTGCATAGATGAGGTCTCCAAAACTGCACACAGTACTCCAGATGGGGTCTCACCAACTGTCTGTACAGATGGATAACCACTTCCCTTTTTCTACTTGTGATGCCCCTCCCTATGCATCCCAGTATCCCCCTGGCTCTCCTTACCAACTTCTCACATAGACTTGTGTCCCCAAATTTTCAACACAGGCATTTTAGGATCTCTGTTCTCAGTAGCTATATCTTGCGGGCCTCCACCTGTGACTGTACCTGAAATACCAATGACCTATAACTGCCATGACAATGGACCCATTTGGTCCTGCTTCTAGAGTGCTTGTCCCTGGTTTCGGTCTTACCCAAGCCTCAGACTAGCTGACACTCACTGGACTGTGCTGCTTGCACATTCCAGTCATAAATACTTCTCTACAACAACTACTGTACTGTATGATTTGCTCCTGTAGTTACTGTATTTTGCCACTGTACTGCACTGTCTTTGATTGTTGAAATTATCCTGTAGCACTTCCAGCTGTTGTAATTTACCATGTATCTTTCATAAGGTGTGATATTTCCCACACTGCTATTTATACTGTGATGTCTGTACACTGTATGCTCTGTATTGTATTCTATGAAGTGGAGCCTTTGTAAAAGCATCTCTGACTCAAAGGTATTAATTCCGAATGTATTCAATCAATCAATCAATAAATAAATAAACAGCGTCACTGTGATTTTCTTACTTCTGTACCGACCACTGATTTCCCACAGTGACCGTACTATTCTATGTTGGCACTGCAAAAACATATTTTGGCCAGGATGTGAAAAATGACAGCTGTACAGTTCATAAGAAGATGTGGAAAAATGCCAATGTTGAAAATCTGTAGTGAAAATATTACAAATTAGTGAACTTATGAGTGTGCATGGAAACTGCGCAATGCAGGCTCGTAAAACAGTCACTTTTATGTTGGCTTGCTTGTGTGTGCCAGCCAACATATTGCATTAGTAGCAGAGTTGAAAGTGTGGTCACTGTGGGTGAATGCAGGGCATGCATCAGTAGGTGCATCCCTCATTACCCAATAAGATAACACGCAGGCGCTACACCAGCAATGCATAAACTGGCCACCAGATCAAAGAAAAGATCTGCTGCAATGAAAGCCACCAAGCTCCTCATGCAGCGTGCCTTTTCTGGTGAAGCAGTTTACACAACATGGCGGCATGCAGCTACGTCATTTGTCGACAGGGGGGCCCACTCCTCGTCGGCATGATGTTCCCCCTCCCATCCCAAATGTGTGCCGAGGGGATGCCCAATCCCCCTCGGCATCATGGCCCCCCCAACAGTCTTTTCTTGCTGATGGGTGGCCCAATCCCCATCTGCTTCAGTCCCCCCTGTCAAGTTTAGTTTGCCAACAGGGGAGCCCACTCCCCATCGGTATAATGTCCCCAGCCCCCATGTGTACTGTGTGCTGAAGGGGTGCCCAATCCCCCTTGGCATCATTCATGCCCACCTAACCCATTTCTGTGCTAACACGGGGCCCAGTCCCAATCAGCTGTAGTCCCCCTCCCTGTTATGCAGGTGGTACACTGGGTGAGCACTCCAGCATACCAAACCCCTGCAGAAAAAGAAAACCAACTGTTGTCTTTTTCCTTTTTTTTACCCTGAAAAAGAAGAAAACGGTCCTTCATTCGCAGTCTCTCCTGCCCCCTCCCCAACCCGCACCCACCCTCTGCATACCCTGCCTCCCCACACACACCCTTACTCCATACTTACGTCCAGAGTCTGGCGCGATGATATTTGGTGGATCGGGAACATGTCTGCATTCTTCAAAGCCGACCGCGAACTGAAGAAATGCAGATAAGCTGCATAATAGCATAAATAGTTTTTTTTTCCACTTTGGTGCATATCTAGGCCATTTTTGGGAATTTTGGCACCACATTGTCAACATGGGGTTATTGGGACCCTTCCTCATGAATTCAGTCACTGTCATGGTGTTATTCAGTTTCAAAAGGTGATTTCACGATCACTACACGGAATCACCTTTCGGGACTGATGAACAAAACGACAGTGCCACTGTTCATGGGGGGCTCTCAAAAAGCCTGTGTTGCAAATTTGGTGAAAAAAATCCAGAAAACTGGCTGTTTCATGAGCATGTGTTGCGCAGTTTCCACATACACTCATAACTTCATGAATTTGTAATATTTTCACTCCAGATTTTCAAAATTGGCATTTTACTAAACCTCCTTATGAACAGGACTGCTGTCATTTTACATACCCTGGCTAAAATGTGTTTTTGCACGTCCGGCACAGAATACCGCGGTCGCTGTGCAAAGTCAGTTTTCGGGACAGTTTGAGAAAATGACAGTGACACTGTTCATGAGCAGAGGTCCTAAAATGCCTATGTTGAACATTTGGTGACAAAAGTCCATAAAATGACTGTGTTACAAGTGTGCATTGCGCAGTTTCCATGCACCCTTGTAACTTTGCATTTTCACACCTCCTTATGAACAGTACAGCTGTCATTTTTCACATCCTGCCCAAAATGTGATTTTGCACCTGTGGCACACAATGGCGTGGTCACTGTGGGAAATCAACTTTTGGGAAAGATTAACAAAATCACAGTGCCACTGTTCATGAGGGGAGGTCCTAAAATGCCTATGTTAAAAATGTGGTTTAAAAAATCCCAGAAAAAATTGGGATACAGATGTGTGTTGCGCAGTTTCTATGCCTGCTCATGACTTCACCAATTTTTCATATTTTCACTCCAGAATTTTTTAACGTTGCCATTTTTTTACACCTCCTCATGAACAATTTTCACACCCTGCCCAAAATGTGTTTTCGTGCCTGTGTCACCAAATGACATAGTTGCTGTGCAAAACCACCTTTCAGCTAACAAACTGATAGTGCCACTCTTCATGAGGTGGGGTCACAAAAAGCCCATGTTTGAAAATTTGCAGTGAAAATACCAACAAACGCCTACAGCGTTAGGGTTTCCAACTGTAACACCCAACCCTGTAGAGACTGACAGGCATCAGGGGTGTGACTTGGGATCATTCGCTGTAATGCTCATGCCATTCCACCCCCACCCCCACCCTGTAGCCAGTCACAGGCATTGAGGTGTGCCTTGGAGTCTTCGGCCCTAAAGTACACCCTACTCTCCTACGCTGTATCCATCTCAGTGTATTTCCTTATGGAATGGGGTAAGTATAAGGCCCAAAGCTCACCACGACACTTGTCAGTGTCTACAGGGTAGGGTGAGGTTAAATGCCATGAGCGTTACAACTGATGACCCAAAGGCACACCCCAATGCCTGTCACTCTCTGCAGGGAGGGGGCGGGGTTGGCATCAGTTCAATACTTCACTGCCATTCCTATTATGCATCTCTAACTCCTGCACTACCAATGCCAGTGAGACAACATTCGGCATTGACAAATGCTTGTTTGGAATGTTTTCACCAAATTTGCAACATAGGCTTTTTGAGAGCCCATGTCATGAGCACTGATACTGTAGTTTTGCTAATCAGTCCCAAAAGGTGATTCCATGTAGTGACTGTGAAATCACCTTTCAAGACTGAATAATGTCATGACAATGACTGAATTCATGAGAAGGGGTCCCAAAAACCAATGCTGAAAATTTGGTGCCAAAAGTCAAAAATATGGCTGAGATATCAACTTAAGTTGAAAAAAAAAAAACTTTATGTCATTATACAGCTTACCGGCATTTTCTCAGTTCGTGGTTGGCTTTGAAGAGTGCAAATGTGTTCCTGGTCCACCGAAGATCATCACGCTGGGCTCTGGAGGTAAGTATGGGGTGAGGGGGGTGTGGGGAGGTCGGGTGCAGAGGGTGGGTGAGGGTGGGGGCAAGGGACTCACCAAGGGACCATTTTCTTCTTTCACAGGAATTTTTAAAACAAAAAGATGTCCTGGGATGCTTTTGGTATGCTGGGGTGGGCTCCCAGGATGCCACATATGTGTTTGTTGGGGCAGGACTGAAGCGGTGGGGACTGGGCACCCCCATCGGCCATACAGTGTGTGTAGGGGGGGAAGCATGAGCATGCTGGGGTGGCTCCCAGCATGCCAAATGGTTGTTTATTGTGGGGGGTGCAGCTGATGGGGGGTTGGGCACCCTGTCAGCCACACAGTGTGCTGGGGGCAGATGAGCCAAGGGGGATTGGGCACCCTCCTCAGCGCACAATGTGGGGGCTGTGGAGGACAATAATGAGGGAGAGGGAGGACATTAGCAGAGGGAGGAAGCAGGAAGGATTTCATGTCGAGCTGTATATGACAGCAGTTCAGCTGTGCTGAAGATGTAAAGAAGTCAGTATGTTAATTGCACACATGCTACCACCGCTGATTGCAGCAGATCTTTTGTTTGAAGTGAAGACCAGCACAGCTGAACTGCTGTCATACACAGCTCGGAATGTATTGACCTGGTAGGGTTATACCTGTTACACTGAGCACTGCATTTACGAGGAAGGTCACACACCTCCAAAACGTCATACTGTTTCAAGACGTTCCTTGTGCATGTGCAAGCAAACACAAAAATAAGTCATCACTGGAGCAAGAATATCCTCTCCAGTCTTCGAAAGTCTTGCTTCTATACCATCTACCCCTCCAGTTTTAGACACCTTCAACCTTCTTAGTTCTTTTCCTACATCGATTATTTCAATCTTATTAAGCCTGAAGTCTACAGAGTTTGAATTTCATGTAGATATAGTGTTTGCCTTATTTCTTTCTTCTATTATTTGTGGTACTGAGACAGCCAAAGATTTTTTATTTAGTATCGGAATTTTTAAATTTCCTGAAAGTAAGAATTGAATAGGTTAGCCACTCCTTTCAAGTCTTCAACCAGTATGTCCCCTTTTGATAGACTAATTATGTTTCTGTTTTTAACTGGGTTTCTTAATTCTGTAACACACTTCCAAACTCTATTGGAATTCTGTATTCTATTTAAATTACTTTGTTGATGTATTTTTTATTTTGCTACATTTATTTCTCTTGCATTTATTTCTCCATGTTTTGAGTACATTCCAGTCCTCTGCTGTCCTAGTTCTTTTTGGCCTTTTTCTGTACTCTGTTTCTTATTCTTAATTTTTTTTAAGTTGTCTCCTAACCATGGTACTTCTGTATACCTATCTTTCTTTTGTATCTTTGGAGCATGAAGCTGTATAATTGCTATTAAGGAGTATGTGAATTCTTGAATAGCTAACTTAAGATCTAGGATCACATACACTCTATCCCAACTATAGTTATGGAGTGTATTTCTAAAGGGTTCACCTCTGAATCTTTTTAAGTCCCTGACCCAATAGTCCTTTACATTATTTCCCAGAGACTTATGCAAAGTTAAATTACACTGTATAGAGTTATAATCTCTTAGATTCAGGGGTAAAATCTTACATACTAACATACTAAAATGCCAGCAGAATAGGTCTAACGGTCTTTCGTGTCTGCTCGTTTGGTCAGCCCCCACCCTGGGTGCTGACCTTGCTGCCCCCCTCGCCTTCTCTGGCTTCTCCCTTCCCAGTTCCGGATATTCTTGCTGCATTGGATTTTGCTTCCAGAACCCTTCCCTGTACCTGTCCCACCCCTCTTGAACCCCTCCACTGTTTCTGCCTCCACCAGCCCCTAGGCAGCGATTCCATGGCTCCACCCCCTCTCAGTGAAGTAGCACCTCCTCCTTTTCCCTGAATCTTCCCTCCAGCTTCCACCCATGCCCTCTAGTGGCCCCTCCTCCTTCCTTCGAAGCACCCTGACTGTTCCTCCCCTATTTACCCTCTTCATGTACCTGAAGACCTCTATCATGTCCCCCCAGTCCCTTCTCTCTCCAATGTGTACATATTTAGCTCTTCGAGCCTCTCCTCATAGGTCCTGTCCCCCAAGCCCCAAATCATTTTGGTTGCCCTCCTCTGGACCCTCTCCAGGAGGTTAATGTCCCTCTTTAAGTGTGGCCTCCAAAACTGCACACAGTACTCAAGGTGCGGCCTCACCAAGCAGTTCTACAGAGGAAGTATCACTTCCTCCTTCTGAGAGTGATCCCCAGCGATGCATCCCAGCATCCTGTTGGCCTTGGCTGCTGCCTCCCACAAGTCTCAGAGTTGTTCATCTTGACATCCACCACCACCCCAGGTCCCTCTCAGCCATCGAGACTTGTAGCATTCCCCCCAGGGTGTACACTTGGCCCAGGTTTCTGGCCCCAGGTGGAGTACTTTGCATTTTCCTGCATTGAACTCAGCTTCCACTTTCTAGACCATCTTTCCAGAGCCTCCAGGTCCCCTGTAGGGCCACCTCCCTCCTCCCCATCCACCACCGCCCCAGTTTCGAGTCATCCGCAAAGAGACTCATCTCACTCCCTGATTCCTGTCCTTATGTCAGAGATGTAGGCATTGAACAGAAGGGGCCCAAGGACTGATCCTGTGGGACCCCACTTATGACCCTCCTTGGGATGAGACTATCCCGCCAACTACGACCCTCTGGGTCCGGTCCTGGAGCCAATTGCCTATCCATCTGATCTTCTGGTTCCCCACCCCCATTTCTCCCAGCTTATCCAACAAGCCCATGTGAGGAACAGAGTCAAATGCCTTGCTGAAGTCTAGAAAGAGGACGTCCACTGGTCTACCCAGGTCCAAGGCACTAGTCACCCAGTCATAGAACTCCACAATGTTTGTCTGACATGATTTCCCCGGGATGAATCCATGCTGTCTATCGTCCAGGCACCCTGACTTATCCAGATCCCCCAGCCTCTCCTTGACAATGCCCTCCATCACCTTGCCCACCACCGATGTCAGGCTGACAGGCCTATAGTTCCCTGCCACCTCCTTGATCCCTCTTGTGGATAGGCACTATATGCGCCACCTTCCAGTCCTGGGGCACCCACCCTGTCCTCAGAGAGATGGTGAAAAGTCCGCCAGGGTTTCGCCAGGACATCCGCAAGTTCCTTCAGCACTCTGGGATGTAATTTATCTGGCCCGTGCTTTCTCCGCCTTAAGGGTGCTGAGGCTTCCTCACTCTCTGCTGTGATTTCCACTTCCAGTACCTCTTCTCCCTGCTTAGCCCTCCCTCCTGCCAGTGATGCCTTCCCTCTCCCCAGACCCACCGATCGGTAAGGGTCCCCCCCTCCTCAGTATCTCTGTCTCCTCCCATGTATGATGCAGCACCCCCATTTTCCTTGGTGAAAACTGAGGTGAAGTACTCATTTAGTACCTCAGCCTGCTCCCCCGGGTCTTGTGCCCATCTCTCCCCTGATTTAATCCTGCTAATCTGCCCTTTCACCCTTCGTTTTTCCCCAATGTATCTAAAGAACCCCTTGTTCCCTCTCCTAATTTCCTGGCCAGGTTCTGCTCCTTCCTTGCCTTAGCCACCCTCACCACCCTAGTGGCCCTTCTAGCTATCAGCTCGTACTCCCCTCGATCCCTTTCACTCCTTGAGCACTTGAATTGCTTATAGGCTGCCTTCTTTCCCCGCACCACCTCCTGGACCTCCCTGGTCCACCAGCAGGGTTTTTAGGCCCTACCGCATTTTTGTCTTACTCTTGCACAGGTGCTGGTAGCATCCTGCACCCCTCTCCTAATGATTTCCCACCTACTATCAGTGTCCATGTCTGACCCAATCCCATCCAAATGCTCCTTAAGGATCCTTCCCATTTCCTTAAAATCCGCCCCCCTGAAGTCGGTTACTTCCGTCTTTGTGCAGCCTTCTACCCCTACTAGGTCCAGGCAGAACCAGACCGTGGCATGGTCACTCCCCACCAATGGGTCCCTTACCTCCAGGCCCCCAATCTGGTCACTGTCTGCCAGGACCACATCCAGTACCCGCGCCTCCCTGGTCGGTTCCCTCACCTGCTGAGTTAGGAACGCATCTTGAAAGACATCCAACAACCTCTGTTCCCTGGTCACAGAGGATGTGATAGTCTCCCAGTCTGTTACTGGCATGTTTAAGTCCCCCAACACCACCACCATTCCTCTGCCCAGTCTGCAGTGTCTCCCAACATCTGCCACCAGACTCTCCTCCAGCTCCTCTGCCAGGGCAGGGGGTCTATACACCACTCCTATTTTTACTCTCTTCCCCCCTTGTTATCAAGGTGACCCAAATCGCCTCCACAGTTCCCTCCGCCTCCTCTACTCCCCCATGCCAATGCAGTTTTTGACTATCATTGCTACCCCTCCTCCCCTTCCCTCCCACCTGTCTTTCCTGAACATAGTGTAACCCTCCAGGTTCAGGTCCCAGTCGTGTCCTGCAGTGGCCCAAGTCTCAGTGACCGCTGCCACATCCACTGCTCCCTCAGTTAGCATCGCCTGGAGCTCAGGCATTTTATTGCCCAAGCTCCTGACATTTAGCAGGACTACCTTCCACCCTTTCCCTATAGTTCCATTTCCCCTGCTCGTGTTTCCATGGGGATTCCATTTTCCTCTGGTCTGCACTTTGCCAGTCGGCCTTTTCTCGCAATCCTCAAGCTCCCCAGGGGGGTGGAGACAGAGTCCCTCCTTTATTGGCACCCCCTTGACAGCCTTTTCTCCCATCCCTCCCCCCTTCACAAGTTTAAACCCCACTTTTCACCAATGAACCCCTCTATTTTCAACTTAAGGATTCCCTTCCCCTCCAAATTGAGATGTAATCTATCTCTAGCATACAGCTCCTTATCCTCCCAGGTCTCCCCCCAATCCCCCATCAACCCATACCCTCTGGCCTCACACCACTCCCTGAGCCACTGGTTTATCTCCCTAACTCTTTTTGTGTTCCCCACTAGCCCTTGGCACCGCAGGATTTCTGAGAAGGAAACTGTGCATCCTATGTCATGACAGACCCTGGCAAGCTCCTGAATTTTGCCTGTATCTCTAGCTCAGCTATTTCCCTCAATGTCATTTGTACCCAGGTGGACCAGTATGTCCAGGAACCCCCACAATCCTTTGCCAGCTGATATACCTGTGCTTAGCCCTGTGCACGTTAGTCCAGGGAAGCATCTTGTTCTAACTGGGCAGGCTTCCCTCCTATCCCATTTGATACCCTGATCATAGAATCCCCCAACAGGAGCACTCTGACTGCTCCTTTTCCTCCATTTCCCCCCCTTCCATGTCCCTCATCCTTTCTACCAGCCCCTCCACCCAGCCGGCTCCTTGTTCCTCCTCCTATCTGGGTGCCATATGCCACCCCCTCCTTATTTACCATGGCCACCCCTTCCCCTCCAATCCTATGCCTCTCCTCCTCCTGAGTATCCTTCTGTACCTTACTAATTCCCCCCTCACTGCTCTTGACTCACTAATTTCAAATCCTGAGAAATAAAAAAAAAAAATAGGTCTAATACTGATCCTTGTATTCTGTTATTTAAATGTCTTGTTGATTGGTGAATAATTTGTTCCAAACCCAAGGCCTCAAAGCGTGAACCTCGTTATTGTTACCAATCTGCATTAAAATCTCTAGTTAACACAGCACACTAGTCTATCAGCTTTTCTATTAATATTTCAGTTAATGTATCAAATGTTTTTATTTTAGTTTTTTGGGGGGGGCATAAAACACACCTACCACTATTTTAATTTTCAATAATTCTACCATTAAGCAATCAATTCCCTCCATATCCCTGGTTAGTATTACTTGATAGGGTCCTAAGTTATCCTCTATGTATAGCATTACCCCTCCTCCCCTTTTCACCTTATCTTGTCTTTGTAGACTGCACCCTACCAATTGTAACTCTGTATTTGTTACTCCCTGGTATAACCAAGTCTCTGAGATTGTCAGAATATCCTGTTCTATCTTGGCTGCCCAGACCCTAAATTCTTCTATTTTGTGTACCAAACTTCTTACTTTTTCATGAGTGATTGTCAAACCTTTCTTGTCCCTGGGCCCAGGGTTAGATTCCACACCTCCACTTTGAACTAACAAAATAAAACAGATTACACCTTTTGCTCTAAAATTAACTACCTCTGATGAATTTCTTTTACTATCAAATTGTCTTGTAACCAATGTTCTTTCATTTGTAAATGGATTATGTCTTTTTACAAGGTGAATTTGTTTGTAAATGCATTGGCGTTTCATCATCATGTAAGCCATACCTATATTAGGACTGCCACACCTATCTTCTATTGCCTGTGCATTTACAATACAAAACCCCATCAGAAGCCATCCCCCTAACATGATACTTAAATGCATTTCTGATTCAGTTAATAAACTTTACCATCTAGATTTTCTATCAGGCTCTTTCTCCCGAGTGGAGCTCTTGCCATGGTACTCGGACCCATGGGTGGCGCAGTGCTTTGTAGAAGGAGTGTGCCACACCCCTCTGAAGTGCAGTTTTAGTTTCAAAATCCCCTCCAGCAATCAAGCACCTGTCGAAGTCCCAAACAGCAGTTGCACAATAAATGTTCAGCAGCAAATCATTAAATACTTCTGTATTGCTGCCTCCTCACTCCTGGTTTGAAGTTCGGCTGCCACAGCTATCACCTGCTGCCAGTAGGTAGTCTCTTGTGGCTCTGCAACAGAGTAGCAAGTGTGCCAGTCTGGGTAGCATGGGCCTTTGTAGAAGGAGTGTGCCCCCACCCCTCCCTCTGAAGCACCGCCTTAGTTGCAAAATACCCTCCAGCAATCAAGCACCTGTTCCAGTCCCAAACAGCAGTTACACAATAGAAGTTCAATGACAAATGAATAAATAGTTCTGTATTGCTGTGTATTTATGTGTATGAAACCTGTAATGTTG
Organism: Neoceratodus forsteri; assembly: GCA_016271365.2. Lineage (NCBI taxonomy): Eukaryota > Metazoa > Chordata > Ceratodontiformes > Ceratodontidae > Neoceratodus > Neoceratodus forsteri. The sequence continues at coordinate 1,229,605,664 of CM057454.1, forward strand.
AAAATATCATTGAAGAAGTGATATGCCACTGCAGAAGATTATCTTTTGTGTTTTAAATAAACATCACATAGAGATTGTGTGTTGAACCTGAAGTTCTGCATCTGGTTCATCTGTAATCCCAAGATCCCTCCAGAGGAATGTTGCAACTGCTACAACACTGTCACCTTGGTGACCACAGGTAACACAGCACTGCAGTGACAGTGAAACCTGGGAGGGGGTGAAGATGATGGAGCACCCCCCTGCATGCTCAGTGAGGATGACTCTTGGGCACAAGTGCCAGCATCCCAAAGGGGACATGACTCAGTGTCAGTGGCTCAGCAGGTAGCACACTTTTACTTCTGAGGCCAGGAGATCAGAAGGCTATGGGTTCTAGCCCCACATCAGGCACTTGGGTTAATATCCCAATACTGAAACTGCAGTGCAGCATGTGGGGGGTGCTGCACTCCTGAGGTGCCATCTTTCAGATGAGACATTAAACTGAGGTCCCATCTGCCTATTCTGGTGGTAGTTCAGGTGGATGTTAAAGATCCCATGGCACTTATCAAAAGGAGCAGGGGTATGTTTATTAAAAACAAGTCATAACAAATACTTACAATCAAGAGAAAGGAAAACATAAAGGATACAGTGAATATCTGTTTCCAAAAGAAAAACTGGGAACTCAGAATCAGTCTAAATCTGGAAAGGGAAAAGAAAAAAAAGTCACATCAAATTGAAGCATCAAAAGGAAGTCCAATATCATTCCCATATATTCCGTTTGAGGATTTTTCATTCTCCTTCTTTAAATTGAGCAATATAAGTCTGTATCCTCCGGAATAGAGCCTCAGGAGTGAGATGACGCTGCTGAAACAGAAACCAACATCAAAACTGCCAAACCCAGTATAATATTATAACTGCTATAATATTCAAAGTGCTGGAATTATAAGTAACCCAAGAATTTGGAACTATACCACAAAATAAAGCTTTTTGATCCCACTCACGCCAAGTCTTATTCCAAAAATGACGTTTCCATAAAAACCAAAACCGTAAAATAAAAGGACAAGAAAAATATAGATGAGTCATTGTTTCAGTAACACCTATACAAGACTCTCGAAAGCAATATCTATCTACTACTTGTTTATGTTTATGGTTATCCCGAACACCTATTCTACCATGTGCACCCAGCCAAGCAATATCCCACATTGTTTTAGGAATTCGAGGATCCATTAAGCGTGTACCAATTTGCATTTTTTCAGTAGGTGTACATCCCGGAAATATCTCCACTGTAAATTGGGTTTCTATAATTCTATTATATAGTTGTTTCCGATTGAGCCTTATAATCATCTCAGTTGAAACATGCCATGTTTTTAACATATCAAAGACCATTCCCCAATCTGTTGTCAAGGTATACCTTCTTTTATTTTTATGGATAAAAACACCACTATTCTATTCTCAAAGAATTTCTTTAAGGGAGATGTGGACTAAGGGAACCCAGGGTTGCAAAAGGTCTTGAACTACTGGCTTCAAATTAGTGGAGAAAAAAAGTGAATAGAAAAACACTATTGGGTGTATCATAGAAACCCCTCTTTACGGTATGGGCGTAATAAAACATTCCGACTAATAGGATTCAAACGACTGCCCCAAAAACAGGAGAAAAAAAGATGTAAGAGGGGTACAAAAAAACATTTAGGAATCAGGAAAATATGTGCTATGTGTAGGAATAAGGGTAATAAACATGTTTTAATTAAAAAAATACGTTTCTTCTTGCTTAATGACCATTTATGCCAACTGCTAGCTTTTTCCTGCCCTTATTTATAACTAATTCCCAATTATATGCTGCTAAACGAACGCCAAAGTAGACACCTAACAATTTATGTGGGAATCTATTAACTTAATACCCCTATAGAATCAATAATCTCCAAAGTAGAAGATAAGGTTAGGCATACACTTTTCTGTAAATTTAAACTAGATCCAATAATTGATAAAAATCGGTAACACTTTACATAATAGACAGCCTTCAGTAATATTTGGTACAAAAACACAAAGGTCATCTGCGTAGCAAATGATTTTATGTGGGGTAGAAGTAACATCATGAACACCGGAAAATCCAGGGGACTTGTATAGTAACCATATAATAGGGTCTAAAGCAATGACAAATAATAAAGGGCTTAAAGGGCATCCCTGCCGTACACCCCTACGTATAAAACAAGGGTTACCGAGTCTACCATTTATATAAGGTCTAACATAGGCTAACGAATAACATAAAATAAGCCAATTAATAAAGGGTTGTGGAAAACCATAACTGGTAAGTGTTAACCAAATAAATTCTTGGAAAATACTATCAAAGTCTTTGGATAGATCAAAATTAAACAAATAATCATGTAATAAACCCTGCTATCCTTGAGAAAATAATTCCCTTAGCAGCAGTAAAGCATCTCTAATTGATCTGCCGGAGATTGAACAATATTGAAAGGGTGAAAGTATAGATGGTAAATATTTTGCAATTCTATTACCTAATAATTTTGCAAAAATTTTATATTCCATATTCAATAATGTAATTGGTCTCCAATTCCCCAATTTGGATCTATCACTTTTTTTGTAAAGAAATATCATAAGCCCCTCATACATCTGACCCGTTAAGCGATCCTCTATCAAAAAAGTATTAAATACCTCTAACAATTGATGTGGTATAAATTGCCATAAAGATTTATATATTTCTGCTGAAAGGCCATCGGAACCTGGAGCCACTTTATCTTAAGGCCTGTAATAACCTTCTGTACTTCTTCTAAAGAAAAGGGTCTTATAAGTTCTTGTGCTTGAGACTTTGATAATGTAGGTGCATCTATAATTTGTAAATAGTGACATGTCAGTTGTTTTGCTAGCAGGGGTCTCAAAGGTATTTTTTATAAATTGTGTAACATAATTCATAATATTATCTTGTCCTTTAATGATCTGACTCTGATCATTTGACAACTGGGATATTTGTTTACCACAAAAGTTCTCCCTAGAGGCATCAAAGGGGTTAAATTGACATTGAGTCCCTGTGGTTTCATATTTCTGTTCAAAAAGTATTGATTGTTGTCGATCATATTGCACTTTAACCAAGGCAGTCTTAACTTCTTTTATACGAGTGGTACAATCAGTACCATACAAATAAGAGTCGGAAAATAATGTTTGTAATTCGTGACGCAAACGGCTAGAGGCATCATGTCTAGCGTCCGCTAACAATCTTGCATAAAACTTAAAATATGATATTAAATATGATTTGGTATCGGACCACCAATCTATCATAGAATCATATAAAACAGTAACTGTAACACGGTCCGTAAGCAATTCTTTAAATTTCTGAAGAAATGCAGGGTGTGACAATAGTGATGAATTAACCCTCCAAATCCCCGGACCTTGTGGTAAAATGTCTTCTAGCGCTATTTGTATTCCAATGAGGTGGTGGTCTGAAGTTGCCATTGGCATCGTAAATCCTTTGATTTTTCCAACAGTGTGTGAGCAAAGCCAGTAATCTATACGTGTTTTTAATTTCCCTTTTGTAAAAGTCAGTATTAATGAGTGGGCTAAAACATCCACTAAATTCATGTCCACTATAATAGTACATAATGCATTGGTATCACTATACGTTTTCCTATTAGAAGGGACTTCCAAACATATATTGAAATCCCCACCCCATAAAATGGTTCGATTCGTAAGGAGAAAGGGTCTAATAAGTTGCAGTATGTGAACCCTGGCCGCTTTCTGTTGAGGCACATAGATGTTTATAAATCTGTAAGGTAACTGATACCAGAGAAGATCTAATATTAGAACTCTACCAGGGACTAATTCTACAGTCTTTTGCAAAGTGAAATTAGAAGATGTAAAACAGTAACCAACACCAGAACAAAGTTCTTGACCTACGGACCAATCAGAGGGTCCTATACTCCAGTCTCTGGAGGTTAGTGTGATTTCCCCTGTGGTATATAACCTAATGTCTTGCAAAAAATATACATCATAGGCTAAACCATGTAGGGCTGAAAAGGTAGCAAGACGCTTATATCTGGACCTGATACTATTCACATTTAAACTAGTCAAACATACAACTGACATAAATGAAGAAAATAAAACAAACCATTGCCAAAAAAAAACCTTCATTTCTTTTTTCTAATTCTTGCAGCTTTCTTCTTTGAAGTAGTTCCAACAGTATCAGCTGATATGGGAGCAGCCAAAGGGGGGGGTCAAAGAGGAGTGTCCCAACTCCTCTTCTTCCTCTTCCATAGTGTCTCCCCAACTTTGTAATGGCTCATATGGATTGGATGTTGGGATAAAGGAAGAAATAACAGGGTCGACTTGCTTAGTGGAGCGAAGTCTATGGGCTACTGGAGAAGAGGATTCCAAATTATCCTCTGAGTCTGCCACTTGGTCTCCTGTAGATGATAGTAAAACTTTATCTGAAACTGTGGCCAACCCATTAGTCGTGGAAGGCTCCGTTGTGTCAGAAATACCAAGTGGTGTGAAAGACTCCGTGGTCTCAGGAGTACTAAGAGTCCTAAGGGGGGCAGAGGTTTCAGAGAGATCTGGAACAGATATGGGAGCAGAATGTTTAGGTAAGTCAAGTATAGTAGAACACTTAGAGGGATGAGACTTAACATGACTGTTATCAGGCTGTAAAGGTTTTTGGGCAAATTGTGTCTTGGTAGAAGAGGACTTAGCTATGTAGGTATCATGCTGTACATAATCTGAAGTATTATGGGCTGCCCAAGGGCAATGTACAAAAGCGTGTGACGTATCACTGCAAAGATTACAGGAAGGAGGTGTAGTACAAGCTAAAGCAGTATGACCTATCATACCACAAGAAGTACATTTCAATTGAGTACAGTCTGAACTCAAATGTGACAAATCTCCACATCTACAACAAGAACGAGGTTGCCCTGAGTAAAACAAAATTCCATGATCCCTACCTAAGTAGAAACAATTAGGCAAGTGCTGTATTCCAGATTCAGTAATTTTAAGCTGAACATTAAACTTCCATCCCCCCGTCCAAAAACCATTGTCATCAATTATTGCATGTGGGTGACCCATAACAGTGCAATGCTGTTCCAACCAATACAAGATATCTAGCACATTAACACCTTCATTCCTAAAAGAACAGTAACAATTTACGGCAGTTGGTTTAGTAATAGAACTACTATAAAATATTTCCAGACAGAATCAGTCTGGGCAGTATAATAGGCTGACCAAAATTTATCCAACAGAGTGGCTGAGCAAAAGAAACATCAAAATTATAGTCCCCTGAGGAGTGTATTAAGGCATACACCTCTGATGGCCTGAGACCCAATGAGTCAATAATGAGGGCTTTCCTACAAAGTTCCTATCAGGGGAGATCCATACCCCTTTGTAATGGATACGAGCCAAAAATATTTTTCTCATTGGCACCTCTGTTGTTTTAAATAAGGAAGCATAGCTAGCTGGCTTAACAGTAGCAGAGGCAGTATCAGAAGCAGTCAGCGTTGCAGCAACAGATTTGGCATTCACTTCCCCCTGGTTTAAGTACTGACCTTTAGGATGATTTAAATGTCCAGAAATAGCAGTGTGGTCCGTAAGAATGGTCGCTTTAGCAGCAGGTGAAAGGTTGGGAGACTCCATAGGCTGCTCCATCGGCATTGTGCTTTCGGTTCTCGAGGGTGAAGGCGGAAGTGACGTAATCTTTCGGTCCGCCTGCAAAAAACGTTCCTCCGATTCTCTAGCATTGCACAAACGCTCTGGCTTGTATCGTGGAGCCAGGTAAAGGCAAATTCGGGTCTGGGATCCAGGTCGAGTGATTTTTGATCCATCCTACACTTTCCAAAGCCAAATCTGGAGACCAAGTAGAAAATCTCTCGAGAAAGGAAAAGAGTCTTCCATTTGTGAGCTTCTGAGTGTATCGTCGGCGTTTCCATGGGTCGGTTATAGCTTGTGCACTGCTTTTTCACCGACACTGAAGAAACCAACTGTCCGGATTCAGGTCTTTTCGTTTTTTCCTTCCTCCGTAGAGAAATTAATTTTGGGTGCTCATCATGACAACCATCCTCCGCATCCCGACAGTGCCTGACTTGTAAGAGAACTATCCCGGTCGATGTCTACAGCTTTGCAGACTTCCAAAACTTCCATAACTGTAGGAGGAGCAGTATCCATGCTGGTAAGAGAGCCGTCTAGTTGTTCCACATTGTCCGTTGCTCCTGCTGTCTCTGGTGACTGAGGCATACTGGATAGAGTCCAGATGTCTCATGGGAAGGATCCCTCACCCTACAAAGAGTAGGGGAATTTCCCCAGTGTCCTGGCCAGATTTTCCCCCATTCACTAAAAATACCACCAACAGCTTAATCTGGTTCAAAGTCAGTTTAATTCATCTGTATCCCCCTCCCCTAGGTCGTGTCTGAAAATAGGCAGAACTTGTCTAGTGCACTTACCCGGTCAACAAAAGCTAAATAAATAAATAAATGACTTGGCACTAGAACAAGGAAAAGCCCTGCCCTGTGCAGGATGGACCAGGTGCACTTGGGCTCCACCGTCACCACTATCTGCTGCTCCTCAAGTCCAGGAGCTCCTGCCTCTGCATACAGAAAGAAGTGGAAAGTGATTTTGGCTCAGCCTGACCCCATCATGGGAGGGGGGGCTGCCTCATGGAGTTGAAAGGAGGGAGCAGAGGGCAGGGGCTGACCCAGATGAATGGGGCCAGATCAGTTTGGGAGCATAAAGAGTAAATTCAAAGAGTAATAACATCACAGGAAACATCTGCTAGGATAGCAAGGAGATGGGGTTTGGTCTAACTATATTTTATTAAATACTGATTGATCTGGGACTCGATCTTTGCCAACTGTTAAGAATAGCAAAGGCCCAAGCCAAGGAAAAGATAGCCAATTCAGTTAAGAAGGGGGCCAAAACATTTCATAGGTAAATTGGGGAGCAAAGAAAGACTAAGGCAGGGATACTGAGGCTGAATAAAGAGTAATGTGGTTGGGCAGAGTGTGACAGTAAAAAAACAGGGATACTGAACAAATTCTTCTGCTCAGTATTCACAGTGGAAGAGCAGGGGGAGATACCTAATTCAGTCAATAGAAGCACTCAGGATAGGGGGGTTAATATTAGTCCTTTCACAGAAGAATGGGTTCTGAAAGAACTCCTAAAACTGAAGGTGGATAAAGCAATGGGGCCTGATGGGATTCGCCCTAGAATTCTAAAAGAACTAAGGGAAGAACTAGTAACACCACTGACTACCCTTTTTAATAAATCATGGGAGGATGGTGTGGTACCTGAGTACTGGAAGAGGGCAGATGTGATTCCCTTCACAAAAGTGGAAGCAAGAATGAGGCAGGAAACCACAGACAGTTTGACCTCAGTGGTAGGGAAAATGATGAAATCACTTCTGAAGGAAAGAATTGTTGAGTACCTAGAGGCCAGTGGGGCATAGGAACCAAGGCAGCATGAATTCACAGCAGGAATGTCATGTAGACAAATCTAATTGATTTTCTTGACTGGGTGACCAAAGTAGTAGACCAGGGAGGGGCTGTGAACATGGCCTACCTAGACTTTAGCAAGGCATTTGACACAGTCCCGCACAAAAGATTAATAAACAAATTAGCCAGCCTGGGAGTGGGTCCCAGGGTGGCAGCCTGGGTAAAACACTGGCTGGACAACAGAACACAGAGGGTAATAGTAAATGGAGTTCACAGTGAAGAAAGGGGGGTTACTAGTGGGGTACTGCAGGGTTCAGTACTGGGGCCAGTCCTTTTTAATGTCTTTATAAATGACATTGCAGAGGGACTGGAAGAAAAAGTATGTCTCTTTGCAGATGACACAAAGATCTGCAACAGGGTTGAAACACAAGGTGGGACGGAAAGGATGAAAAGGGACTCGGCAAGGTTGGAGGAATGGTCAAATGTATGGCAGCTTAGATTCAACGCAAAGAAGTGCAAAGTAATGCACCTGGGAAACTAACCCCCAAGGAAAGAGTACACAATGAGGGTGGGGGTGAGAAACTGACAACAACAAAAGTGGAAAGGGACCTGGGGGTAATCATATCAGATGACCTAAAGGTGGGCCAGCAATGTGAGAAGGCAGTAAGGAGGGCTGGGGCATACTGGGATGCAGAGGGAGAGGCATCACCAGTAGAAAACAAGAAGTTGGTGTCTCTCTGTGCAGACAGTTGGTAAGACCACATCTGAAGTACAGTGTACAGTTCTGGAGACCCCATCTCCGCAAGGACATAGACAGGGTGGAGGCTGTCCAGAGGAGGGCAAACCAAAATGGTGCAGGGTCTGCACCAGAAGACATATGAAGAAAGACTAAAGGAGCTTAAGGTGTATAGCCTTGAGTAAAGGAGGAAGAGGGGAGACATGATAGAAACTTCCAAATACATCAAGGGACTCAACAAAGTTCAAGAGGGTAGCATCTTTCAGAAAAAGAGATGTGCAAGAACAAGGGAACACAACTTGAAGACAGAGGGGGGATGGCTCAGAGATAATGTGAGGAAGTATTTCTTCACAGAGAGGGTTGTAGATGCATGGAACAGCCTTCCTGAGGAGGTTGTAGAGTCAAAAACAGTGGTGGTATTCCAGAATGCATGGGACAGACATAAGGCAATTCTAGTGGGGGGTAGGAGGAAGTAGGCTGTTGGTTAGCTAGGCTATGCAGCTTATCCGTTAGGTAGGAAAATGGGCAGATTAGTTGGGCCAAGTGGTCCTTATCTGCCATCAGATTCTATGTTTCTATGTAACTGTTAGTCTGAACCTTGTCTGTTCCCTTTGAGTTAAAAAGTTGCAGATTTTCCAATCTGTTAAGTAAAACAAGAATAACATACTGTACATCTCATATTGTTTCAGGTGCCAGAAACCTTTGAAGATGTTGCTGTTACTTTTTCTAAGGAGGAGTGGAATATTTTAAGCAAGCAAGAGAAGGAGCTACACAGGGAAGTGATGGTGCAGAATTATGAAACCATGGTTTCAGTAGGTAAGGTTAGGAGAATTGGGTTTTAACAACTTCAAGTCTGATGGTGTGTCCAGGGAATTGAGTAATTAGATTGGATTAGGGGCTAGTTACAACATTCTTGTACCTTTTATCTGAAAACTGAAGCAGCATGTGAAGAATATTAGGCTTTCCTCTCTGTCTCCATTTGTGTCAATCTTTGTTGGCAGTAGAGGGAGAGATTTCACAAGAAAAGGACATTTTTAAAACCACATTTATGATTTTAAAGGGGCTCTGTCAACTCCTTTAGGTCTTGATGTGTCTTTTGTTTAAAAAACACATTACAGTTATTCTGTAGATTGCTGATGTAACTAGTGGTTTGAGTTTGGTTACTTTTTTCCTACCACATTGGTGATACCACACAAAAATGTGTTTGTTTACAGTTCTCAATCTGCTCCCACTGCATCTTTCCTGGACCTGGCAACACCCCCATTTCTGTCTAGCCACCCATGAGGCAATGGTAGGAGAGGAGACTATTGCATCACGAATGCCTGTGTAGTTAAAGGGTGTTTCCAATATTCAAGTAGTATGCAATAATGGTAGACCAAGGATTCAAGGATTTGAATGAAACAAGGTTGGGTATAATTACACCATTAGCAATCATTTCAGTTCTAGTAAGAAAGACAGCCTATAAAACAACCAATAACATCAATGACTTTTACAGAAGGTAAGCATTCATAAAATGTGAGTCTTTAACTGATTTATTCATTTGGTAACCTGGTTGGTGCTCTGATCCCAACACCTTTTTCAGGCATGGCATGGGCCAGAAACTGGTACAAACAGCATAAAATACAGAGAGGACAGTGTGAATTATACAAAGAATATAACAGTGTAGGTCAAGCTAATAGAGGAAATATAATGTAAACAGTACCAGGTACATCAACAATTGAGCAAACCAAGATATAAAACATTTAGGTAAACCAGGTAAGGTTGCACCATCATTCAACAATAGGAATAACGATAGTAATCAGGGCAGGAGAGGAGAGCGGAGCACTGAAGGGGGAAGGGAACAAGGGAGGTGAAGCCATGCTACCTGCCTGTGTACAGATGCAAGTTGTGGAGGACAGAAAGTGCATTCCTCATAGAGGATTTAGAGGGGGATCACGGGAATGATGAGAGGAGTGAAGGTTGTTCCGTAGTGAGGGTTTGGCTGCAGAGAAGACTCTTTGGCCCATCCTTGTAGCTATGTTAGGGTGTTCTAGCTGAAGGCAGGAAGAGTGACATAGATTGTGACAGTAGGTTCTGGGCTGGATAAGAAAGGATAGTGGAGAGTAGGAGGGATTGTGCAATGTATCAGTAATGGTCCGGGCCAGCAAGTAGGAGTATTGCAGTTGTGGAGAGAGCTAGTTAAGGTACTGGTAAAAAGAGCAGTTGGGAGTGAGGAAAGGCGCAGAGAGAGCAAGGTGACATATTCAATTGTAGGTAGCATCCAGGTGGTTCAGGTTAGTAAGGAGGTGAGGGAGTTAAATGGGCAGTGATAGTCAAGGTGGGGGGTGGAGGTTTCCATGGGTAGTAGCAATGCAGGCTTCCAGTGAGAGGTGGCCAATCATGCAATAGCAAATCTCTGTCTTCTGGTTTATGTGCCTGATCAGTGAGGCAATGTGGTCAGTGTAGGTTAGGGACAGGTCCAGGATTACCCCCGGATACCTGAAGGTGGGAACAATGTCAAGGCGAGATCCATCTGGGGATTTAACAGTGAGAAGGCTGCAATCGTGGGCAAGGGCAGAGAATTTCGGTTTGGAACCAAAAAGCATGGCCTTTGATTTGGCAGCATTGACCAACAGTTTGTTAGTGGAGAACCAACAATGTGCCTTGCAGAAATCATCAGTAAGAGTGGCAGATATTGAGGAAGGGTAGGGGTCACTTTGGTAGAGTATTAGGTCATTACATAGAGAAGTGATTTACAGGATAGACCCTCCGATGGGAGAGAGTTAATGCAGAGGGAAAAGAGGAGGGGGCCAAGGACCAATCCCTGGAGGACACCCACAGAGAGGCAAGGGGGGAGAGTCGGCACATCCAAGGCAGACTATCTGTGTTCTGTCAGAGGGGTAGCTAGTAAGCCAGGTAGTGGAGGCAGGGGAGAAACCAAGGGCATCGATATTTGCTATCAGGATTATGATTTACAAGTTAAATGCCTTCACAGATCTACAAACACTGCACCAGTCACATATGAAGTAATATGATACAGAAATTTTGGAGTGTTGTGACAAGTTTTACATATTTCATGATCCACTAGTCACAGTATAAGTGTTTCATGAGCTAGGTAAAGAAACACATTGTTTGATTAATGTCAGACTTAGGAACTATAATATATTGTTTGCAAAACCTTTGTTAGTGCACCAGTTAGGGTTCAAGTTAATGCCACAAAACCTAAAGCAATAAAAGGAAAACACATTAGGGTTTTGGGTCTCCAGAGCTTTGGTGACTCAGTGGTGTAGTTTTCCTTGGAGTTGTAATCCTTAATACCACCCCCCCCCCATCCAGACCATATCCTCCTGTCCAAAGCAGAAGATACAGCTCCAACAGTACCTCAAAGTGATTCAGTTTGCAAAGTTAGACAAGTATATCTCACCACATGTTGACAGCACAGCTTGTTGTTGCTTTCTTAGTGCAGGGCTCTGCAAGAAGTCATGTTTTTTCAGGGAATGGGGTGGGTATTAAGACAACTCAGTCCACCAGTGGAAGTCAGAAATTTATTGAGCTGTCTGGTGGGCTGTTGAAGATCAAGGCCCTCTAATCCCTGCATTTCCATGTGGCTGAATATACACATGCACAGGGCAAAGGGTCCAGCTGTCAGCCAATCCACAGGGCCCTCTGCCACCCACCAGTGTAGAGGTGCAGGGCCATATACCAGGAGAAGAGCTATCTTCACTATTTAGGACTCTGGCCTCTGCGGGCAACCCTGCAGCTTGCTTTCCCTGGCTTATGTGAGTACCGCATAACAGCACCATCCAACCACTGTCATCCCAGAAAGCTGAGTCACTGAGCTCACCCCTAAGCCCAGCTCACCTGCACAGGATCTCAGAGCATACCCACTAAGGTGAACACTTGCAGTACACACAAAGTTTCCTAATATTTTTTTTTTTATTTTGAACACAAATTTTTAGGTTATTTATATTGTCTGAAACATAATTTTTATGTTTGCTTATGCGTATGCCCAAGAAATATATTGTGGCAGGTTACTCCAGAAGTGAGTTGTGGAGGTGTGGCAGTGTTGTTGCCAATGTAGGGTGCCCATTTTGGGGCTGGTCTGTGTGGCACTAATAAAGGATCACATTGTCCATGATAGTACTAATGTAGCTTGCCACCAAGTTGAAAGAAACTTGCTGCTGCAATCAGGGAGTGCCCCATCATTAAGCAATCAGCCATGTTTGTGGGGCAGTCCCGGACTGCAGCAGTGAATTAGAGCTGCATTGTCTGGTGTCCCTTTTCAAACAAACATGGTAGCGGCTTCTCCATCAGCCTCCCACAATCTCCATGGAAGCTGACAGACATCCTCCGCCTCTCACAGTCCCCATTACAGCCAATGGGGGTGCCCAGTCCTCCTGTCAGCACGCCCCCTGCCCAGTTCATTTGTCTACAGGGTAGCCCAATCCCCATCAATATGATACCATCACCACATTTGCTGTATGCTGAAGAGTGCCCAATCCTCCTCGGCTCATGCACCCACCCCCTCAACATTCTGCCAGTGGGGGTGCCCAATCCCTTTTGGCTACAACCCCCCCCCACCAAGAAACACTCAGGTAGCATGCTGGGAGCCTACCACAGTGTTCCAAAGCACCTGCAAAACCAGGCATGAGAGAAACTGCAGGGGAAGGAAGACACTGCAGGATCTGGTGATTTAAAATGTACTTTCATGAAATTTGAGAGATTTTTAAAGAAATAGATTGACTTGACATATAATATCATTACCCTGGAGCAATATCTAGCAAAAGGGCAAGCTCCACATAGCCTGAGGATAATAATAGTACCATCTAGTGGATTTGATGAATTTGAGTTTAAAACCAAATGGCAAGCAGCAGCACTAGAGTGTTTCAAAATCTTTATAGAACTGCTAATAAAATTGAACACTATAAAACATGAAAAACTAAGGGTGGAAATAGAACTTGCTAAAGTAGAAATCATAAATTTAAAAGAAATCATCCAGAATATAAAGAACTGAATGTTTTACTGAAACAAAGATTATCTAAATATAAAAAAACTGATATCACTGAAAAAAAATCAGAAAAAATTAGAGAACAAGAAGACTTTGATAATGATTGCATTTTGGTGTGGAAGAGAAATGGGTAGAAGCAGATGTAATTCTAAAGTAAGATTCTCCTCAGAAAATTGGACTAATAATCAAGGTACCTGAGAAAGAAAACCTTTTTAGGACAGAGGTGAGCCCTGGGGGCATCAGGGCAAGAGCAGAACATAGAAAAAAACACAAGGAGAGGAGGGAGAGGTGGAAAGACCAGAACCTCGAAACAAAAGGAATTGAGGAACAAACAGGATCAACAGAAGAGTCACAAATAATTAATTTATCTAAGAGGCAATTGACTGTTCCTGAAAAATCTCTCTTAAAGAAAGGCCTCTCCTTTGTTCCTACATCATGCCCCAATCCTTTTCAAATCAATGATGAACTTTTCAAATTTTTCAGGAAGATTAAATTGAGATACTTTTCAGAAGAAACAAACACAAGTACCACTAGATACAAATGAGCACCACTGAAGAACTTATAAATTCTTCTGAGGACTTGGACTTATTACTTACTGAGCTGCATAAAGCAGAGTGTACAAACACAGAGGGTGATAATATATTGGAAGGCATTGACTCACAAGAACTGCAGGATGTATTACAGTAAGATTGTGACAGAGATTCATTATTATGTAGAAATTTGTATATGGACCTTAAAACCGATATTATAAGTGAAAGAAAAATGTTGTTTAAACCTACTTCTATCTTCATTCCTATTATCTATAACCCTGCTATACATACACATGAGATAATTGTTGAAAGGCAGGGTAATGATTTAATAGGGAATGCCTTCTACCCCAGAAATAAAAATCTCCATTTCTGTGAATTTTGGGCGCTTAGAAATCTTTCAGTATGTGATGATCTGTTTTTTAAACCTGTAGATAAAGAGGGGAATATTATAGTAATAGATAAGGAGCAATATCAGAATATTGTGACAAACTTACTTCAAGATGTGGACAACTATAGGAAGTTACTAGCTAACCAGACTGATAAATCATACAGCTCCAGCTTAAATCTATTACAAGAAGCTATAGGAAGGGGTGAGATAAATGAATCTGAATATCAGTATCTTTGGAACATATATCCTATCACCCTGTGCATGTATATTTTACCCAAAATATAGAAAGACATGTTAAATCCACGTGGATGCCCAATCATTTCCAGTAATGGGTCCCTTATGCAAAATCTAGGGAAGTTTGTAGACTATTTCTACAGAGAAGTGTAACAACATTATGCTTTCACATTAAGGATACTACTGATGTCCTTAATAAATTAAAAGATTATTAATGGGAGGAAGGTATGAAGTGGGTTTGCATAGATGTTGAATCTCTGTACACAGATGGGATTGATGCCACCAGATATTTTTTGGAAAACAGTAATGAATGAGACCAGATTCCTGTCTAGAATTTATCTGTGACCCAGAGAAGCCCTCTTATCTCCGTCCGACCTTATAAGGCTTAAAGGAATGAGTTTTATGCATGTTTAAAAAAGTTCACCTCAATCCAGGCCTGGGTCATCCATGGCCAGCTAGATGTACTCATGGTCTTGGAATCCTGGCTTAGGTCTTCTACCCCGATAGGGGGGGTTAACATCTCTAACCAACTAGGGCTGGCAGTATAACCTATAGGTTAGAAGAATGAGGTGTGAATGAGCTTGATACATCCGGCAGACCAGACATGAGTTTGATTCTCACAGCCTCCACTTGCATACTGTGCGACTCTGAGCGAGTCACTTAACTGCCCAGTGCTCTCAGGTCGTCCCTGAAAACAGGCACTTGTACCTAGTGGGCCATACCTGGTTACCAAAGACTACAATAAAAAATAAATAAATAAAATAAACTACTTGCTGTTTAGAGTTGACAGGCAGACTAGGGGCAGTGGGGTAGCCATTTATGTCAAGGACAAATACACAGTCACTAACCTTGACTCTTCCTGTACTGCACATGGATTCAAATACCTGTCCCTTAAAGTTGAAATATCCCCTTCAATGGCTATTTGTGTCATAGGGTGCTACAGTCCTCCATCCACTGGGTCTCAGCTCTTGTTCCACCTGTCGATGATCATGGAACTTGGGACCCTTGAAACAATTATACTAGGGGATCTCAATTATGATTGGCTGTCTAAGGCCTCGTTACCTCTTAAATCCTTCTGTGACTCCCATGGGCTCTCACAACTCACTGAAGAACCAACATGTCCAAACAAGAAAAACCCCAGGAATAGCACCCTGCTGGATGTCCTTCTTGTAAGTTAACCTCATTCCTTTTCCCACACTGGAATATTTTCCTTGGATGTTAGTGAGCATTGCTTCATCGCTGGTGGAAGATTGGACTCCAAACCTCCCAACCACATCTAAGTTCTCCGTTAAAAGGTCCAGACGCAACGTTGACCTATTTGCATATATCAATGAACTAAAAGCCTCACTGTATTGGCAGAACTTTTACCTAGCTAAATCAGTGAGTATGGCATATGACATTTTCCGTGAAATTGTATCATGTGTCCTAAACAACCATGATCCCCTTGTAAAAGTCCCCATAAAGCTAGAACATGCCGTTGGTTCTCTGCTGAACTTAAGGCTGCATTATTAGAGAAAAACAAACTCTGGAAAAAATGCTCGCAAAGGAAAAACAGTCGAAGACTGGTGCCATTTAAGGACAACTAGGAACTTCAGCACCAAGTTGGTCAGAGAGACTAAGGCCGACTTCTACCATTATGAACTATACTCTACCTTAAAGTGCCCAACTAAATTTTGGTCCACAATCAAAGAACTGTCTGGTCACACATCTGGAAATGTCCTTCCCCTTGAAAATTACTTCTGACAACATTACTATCAACGATAGAATGGAGATCCTCCAGGCCTTCAATAACCACTTTGCCACTAGAGGTCTAGCATGCAACAACTCATCTGCATGCATGCTACGCTTCCAGATTACTGCACAGCTTCCTGAACTTAGCACCACTAACGCAGTCTTTTCTTTCTTACCTGCTTCACTGAAAGAGATTGAAGATCCTCTTCTAAAAATAGACACTAAGAAAAGTGCTGATGCTGATTCTCTCGACCACTTCTTCCTAAAGATTGCATATCATGTCCTAGCTGTACCAATCACACACCTATTTGACCTGTCCTTATCTCGGGGGACTCTTCTTCATCTATGGAAAACTGCCTATTTTATCCCTCTGTTTGAATCAGGGGACCCCTGTGATCTAAACAATTATAAGCTGATATCACTCCTCCCTATACTGTCTAAACTCTTGGAAAAAATTGTGAATGCCCAGTTCAGAACCTACTTAGACAACACAAGCCTTCTAAACCCCATGCAGTCTGGTTTCAGAGCTAAACAAAGTAGTATTACTGCTTTGGCCAAAGTGACTAATGATTGGCAACGAGATCTGGAGAACAGAAACTTCATCTGCTCCGTGTTCCTGGACCTTAGCAAGGCCTTCGACACTGTCTACCACTGCCTGCCTTTTTCTACACTAAAAATGATAGGTCTGGACTTGATCTCTTTGTACTGGTTTAATGATTACCCCACAGATAGACAACAGCAGGTCAAGGCTGAAGGGGAGCTTTCACCACTCAAACTACTAGAAAGAGGTGTACCACAGGGATCCCGCTTGGGGCCTGTACTGTTTGCAATTTCTATAAACAATATCGATGTCTGCATTAAGGAGGCTAATATTCACCTGTTTGCAGATGACACGGTGCTTTACCTAAGCCACCCATCACCAGAAGCTGCCTGTGGAGATTTGCAAATAGACTTCAGTCTGCTGCAGAGTCAGCTCCTAAACAAAAAATTATTACGCAATGCCAAGAAAACAAAAGCACTGCTGTTTTCACCTGCTAATCATACGGCGTACACTACTATTATCAGTTCCTTACCCCCCCATTACCACTTTATTAGGAGAAAGACTGGAATATGTGATGAAATTCAAGTACCTGGGAATCTGGCTGGACCACAGATTCTCTTTTATGGATCATGTCAAGGATCTACTGAAAATTCTGAGGCAGAGGTTTGGTCTGTTCTTTACGATAAACCGCCTCCTGACCAAAGATGCTAAGATGCAGCTAGTTCAATCCACGTTCCTTTCCCTAATTGACTATGCTGAATTCATTTATAGTCAGTATACTGCCTCCTGTCTTGGTAAACTGGACATCCTGTATCACAGAACCATGAGATTCATAACTGGCCTACCCCTCACCACTGCTCCTTATATGTATCTGTGGGGTGGACCTCTCTTCAGTATAGACAGACTAGAAATGTGGCTCTCTGGACCTTCAGAGCTATCATCAATAAACTTCCCCAATACATTGCTGACTGTCTGCTGCTAAGCTTGCTAGTTAACTATGCATTGAGACGTTACTCCCTGATTTCAATGAAAGTGCCTTGAGCCAACACATGTTTTGGGAGAGTGGCCATAGACTTTGTGCTGCCTTCACTCTGGAACAAATTACAGAAATCAATTAAACTGAGCATCCCCGTAAGTCTTACCATCTTCAAGACCTTGTATGCTAAAACTGTTAAGGAGCTATGCAACTGTTTCCTTCGCTCTTAATATGCTTTGTTGTCTACTGCTAACCCACATCCTGCATCACCACATAAACCTGTCACTACTAAAATTCCTCAGTCGCACTGCTGTTATTCCATCACCCTTCTCACACCCTGAACTCTTACCATATGTGTCCCCAGCTCGTTATCTTTGCACTCCTCTTAGAGCAACTGCCACCCCATATCTCACGTACCCCATGTTAGCTTCCTGCCCCATCCCCTTTAAGCCCATATCCTATGTCTTGACCCATGCTTAAATGTGTGACTGTTTTAAATTCCATTGCTCTTACTATTCATTTCTATTTTCTTTCCAATATTGTTAACCCATTACCTGTACCTATTTGCTCTTGCACTGGATCTACCTTTCTTTTTCTGTTTTATGTATAACTATACCTATTTATAGCTTGTACATAAATGTATTGTTCTTTGACCTCATGTGACACAGGTCCACCTTGTAAATGAGCTTGCTCAAGTGTTCACATGGATAAATAAGGACTTTATAGATTGATTAAAGGTTTGGATTTTGTCTTGCAACACAATTTTTTTGAATTTAATGGCACCTTCTACCTTCAAAATTGAGGTACTGCTATGTGGCCTCTTATGCAAATTTATTTTGGGGTAGGTGGGAAGAGAAATGTGTGTTTAAACCCAGTTATTAATCCTTTCCTTCCCAAAATAAAATTATGGAAACGCTTTATTGATTATTTCTTGTTGATTTGGGATGGTGATTTGGAAGAGGTATATTCGTTTGCAAAATGTTTAAATCAAAATGATAAAAATTTGAAATTCACTCATAATGCAAGTGAAGAGTCAATTGACATTTTGGATCTTACCCTTTCCAAACCAAGTAACAGAGGGGGAAGTATAGAATCCAGATGCTACAGAAAAAACGCAGTGTCTATTTCAGTCCTCAGAGCTGAGAGTGCCCATTCACACAGATTAATTAGGTCAGTGCCTTATGGACAATTCCTTAGGTTTAGATGTAATTGCTCACAGGAAGATATGTTTTGTCCCAGGCAAAGGAATTGAAAAACAGATTCCTTACAAGAGGTTATGAGGAAAATATTTTAGATGAGGCTTTAACTATGGCCCACACAAAACCTAGAGATGAACTGCTACAAAAGCCAAAACAGAACAAAACCTATCAGACACCTATTACCTTTGTCACTGAGCACAATAATTGGTCAGGATAGATAGGCAATATTATATACAAAAATTGGTCCATGTTAGTGGGAGATAGAGAAGTGGAGGCAGTAGTGGGGACAAAGCCCAGGGTTACCTTTAGCCTTGCACCTAATATTAGAGAGAAATTGGTATATAGCAGGTGTAAACAGAATTCTGCTAGTGCTACCCGGTTACCATGCAAACCAAGTGGATGCTTTAAATGTTTAAGATGTAGTGTCCGTACTTATTGCAAATCTGGCAGCAAATTTAGGCAGCCATTAAACTCCAGTAAAGAATTTAAGGTAAAACAGTTTATTATTTGCAATGCCACATTTATTTATTTTAGTTTAGTATTTGGTAACCGGTTAAGGCCCACTAGGCACAAGTGCCTGTTTTCAGGGGTGACCTGGGAGCACTGGGCAATTAAGTGACTTACTCAGAGTGGCACAGCATGCAAGTGGAGGTTGTGAGAATCAAACTCAGGCCTGGTCTACTGGATGTATCAAGCTCATTCACACCTCATTCCTCTAACCTCTAGGCTATACTGCCAGCCACATTTGTGGTTTACATTTTGTGGTGTTCTTGCAATGTTGCTTATATTGGTAAGACAACCAGAATGTTAAAAGTCAGAATCCAGGAACATTGTCTGTAACATTATTAACATTGGGACTTATACCCCGGTGGGGCAACACTTTGCCAGACACCACAATTCATTACCTGACAGCTTGAGATATAAAGGTATTGAATGGGTGCCACTATTAAAATAAGGTCGAGATTGGTCTAACCAGCTATTGATGAGAGAGTGAGTGGAATTTTATGCTGAATTCTGTGAAACCTGATGGATTAAGTGAACAATGGGATTTGAAACCATTTTCGAAAAACAAAAAGATGAACAGAAATATGATATGAAGGAGCTATAGAGGGAAGAGATAAGAGAAAATGTTATCATAAAAAAGTTTAAAGAAAAAAGATATATATATTTATGGTGTTTGTACTCTTACGCATAGCATCCACTAAATATGCTTTCTTCAGTTCTGTTTTGTAAAATGTATCCACTATCCTCCATATATTATGCTATCTTGACCTTTTGCAATCATAGCTGACCTTCCTTTGAATCAGTGAAAAAAGTAAACATTCTTTAAAAATGTATATTAGAATGTCTGATACAATATAGGATAGTTGTTAGTTTGAATAAATGCTAATATGTTGTGTTTTATAGACTTTGACGGCAGATAAGGACCGCTAGGCCCATCTAGTCTGCCCATTTCACTACCTACAGGATAGGCCGCAGATCCTAGTTAACCAACAGCCTATTTCTTCTTACCCCCCACAAGAATTGCCTTATGTCTGTCCCATGCATTCTTGAATTCTCCCACAGTTTTAGACCCCACAACCTCCTCAGGAAGGCTGTTCCATGCAACCACTACCCTCTCTGTGAAATAATACTTCCTCACATTGCCCCTGAACTCTCCTTCTATCTTTAAATTGTGTCCCTTGTTCTTGCAAGTCTCTTTTTCTGAAAGATGCTACCTCTTGGACTTTGTTGATTCCACTGAGGTACTTAAAAGTTTCTATCATGTCCCCTCTCCCTTCTCTCCTCAAGGGTATACATATTAAGCTCCTTTAGTTCTCCTCATATGGCTTCTCTTGTAGACCCTGCACCATTTTAGTTGCCCTCCTCTGACTGCCTCTGTCCTGTCTATCTCCTTGCGGAGATGGGGTCTCCAGAACTGGACACAGTACTCCAGATGGGGTCTCACCAACTGTCTGTACAGAGGGATAACAACTTCCTGTTTTCTGCTGATGATGCCTCTCCTTATACATCCAACTATACCCCCAGCCTCCCTACTGCCTTCTCACATTGCTTGCTAACCTTAAGGTCATCTGATATGATTACCCCAGGTCCCTTCCTTTTGTTGTTACTACCTCCCCCACCCATTGTGTATTCTTCCCCTGGGTTCTTGTTTCCCAGCTGCATTATTTTGCACTTCTTTGCATTGAATCCTAGCTGCCATACTTCTGACCATTCCTCCAACCTTGCCAAGTCCCTTTTCATCCTTTCCACACCTTGTGTATCAACCCTGTTGCAGATCTTTGTGTCATCTGCAAAAGGCATACTTTTCCTTCCAGTCCCTCTGCAATGTCACTGATGAAGACATTAAAAAGGACTGGACCCAATACTGAACCCTGCGGTACCCCACTAGTAACCCCTCTTCTTCAGAGTGGACTCCATTTACAATTACCTTCTGTGTCCTGTTGTCCAGCCAATGTTTTACCAGGCTACCACCCTGGGTCCCACTCCAGGCTGGTTAGTTTGACTATTAATCTTTGTGTGGGACGTGTCAAATGCCTTGCTAAAGTCTAGTAGGCCATGTCCACAGCCCCTCCCTGGTCTACTACTTTGGTCACCCAGTCAAAGAAATCTATTAGATTCGTCTGACATGACCTTCCCGCTGTGAACCCATGCTGCCTTGGGTCCTGTGCTCCACTGGCCTTTAGGTACTTAACTATTCTTTCCTTCAGAAGTGACTCCATCACTTTCCCTACCACAGAGGTCAGACTGACAGATCTGTAGTTTCCTGCCTCTGTCTTGCTCCCACTTTTGTGAAGGGAATCACATCCGCCTTCCTCCAGTCCTCGGGTACCACACCATCCTCCCATGATTTATTAAAAGAGTAGCCAGTGGTTTACCTAGTTCCTCCTTAATTCTTTTAGAATTCTGTGGTGAATTCCATCAGGACCCATTGCTTTGTCCACCTTCAGTTTTAGGAGTTCTTGCAGAACCCTTTCTTCTCTGTGAAAGTACTGGGATCGACCCCCATCAATAGTGCTTCTGTTAATTTGGATTTGGCACTTCCTCTCTTTTGTGAATACTGAGCAGAAATATTCATTCAGTATTCCTGCTTTTCACTGTCCCCTTCTGCCCACCCACGTTCATTCTATTCAGCCTCACTATCCCTCCCATTGTCTTTCTACTCGCTGAGGTACATATAAAGGTTTTATCCCCTTCTTAACTGAGTTGGCATCTTTTCTCAGTTTGGTCCTTTGCTATTCTGACTTCCTCCCTGCTTCCTTCTGCCTTAACTGGTACAGCCTCTGTCCTGCTCCTTCTGTGTTTTCTTATACTTCCGGAATGCTATCTTTTCTTCCTGACTTCACAGCCACCTCTTTGAGAACCATAGTGGCTTTTCTTTAGTTTTGATTTGTTTATTTGCTTCACACAAAGGCTTGTTGCCTCTGTGATGGCAGTTTTGATAATTCCCCATTGTTGCTCCACATCTCCTTCTAGCCTGTTTGCTAGTACTTTTCTGAGGCACTCTCCCATCTTGCCAAAGTCAGCCCTCCTAAAGTCCAGTACCCTCACTTTTGTATGGCTTGACTCTGTAGCTGAGTTTAACATGAACCACACTGTTTGATGGTCTCTTGTCCCCAGATGGCAACCCACTTCTGGATCTGAGATCTTTTCACTGCCCCGTTTGAGATACTGAGGTTCTAAGATTGCTCCTCACGGTGGGTTCGAAACTAGCTGTTTAATGCCTGCCACCTGTAGTGCATCAAAATGGCCCTGCTCTTGGATGTGGCTGCAGCAAATGTGCTCCAAGTTAACATATGGCATATTCAGGTCTCCATCAACAGTATCTCCCTTTCTTGCCATTCTAAGAATGTCTTCTATCATATCCTTGTCCATTCCTTCTCCTGACAGGGGGGTCTGTACACAACCCCTGTGCAGATTGTGGTGCCCTTCCCAGTCTCCAAGGTGACCAACAGTGCCTCCTCCCCTCCCTGTTTAATCTTTTGTTCAGTTGCTTTTATCCCTTCCTTTACATAGAGAGCTACTCCTCCCCCTCTTCTCCCCTGCCTGTCTCTCTTGTAGGTTATGTACCCTGGTATGTTAACATCCCAGTCATGGTTCTCTGTGTACCATGTTTCTGTGACTGCTACAATATCCAGGCATCCCTCTTCCATTAAGGCCATCAGCTCAGGGAGCTTGTTGCCCAGACTACACATGCCCAGCCTGCACATATGCCAACACTGCTGTGGGCACGCACCCTGGCAAAACAGTTTGCTACCATGGGGTCCTAGCACCTCCAGCCTCAAGACCAAGAAGTGGGGTTCTATTTAGAAAATGGATTCCTGGACAATCTGAGCTCTGCAGGGCCACCAAAACTGGAAGCCAATGCACAGTGAAATTTCTATTTGGCCAGCTTACATCTCAGAAAATGTCCAGTTTTGGCTAAAAAAAAAAAATCAGTGAAAGGAACAAAAAACCTCACACAAAATGATATAGCACCAAGTTAAAAGTGTCCCCTGTGCCCTTACATATTACCAGCACTGATGGTTCCCACATGATGGTTGCCAACTCAGTCAAATACTTGGGAGCTACCCTCGACCCTCAGCTTGACCTCTCCCAGCATATTCACCTTGTATGTCCCTTGACCCTCAGCTTGACCTCTCCCAGCATGTTCATCTTGTATGTAGAGCTGTAGACAGTAAGTTGGGCTTGGCTTACAGAGCAAAAAACAGTCTCACCCCTGCGGCGCGTACTACCCTGGCAAGTGGGGCGTTTCTTCCCACATTCTGCTATGGACTCATCACATTTGCTCACGCTGCTAAAACTCACCTCTCAAAATGGGACGTGGCCTACAATAATATATGCCGCTTTGTCCTTGCAGCCCAGCATCTCACTCACCACTGCAACCTTTACAATAAGTTTACTTGGCTTCCACCATTGTGGCTAATATTTATCTGACCCTTTGCAGCTATTGGTGACCTTCTTATATTATCAAAACAAAATGGTTATATTAAATGCACGCTGAAAATAGAAAATAGAGTTAAAAATCTACGTTTTGACCTTAGGTCTTCTTAGGAAATATCTAAAAGAGAAAAAAAAAAACAGTTTTTCTTCTCTTTTAGATATTTCCTGAAGAAGACCTAAGGTCAAAACGTAGATTTTTAACTCTATTTTCTGTTTTCAGCATGCATTTAATATAACCATTTAGTTTTGCTTTTAGACCACATGCAGACGCAGTGCCTTGTTTTTGTTTCTTATATTATAATCAATTACTTGTACATTTTACTTTCTTGCTCTCTATTATTCTATAAAATGGTTTGTACCATTGGAATGTAAGTAACCTTGTACAGGAATTGCATTTATTTATATAAAACTTTGGAAAGCTATTATATGTTTATTTTGTTACTGTATCATCTATTGTAATGTCATATTAGGCTCTGCACTATTTATTTTGTTGGCAGAGGGCTCATTCATGTGTCCCTTTATATTTTTAGAATGCTTGGCATCATGTAATATGGGACTTTAGCCCTCTGCTTTAACAATGTTAGAGATATAGTAAAGCTGTTGCCCTTTACAGCATGTCTTTTCTTGAAAATACAAAATCACACATGCCCACACAATGCAAAGCATCATGGGCTGCATATGCAAATCACCACAGAATGTTATGCTGATTCAACTTTAAGCAGAATTGCATGGTGCCGAAAGGCCTCTCACACAGTTTGCAAAGGGTGCTAACAGAAGACGTAGACACGTGTTCCGTCCTACCAGGACTCATCAGTATGCCTCGTCTATTTGACACCCCAGTGGAATGGACCAGCTACCCTAAGACAGTGTGTCTTGGATATGTTGTGGTGAACCCATTAAAATAAAAAAATAAACTATTTAAAAGACAAAGAACCTCTGTGCACAAACACTGAGGCAAGGGTTACCCCAAAGGGCATTTGGCTGGGAAGCACCATGCAATTCTGCTTAAAGTTGAACCAGCATAACATTCTGTGGTGATTTGCCTATGCAGCCCATGATGCTTTGCATTGTGTGGGCATTTATGATTTTGTATTTTCATGAAATTTGGCTTCCCAGCCAAATGCCCTTTGGGGTAACCCTTGCCTCAGTGTTTCTGCACAGATGTTCTATGTCTTTTCTTGTATGATTTCCCTAGTTATCAGCTATTTGTGTCATAATTACGATCACTAGTTCTTTAGTTATATCTTAGTAATTTTTCTTTAACTAGGAAAAAGTTTTTCTGGTGTCAAAAAGGCCCTGTCCACACTACACCGCTTGCGCCCAGCAATGGATGCAGTCCGTTATGGCCACAGAGCGGTGCAGTGTGTCCACACTTTGGGCAGTGTCCATTACGGGACCGGCACCACCGGTCCACATATCGGGATCCGGGTGACTGTTACAGTGGTGCCTGATCCCATAATGCAGCTCGCGCTGTGCTTGGTGCCCTGCAGGGGACCGTTACCGGCAGTCCACACTACCACCGGTAACATTACCAGGGCATGATCGGTTTCATAACCGTTGTTGAAACCGCCTCATATGTAGTTTAAACGATGGTTACGAAAACACCTCCTGTAATGCTACAGGTGTAAACGCGACCTGTTATGATAACATTTTACACGCTCTGTAATGTTACAGAGGTGTAGTGTGGACAGGGCCTTAGATATAAGAGTGATAGATTTTGTACATTTTTAAATGTTTACATTTTAATGTAGCCATTGATAGGATACATTTTGTGATTTGTGAGGTTGTACAATTTAAAAGATAATGAGAGATGAATTTTAGGATTTAAACTTCATGCATTAATTAATTATCAGGTGTTTTTCATTCATGGCTATTTATTTTGACTCTGCTGTTTGGTTAGTCATACTGCCTTACAAAGGCTAGTTGCTGAAGCGCTGGGGTATGAGTGAGTGCCCTGTCTTGACAATAAATTTCACGTTGGGAACAAACTAGTGACATTGTCCTTGTTGTTTCGAGTACTGGTTATGTGC
This sequence comes from Neoceratodus forsteri, assembly GCA_016271365.2. Lineage (NCBI taxonomy): Eukaryota > Metazoa > Chordata > Ceratodontiformes > Ceratodontidae > Neoceratodus > Neoceratodus forsteri. The sequence continues at coordinate 1,229,631,357 of CM057454.1, forward strand.
ATTTTGGAATAGTCTTACATTTCCAGGAATACTACCAATCATTATACTCCCAGCCTCCCCTCACTTTTACCTAAACTCAATGGAACTATTTTTATAAGATGTTAAACTCGCTGACAGGAAGGCACTCATCGCAGCGGTGGGTCAGAGCTTTTAGCTGATTGTTTTGTGAGGGCACAGTTTAGGCCCAACCCTTCCCATCCCTCACCCCACCCACCCCTGGAAATAGTTCCTTTATACCTGGGGTTCTGACATCATTTCCTGAACAGTTCAAGGTGCATATCACTGTCAAATCCTCTCTAGCACACTGCACTGACAATATAAGCATACACATTGTATAATATATATATTTCTATATTACAAACCAAACACACACACACACACACACAAAAAATGTGGGGAGTAGTGCAATGTAATGGCTGTGGGGCAGCCGTCATCCGGAGTCTTTCTGGAGGCTGAGATGCTGCCCTATTTGCAGACAACTCTCTGCCCTGAGGGAGGAAGTTGCCCATCTTCAGGCCATACTGGACAGTAGTAAGGGGATCTTTTTCCAGGCCACACTGGATGGTAGGAAGGGATCCTCCCCCATCCAGGGAGCACCAAAGCCACCACCACTACCTCAGAGGTTGCGAAGAAAGCACAACAGTTGGACCACAGTGGGCTCAGGGAGGGTGAGGATGGTGGAACAGAGGCACACCCAGTCAGTTGTTTCACACCACAATCCATACACCATTCTGGGGGAGCATAGTTCCCCTATGTATGCACCCACAAAGGAGACTAAGGAGGCTGAGGACAACTGTCACAAGGGAGGCCCACAGGAAGGAGGCAGAGGACACCACAAGGAAAGGAAGCAGCTCCTGGCAGGGGGACTCAATTATAAGGGGGATAAAACTGGGGGGAGCAGGAAAAACTGAAGTAAGGTACCTGCCTGGTGCCATGGTTTGGAGAGACAGGAAGCGCATCCTCAGTATCACAAAAACAGTTGTCCGGGAGTCTGAGCTGGACATCACTGTCCACCTAAGAACAAATGACTTGGCTAATCATGAGATCAGAGCAGTGCAGAAGGACTTTGTAGAATTGAGGAGAAGACTAAGACAAGTAGCACATACAATATCCTTCTCTGAGGTGCTGCCTGTCAATTGCATGAGTGAGGCGAGGGCACTTTGCACCATGCAGTTTAATGAATGGTTGAAAAAATGGTGTGGAGCACAGGGGTTTGGCTTCATTGGGGACTGGGGTTCCACCTGGAGGGACACCAGCCTATACTGGCAGGATGGTCTGCATCTGTCCAGGAAGGGAACAAGTCTTTTGAGCAATCAGTTTAAATGCTTCACTGGCAAGCTTTTAAACTAGTCAAGAGGGGAGGCACTGATAAGCAGCAGGAAAATCCCAGCCTCTCCCTACAAAACAGGGTACTAAATGAGAAAAAGACAGAGGTAGACAGGTCAGTGGGGGATGCTGCAAAGGAAGGTAAAGCCATCAAAAAATGGAGAGCAATGAGTACCAATGCCCATAGTCTGAGTAACAAGCTTCCTGAATTAGTGGCCTTGATGGAGGAGGAACATCTGGATATTGTGGCAGTCACAGAAGCATGGTACACACAAAATCATGACTGGGACATAAACATACCAGGATACACTATCTACAGGAGGGACAGGGAGGTTAAAAGAGGAGGAGGAGTAGCTCTTTACATAAGGGAAGGAATCAAAGCAACAGAACAAAAGGGAAAACAGGGAGGAGAAGAAGCACTGTGGGTAAATTTGGAGACCGGCAATGGCGCCACAATCCGCACAGGGGTTGTATACAGACCTCCTTCCCAGGGGGAGGAAATGGACAAGGAAATGATAGACAGAATACTTAGAATGGCAGAAAAAGGGGAGATATTGCTGATGGGTGATCTGAATATGCCAGATGTTAACTGGAGTGCAGTTGCAGCTGCCACTTCAAAGAGCGGGGTTATTCCAGATGCTCTACAGGGGGCATGCCTCAGACAACTAGTATTGGAGCCCAATTTAGAGGGAGCATTCTTAGACCTGGTTCTCTCAAATGGAGATGAAGAGAGGATCACAGATGTAGAAGTGGATAGCCATCTGGGAACTAGCAACCATTGAACAGTATGGTTCACAATAAACACAGCAATAGAGTCAAGCCATACAAAGGCAAAAGTACTGGACTTTAGGAGGCTGACTTTGCCAAAATGGGTGAGTGCTAAGAATGCACTAGCAAATTGGCAGGAAGGAGGGTGGAAGAACAATGAGAATAATAAAACTGTCATCACAGAGGTAACAAGCCTTTGTGTGAAGCAAATAAACAAAACGAAATGATGTAAGAAACCACTATGGTTCTCAAAGGAAGTGGCAGTGAAGGTTCAAGAGAAAAAGAAAGCATTCAGGAAGTACAAGGAATCACAGAAGGAGCAGGACATAGAACTGTATCAGTTAAAGCGAAAGGAAGCTGGGAAGGCAGTCAGAAGAGCAAAGGCCCAAACCGAGGAAAAGATAGCCAACTCAGTTAAGAAGGGGGATAAAACCTTTTATAGGTACATCAGGGAGTGAAGGAAGACCAAGGGAGGGTTAGTGAGGCTTAATAAAGAGGAGGGAGGGTGGGCAGAGGGTGATTGTGAAAAGGCAGAGATACTAAACAAATATTTTTGCTCAGTATTTACAAAGGAAGTGGAGGAGGTACCTAAAACAAACAGTAGAAACACTCTGGATACAGAAGTTGATACCAGCCCATTTAAAGAAGAAAGGGTTCTGAAAGAACTCTTAAAACTAAAGGTGGACAAAGCAATGGGGCCTGATGGGATTCATCCCAGAATTCTAAAAGAACTAAGGGTAGAACCAGTGACACCACTGATTACCGTCTTTAACAAATCATGGGAGGATGGAGTGGTACCAGAGGACTGGAGAAGGGCATATGTGATTCCCCTTCACTAAAGTGGGAGCAAGGCAGAAGCAGAAAACTACAGACCTGTTAGTTTAACCTCAGTGGTAGGGAAAATGATAGAATCACTTCTGAAGGAAAGAATTGTTGAGTATCTAGAGGCCAGAGGGGCTCAGAACCCAAGGCACATGGATTTACAGCAGGAAGGTCATGCCAGATAAATCTGATAGATTTCTTTGACTGGGTGACCAAAGTAGTAGATCAGGGAGGGCTGTGGACATGGCCTACCTAGACTTTAGCAAGGCATTTGACACAGTCCCACACAAAAGATTAATATACAAGTTAGCCAGCCTGGGAGTGGGTCCCAAGATGACAGGCTGGGTAAAGAATTGGCTAGAGACTAGGACACAGAGAGTAATAGTAAATGGAGTCCACTCTGAAGAAAGGGGGGTTACTCGTGGGGTACCACAGGGTTCAGTATTAGGACCGGTCCTCTTCAATGTCTTTATAAGCGACATTGCAGAGGGACTGGAAGAAAAAGTATGTCTCTTTGCAGATGACACAAAGATCTGCAACAGAGTTGATGCACAAGGCGGGGTGGAAAGGATGAGACGGGACTTGGCAAGGTTAGAGGAATAGTCAATTGTATGGCAGCTTAGATTCAATGCTAAGAAGTGCAAGGTAATGCACCTGGGAAACAAAAACCCAGGGGAAGAATACACAATGGGGGGTGAGATACTAACAACAACAAAAATGGAAAGGGACCTGGGGGTAGTCATATCAGATGACCTAAAGGTGGGCAAGCAATGTGAGAGAGCTGCAAGGAGGTCTGGGGGGATACTGGGATCCATAGGGAGAGGCATCACCAGTAGAAAACAGGAAGTTATTATCCCTCTGTACAGACAGTTGGTGAGACCTCATCTGGATTACTGCATGCAGTTCTGGAGACCCAGTCTCTGCAAAGACATAGACAGGATGGAGGCTGTCCAGAGGAGGGCAACTAAAATGGTGCAGGGTCTGCACTGGAAGACATATGAAGAGAGACTTAAGAAGCTGAATATGTATAGCCTCGAGAAAGGAGGAGGGGACATGATAGAAACTTCAAGTACCTCAAGGGAATCAACAAAGTCCAAGAGGTAGCATCTTTCAAAAAGAGGTGTGCAAGAACAAGGGGCACAATTTGAAGATAGAGGGGCGGCTCAGAGGTAATTTAAGGAAGTATTTTTTCACAGAGAGGGTTGTGGATGCATGGAACAGCCTTCTGGAGGAGGTTGTGGAGTCAAAAACAGTGGTGGAATTCAAGCATGCATGGGACAGTCATAAGGCAATTCTAGGGGTTGGGGGTAGGAAGAAGTAGGCTGTTGGTTAACTAGGATCTGCAGCTTATCTATTAGGTAGGGAAATAGGCAGACTGGGTGGGACAAGCGGTCCTTATCTGCCATCAAAATTTATGTTTCTCTATGTTTCTCCCGCACCTGGAACAGCATCAGTTTGCTTTCCTACAGGCCACTTTAACTTTAACACAAATTAACATAGCCATAGATGCACTACCGACTGATAAAGCACCCGGCGCAGACTGTTATACTTCAAACTTTTATAAAGCCTTTAAATAACAGTTAGCCCATATTCTTCTTGATACCTATAACTACATATAGAAGTAGGGTTTTACTGATCTGTCCTTTGCCACGGCTACCATAGTCATTATCGCCAAGCCAGAAAGAGACCCATTACTAGTGTCAGACTACCATGCTCTTTCCCTTACTAAAGTGGACATCAAAATTCTCACAAAGATTCTAGCCAACAGGCTGCCTCTGGTTTGGCACACTCTTATAAGCCCGGAACAAATCGGTTTCGTGGCCGGCAGGCTTTCCGCAGACCACCTCTGGAAGTTAACTCACCTAACCACTGCATCCGGGGATTCCCGCATTCCTTCTGTGCTAGTATCCCTGGATGCAGAGAAAGCTTTCAATAGAGTATCCTGGGACTACTTATTTAACTTACTCCCCAATTCTAATATCCCTTCCCAATTTATCCAGAGGCTCAAAGTACTATACACCCATCCCATCGCTCACATATTACGAGCGGAGTTCTCTTTCCCTCTTTCACCTTACAGCAAGGTACCGGACAAGGATGCCTCCTCTTTCCTTTTCTATTTACTCTGTTTGTGGAACCTCTCATATGAAAAATGAATAATTCTTCACTCGTATCTGGTCAACCTATTGGCCTACACCAGTATAAGCTCACAGTTTATACTGACGATATACTTTTTCATATCACCCACTTTTCTACTTCTCTTCCTGCTACACTAGTGGTTATCAAGGAGTTGGGTGATTTATCCAATTACAAGTTAAATCTCTCTAAAATGGAAGTCATGCCTCTTAACGTTGTTGCCCTGCACATTGACATCCAGCATCTGGGATTAAAGTGGATCAAAGATAAAATTAAATACTTAGGTATGTATCTGTCCTGATCAGTGACTAAAATGAAACAATATAACCTGGACAAGGTCCTCCCCCAAATTAAAATCAATCTAAACTGTTGGGTCTTACTGCTTATTTCCTTTTGGGGGTGGCTGAGCACTGTGAAAATGAACATCTTACCTCATCTCCTATACCTGCTACAGATGTATAAGCCTTGCCTCCTGAAAACCTGGTTCTCCCAAGTCCATCAAAGTATTTCAAACTTTATTTGGCAAGGGAAGTTTCCCTGCACAGCCCTCTCTAAACTACAATGTTTATGAAAAGAGGAGGCCTTCAGGTACCTTATTTAATTTTATACTATCTCTCCATTAATTGCGTAGTCTTTTTTCACAGGCTACGTTCAGTGGACAGAGCATATTCCAACTCATGCTCCCCACTTGGGTTACAAATAGACAAAAACATTTGAGCTCAGAGTGGAATTAAGTACCCTACTACATGTTCCCATTAAACATGTTCCCAAACAGTTAAGAGATACCCCAAATTTGGCCGCTCTTCGAGCACACCCACAATTGTGTGCAATTACTCATACGTCTCTGGTCATGGATGTATCTCAACCTGTATTAGGTAATTTATATTTTAGGATCGGAGGCCAGATACTCGCTTCATCTTCTGGCCACACAATATGAGAACAACAGTTAATGATCTGACTAAAGACCATAAATTACTGACCTTCCAAGAAGCTCAGTTTAAATTTGAATCACCTCTCTCCTACTGTTTTAAATACCTTCAGCTCTCACATTTGCTTCTCCACCATTTTGGTCCTGAACTGTGGAATCAAAACCAAGCCAGCCCTTTTTTCACTGTGGTCTCAGTCACTTGCCCCTCTCACTTAATTTCCTTTTTTTATCACTACCTTTACTCCCTTATAGGGGACGTAAAAAGGTCAACCGCACTATACCTGGGATCAGGTCATAACACACACACACACACATTCAAGTATGGGGGAGGACCAAGTCAACACAACCAATGACGGGAACAGTCTGCCACATGATGTGTTCTCACATAGTAACATGGTGCCTGCAAACGGAAATGTCAATGGGCATGGTGACGCAAAGTGAAACAGAAAGATAAACAGTACTGTAGACAGAAATGGCAAAAAATAACAGAAACGCAAGCGCAAATGAAAACACAAAGATAACGCACATGGTGGCGCAGATGTCAACGGTAAGGAACGGCACGTGAACTGGCAATGGAAAGGGCAACAGTAACAGTAATGTAATCAACACAGGCTGGTTTTCCCAAAACCTGCATAGAGAAAGACAGTGAGTACAAATAATGTATGCATAATAATGAGTAACGGCGCAGAAAATGAGAACTTGGAATACTAAATACGTGTATATCTCAGGAACCGTATTTACTTAGAAAAAAAATTTAAAAAGTCATATTATTTACAACTATTCTGGCTTAATTTGGTACTTAGCCCTAATAGGGGCTAAGAAGTTTCACTAAAAGTCCGTATCTCGCACCGTTTCCGAGATACGGGCCCTGAAAGGCACGGTGAACGCCATAATGTTATCCTATGGGAAAAAAAGAAAAGTTCAGAGCACCATAACTTTGCCTCCCTGTAATGTTTTTTCACCAAACCACTGGAAGGCACATCTGTGGGCTGTTGACTGTCTTCCCTCCAAATTTCAGGAAAAAAGACCAAACCGTTATTTTGCAGCAGGGTGCCAAAGGATTTCTGTAATGCGTTGGGCGCCGTAATGTTATCCTTGCGGGAAAAAATGTCAACTTTGAGTGCCGTAACTTTGCCGCCATGTAATATTTTTCAATACAACACTGAAAGGCACATTTGTGAGATGTCGGCCCGTCTCCTCCAAATTTCAGCCCAAAGTACAAACGGTTCTTTTGCAGCACAGTGCCAAAGAATCGCTGTCACTTTTCCACAGATGGAAAACTACCTGTCGCATTTGTGAAAGCTAGGGAAACCGACTTTTGAGCACGAAAAGCACTTATGGAAGCATTTTTCCAGAATTTGAAAAACATATTTCTGGGGTGTTTACCACAAAATAAAGACATGGCAAGCATCCTCTGGGTCTGACTAGGTGAATACAAAAAGAATTAGGTTGCTAGAGGGTCCCAAATTTAAATGCCAACCATTTCTCTGATCACAAACTGAAAACAAAATGGCCAATTTATGTAAAGTAACAGGCCCATTTGTGAAAGTAAAATGCATTTGCGAAAGTGTTGAACTTTTGTTAACTTTTCCATTGACTTATAATGGAAACTGTTTTTGAATAACTTTTGAATTGTTTAATATTTTTCATGAAATCTTCAAAAGGCACATCGGGACCCGACCGCGTTCTCTGAAGATTTTTGGGCTGGTTAGCAAACCGTACGACCTGTAGGCAGCGACTGTAGAATTCCAGAAAAAGCATAAGCGCACACACAGATCATGCTTAATAACTCCACAGCTGTATATCCGACCAGTACAAAACTTGGCAGATCCCAAGGCCTATGGCTCTTGATCATGTATTCCAAATTTCAGGCACATCCATCAAACGGTTGCAAAGTTATTAAGGTGCAAAGTTTTGGGGTTTAACATAGAAATGGCTCCTCAACCCTAACTATAGTGGCACTACCGTACCACTATAATATATATATATATATATATATATATATATATATATCTATCTCACCAGGAACCATAGTCTATTGTACCTTACTGCTTACATTTTCCTGTTAATGCTCCTGATTGTATATAAGTGGTTGTAAAACCTTTATTGAATCTCAATAAAACATACTAAATCAGGAAGGGTTTAGCACTTGAATATAGAGAAACAGGGAGGCATTTATTGCAGGAAGCACTGAAGTAGAGTGAGGGAGTTAGCACTTTAATAAAGAGAAAGGGGGCAGCATTTGCTGCAGAAAGCACTAAAGTAGAGAGGGGGTAGAAGGCTATAGGAGGGTGTGAGAGAAGGGGTTAATATAGCTTATGAATGGTTAGAGAAACTTAAGGCCAATTGCAGGGCAGATGGAGGGCTATAGGCAGGGCTTATACGTATTTAATAGAGGGCGTGGCCAGAGAGGGTGGTGTGGGACAAAATATCAGGCAACAGCAGCAAATATAGCTGAGGTTTTATAGTTGGAGTAAAGCCCTTGCTTCCAGCAGCAGTGCCCCCTTTAGGTGAACACCCTGACAGCGAAACACAAAAAAAGACCATTACAGCAACAGTCATTGTAATGGTCCTTTTTCATATTTTGCTTTACCCCAGTGTTCTGCCCCCACCCTGGACCAACTCCAACCTGGAGTTGATAATCCTAAAGTCCATGGCGCAGGGGGGGTGCAGAGCTCCCAGGCGGGGGGGGTACAGCCCCCAACAGAAAACACTCTGACATCGGGTGGCACAATACCTGCATCGGTATTGTGCCATTGCTGTGTAGGAGGTTGTCATTTTCACTGTTGACCTCCCTTGGTGCTTTGCTGCAGCAGTGCTCAGAGTCCTGGCTTAAGGGCACACCAATCATTGAGCTCCAGCATGGGAGGCAGCCAATCAAGTAGGAGCAGCTTGAAAGCACAGAAACTTTAGAGAAAGCCAGCTGAGGGTCGGACCGTACCTGGAAATGCAAGCAGCCATGGGGCTGGTGTGGTGGGTCAGGAACAGCCACTCCGCAAGTGTGAGGGTGCTCAATCAAGGGGCTTGCAGAGCTGTGGGAAGAGAAGAAAGATTTGGGATTAGTTATGGGCCAGAAAGAGGGTGGGGGAGGCAGTGGGGAAAGGTAATACAGATGGGGTGAAAGCAGTTTGAACTGATGACTACAAGACAGCAGGGGTAGGAGCCAGCTATGAAGACAAAGAGTGAGAGCTAACTAAGGGGAGGGGTTAGTTCCTGGAAAAGAAATTTAGCTGTGAACACAGGATCAAGCAGAAGGTTGAGACTGGGGGCAGGGCAGTGCCATGAACCATGGGGGGGTAGTAGTGTAGACTGAGGGAAAATGGGCTTACTAGCGAGGGTAATGTGAAAAAAGTTACAGGTGGGGGAAAACAAAAATGAGGCTGAAGCAAGAGTTAAATGCAGTTCAGAAGTCAACAAATATTACAGTAGGGAGAAAAGAAAAACTACATAAATCACAACAGCAGCAGTTACCAATTAGCAGTAAAACTAAAAAATGCTCTGCAGTACAGCAAGCCTAACACATTGAGATAGCTTAAACAGACAATCCAGGCTAAACAGACGTAGGTTAGAATGAAAAATATCAGGCAACAGCAGCCGATATAGCCAAGATTTTACAGTTAGAGTAAGGTCCTTGCTGCAGCAGCACTCAGAGTCCTTACTTGAGGGCACACCAACCAATGAGCTCCAGTGCGGGAGGCAGACAATCTGGTAGGAGCAGCTTGAGAGTGTGGAAAATTTAGAGAAAGCTGGTCGAGGGTCAGACTGTACTTGGAAATACTAGCAGCCATGGAACTTGTGTGGTGGGTCAGAAATGGCCGTTCCACCAACACAAGGGTGCCCAGTCGAGGGGCTTGCAGAGCTGGAAATATTAGCAGCCATGGAGCCTGTGCAGTGGGTCAGGAATGGCTGCTGTGCCAGCACGAGGGTGCCCAGTTGAGGGCCTTTTTGAACTGGAAATACGAGCAGCCGTGGAGCTGGTGTGGTGGGTCAGGAACAGATGATCCACCAGTGCTAGGGTGCCAAGTCAAGGGGCTTGCAGAGCTATGGGGAGAGAAGAAGGATTTAAAAAAAAATAGTTAAACTGAACAATTTCATTTATTTTATGTTACTGCTAGTGCAAATAAAACTCTTGTTGCAAATTTTACAACTGCTTCTGGTTTTTCCTATGCTTTCTGACCTGTGCCTCACGAGAATTAAAATGTTGTTGAACTGGCATCGTAGAGCCCAATCTGGGCACACAAGTATGTTCTGTCACAGCTCAATGAAGTGTAACTTGTGTGATAAGATTGGCCATTTATATATGTCATGCCCATGTGTCACACACAACAAAGGCTCTTTCTATGATCAGATTGATATGATGCATGAGACACAGTAACAATGGGCCAAAGAGCTGGATAACAGGCACCTGAGCCTGAGGGAGATAAACACTTACATTACCTTTCTGCAGCACCAGCATAGTCAGCAGCTCCTGCAGGAAGTGCTAATGGGGAGGAAGAGTCTGCCCCAGATGAGGCTATGTTAGTGTCCATGGATGCTGCAAGAAGTCAGCTCGCAGAACCCCTCCACCGATAGTGGGGGGTTGATACCAGATACAGTGAAGGAGAAATCTATGGTTATGCCCCCCTAGCCTAGAGAACACTACCATTGGTTAAGGGTAAATGGCTCTCATCCAGGAGCACCCCTAAATCTAAGATAGACAAAATAGATGGTGTGGAGTTACTGAACACTTTTCTGGCCTTGTAAATCCCTACTGAGGATGAGCGCGAAGACTCAGAATCCTCTCCGGTAACTTCTTCTCATAAAGAATTGTCAGATGTGGAGGTAGATGTGGTAGAGCTTGTTAAAGCAAAGCAAAATACTTGACTGAATCCTTATTGAACCCCTAATGTCCTCTTTTGACTGCCTTCATGGATATCTGTTCCTTTGATATGCTTTATGTGGTATCCCTTAACGTAAACAGTATCCGCAACTATGTTTGGAGAACAACTTTTCTCGCACTTAGTCAGACCAAAGCTAACATAATTTTCTTACATGATTTGGTGTCCTTCCATATAGTCACTTGGGGAGGATTCTTGTTCGGGGGTTGACATTTTGTTTAAGGGCTGCCAGGTGCACCTGGGGAGGGTAATGGATGTGGACCCAGGGAGGATGCTCATTGCTGACTTCGGGGTCATGGGCAGCTCTTTTCGTAATGTATAGCTTTTTGGTCCCTGTCTCCTCCCACAGCCAGCTGAAGATGGGGACACATATGCATTTTATAGTTTTTCTCCAATGACCCCCCACCCAGGCCCTAACACATAGCAGTGCGAGCATATGGAGGAATGCTTTGCGCCCCATGGCACCAGCTCTGCCCATTCCACCTCCAGATACTTTGTCGCCCCTCTTTATTATTTATTTGTTGAAAAAGTTTTACCAGGAGGCATACTGAGTGGGATAACCCTCGATTCCAGATGCATCCTGGGTTGGGGGGGTAGAGGAGAATATACAATAGAAATGCATACAGAGAACACATACAGGTACAGTTAGCTATGACCAGCAAGCAGAGAACATTTACAGAGACATTAATACAGCTGAGGGTAGAGGACTGTGAACACTTCAGTATGGAGCCAGAGTGCATCTCATTGAGTGGTCTGAATTTTGTAGAAGAGCGAGACACTTGGCCACCAGTAGTACTAGGTGCATGTGCAGGTGGAGGAGAAATGTGCCTTGAGGACAGAGTTGAGATGCTGTGTGTTGGCAACGTGCTGAATGTCTACAGGCAAGGAGTTCCGTATTTGAGACGTGGTAGTTGAAGGCTGCCTGGTCTGTAGAGGTGAACATATGTGGGACATAAAGAAGCAGGGAGTCTGTATTCCTGAGCAAGTATTTAGGTGGGGGTTGAGCTGTTAGGGCTGACACGAGGTATGGGGGCTGGGACTGGGCTCAGAATTTCAACATTATTCCAGCAAGGGGAGGTCTAAGGACCTGTGAAGGCCATAGTGATGGGTTGTCAAAGGGCAGTCCAGGGCAATGCAACAGAAGAAATGGAAGAGAGGGTCTTGTCTGGCTAGGGAGGACTTTGGAGCAGCACTGTAGAATACATCCCCTCTAGTCAAATATAGGGAGGACTATTTTCTGTACAATTGTCTTGCCAGTTGGCAGAGGGATCCAACCACTGTTGCGATATAAGGTGCCCAACTTGGAGTGTAGTTTCTTGTGGATAGCATCAATATGTGCAGAAAAGTTGAGGTGCTGGTCCAACCAGACCCCAAGGTATCCAAAGAAGGTGCAAGCCTCCAGGGGAGTCCCTTCTTAGGTGTGGAAGGTGGGATGGTGGGGAGTCAGGAGATTCTCTGCCTTGTCCTGAACATTAGGGAGACTGTTTTCTTGGGATTACGAAAAAGCTGATTTGATCAAAACCAGAGCTGGACGTCACTGAAGTTCTGCTGGAGTCTGGAAGCCACTTCAGAGTAGGAGGGACCTGATGCATATAGTACTGTATCGTCTGCATACATGTGAATGGATGTGTGTTGGCAGGTTGAGGGTAGGACATTTAGGAAGATGAAAAACAGTATTGAGCCAAGGACTGCGCTTTGGGGAACCCCTGTGGTGACAGGGAGGGAGTCAGAAGTGTAAGAGCCAATTCTGACTGATTGTAACCTGCCTGCCAGGTAGGAGGGGAACCAGCTGGTGGAAGCTCCTGAAGATCCAGCGAAGGAGAGCTTGGATAGTAGAAGGGCATGGGAGATGGAATCAAAGGCATTTGCAAGGTCAACAAAGAGGTGTGAGGTGGTGTGACTGTTATCCATACCTATGAGGATGGAGCTGTTGAGCCTTAGTAGGGAGGGGATGGTGGAGTGTGATTTCCTAAATCCAGACTGGTAAGGTGTGAAATAGGAGGAGGGAGAGTCAAGAAAGGAGGAGAACTGTGAGAGAACAAGGCGTTCCTGGATTTTAGCTAGTATGGGGTGAAGGAAGATGGGACTGTAGTTGCTCAGGGTGGAGGGGGTCACCACCTTTATGGAGGGGGGTGAATGTGACATGTTTCCAGTCAGATGGGATTGATGCAAGAGAAAAAGACAGGTTAAAGAGAGAGGCCAGAGGGCTGGAGATGGCAGGGGCTGGTAGGTGGAGCATTTTGAAGTCCAGTCCCAAGGGGCATTTACCTTGGAGGAATTGAGTGTCCACAGGGCTTTTAGTACTTTGGATGGAGTAACTAGGTAAAAGGAGAAGCATGAGGCCAGGAGGGATGAAGGGGGGTGAACACGGGGGGGGGGAGAGAAGACAAGAGAGAGAATGAGCAGCTTGTGAAAAAGGTGTTAAAACCTGAGGCTACTGCACTCAATTCAGTGACAGTAGAGACCACTACATCCAGGGCGGGAGTTGGAGACTGAGCAGGAGGGGAGAAGAGTAATTTAATTGTCTTCCAAAACTTCACTGGGTGATTTAATTTGGTGTGGGAAGGAGACCTTGAAATATTTAGCTTTGGCCTGTTGGGTAAGCCTAGTGCAGGCATTCCAAAGTGAGCGGTAGTGTTGGGGTGCTGCATGGATGCCAGCTACCTTATAAATTTTCCAGGCCCGATCCCTGGCTCAGAGATGCTCTATGAGATCGGCGGTGATCCAGGGCAAGTGAGCACCTCTTACTCGAACCTGTGGATGAAGGACCAGTCTGTGTCAGTAAGGTCATTTAAGAGCACTGTAAGGTCAAGGGATTTATAGGACCTAGTGAATAGAGTTCGGGGGGGGTGAGGTGCTTTTGGTCTGAATATTTTTCTTACCACGTAAATTATGCGGTGATCGCTTATAGAATCCAGTAGGAGTCCAGCGTCAAGTGTCCGATGGTGGTGTTTGGTGAGGACATAGTCCAAGAAGGAATGGTTCTGGGATTTGTGGTTCAGATGAGTGGGTTCTGAGATTTGTTGGGACAGAATTAGTGCAGTCACTTGACTACGAAGCTTTGAGCTAGCACTGGAGAGCCAGTTAAAGTTAAGGTCCCCAAGGATATGGAGCTGGTCCCCCCCATGTGAGGGATTTTACGTTACTCAGGTGGTCCAAAACAATGGGCAATGGGATGTCTGGGGAGCAATAGGACCCTGCTACATATAATGGAATTGAGTGGGCGAGTGAGATTTTGATTAGCAGGACATCTATGGACAGCATGGGGCATGGAAAGCAGGACTGGGGTGAACTGGAGCTGGGACATGAACATGGCAATGCCACCTTCATTTTTTTTACCAAGGTGGTGATGCTGAATGATGGAGTAGCCAGGGATAGGTAATTCTGCATCCAGGTTGTGGGTCTTCAGCCAGGTCTCAGTGATAATCAGAATGTAGGGATGCAAAGATAGGTCAATTGGTTATAGTGAGGTGAATTTGTTCAGGATGCTGCATATATTTAAGTGCACTATTTTAAAGCCCCAGGGTAACTGGAGAGAAGGGAACGGGTTGTGGCAGGTGAGGTAGGGTTGGTTCTGGGTTTAGCTCTATGTTCCCAGCTAGGAGGAGCAGTAATGTTAATAGCTGTTTTGTTTTAAGCATGGCCCATTGTGGCTTATGGAGGGAAGAAGGCTGCTGGGAGGTTTGCAATGAGTTGCTTGGGGGTAGTGAAATTTATGGCTGTCAGCCTAGCGTTAAAAGAGGGAGCTAGGATGGAAGCCCCAAGAACCCAGTTATATAGGAGAACTTGTGGGGGCTGCCCAGTGGTGGAGGCGGCATGGTGGTGCTGCCTTGGTGTTGATTGTTAGGGGGCTGGGCAGCAATTCTGGGTAGGAGGAGGGTGGGAGGGATGCTAGAGGTGTAAGTAGGCAAATTATAGTTAAGAATAGAAGTAGCATGGTGTGTATTGGGTTTAGATAGCAGGGATGGCTTGAGGTGGCCACTAGAGGTGACTGCAGATAATCTGAAATGGAAAAGTGGGTTGATTGGTTCATTAACCACACATGATACTGCCTATATAAAGAACAGTTCACCTAGGGTGCTGGGGCGGCCGGCGTCTATGCTACCCACTGGACCTACACCAAGTGGGAGCAGAACTATGGAGGGGGTGCTAACCCACTCTCACCACCCGCAGGAGTAGAGAGCTTCCTGCTGGCATGCTCAGTCCTGCTCTGCCCTCCCTCGATGCTGGCACTCCGATGACCTAAGGTTTTTCCTGAACTCAGGTGAGTGGCATAGCACAGGAAAGGGCCCAGCACCTCAACCCTCTGCACCATCAGGCCAGTGATCGTGGCTAACTCTTGAGGGTAGGTATGGTGTATGCTCCCCAAACTAAACATACCAGAGTAGCTTTCTTTTGTATGCTCCCACTGTATCCTCACATGGCTAGGAAGGTCATAATAGGTGGGGATTTTAATTGCACTTTAGATTTTCAAGACAAGACCAAGGGTACTCTAACATTTTTTTTAGTGACTCTAATGCTTTGAAACAAATCCTGACTATTTCTAAGATGCAAGATGCCTTTAGATCAGTGCACAAGAAAGGTGGGGGGGGGGTACTTACGGTAGAGGAGCTCTCTTGTCGAGGATTGATTATATCTTTGTGTCAAAGAGATGGAACATATTGAGAGCCCAGACATTCCCAGTGGCTATGTCTGACCATTTTGCATTACATATGATGGTGGGGAGGGTTCCAAGTCATGAAGGTAGGCCCAGGTTATTGGCATTTTGCTTCGGTGCTCCTGGGATGCAACCTTGGTTGCAGGCTGGGCAGTTACTTGAGGTAGGGCTATAGTAGCGATTCTGTATGATGCCCTCCCAGAGTGGTAGGAGGACATTAAAAAGGGACCTGCAGTGTCTTTTCCAAAAACATGGCAAGTCAAGAGGACATGATGACTAATTATAGTTTTTGATCTTACGTTCGCAGCTGTTTCATTTAATATCTCGGCAACACATGGAAAAACAGTTATATACCACTCAGATCACACAGATTAAGGCAGATATGAAGGCCTTCTTATATGATGGGGCCAAAATCTTGCAAGCAAAGTATGCCTGTGGCTTGCATGGTTCATATTTTTCATTTTGCATTTATAAAGGCTGCCAAAGTAGAGTGGCCAGAAAACAGGTAACCACCCTTAGAGATGAACTGGGAGTTGTTCACATAGCTACGCCAGCTACTTTGGCAGTTGCTATGGGATTTGGGGGGCAAATATTTGAGCAGCATCAGTCTGGGACAGGAGACTTACTGCAGTTTTTTTGGTGGGTAGCAGGTAAAGGGCTTCACTCCTGAGGAATGCGAGAAACTGCTTAAACCGATTGCAGTGGTAGAAGTGGATAGTAAGATCCTCTGGCTGCATTCAGGGGCTGCCCCAGGACTGGATGGCTTAGGGGTGGGATTTTACCAGGAATTTAGTGAACTGGTGGCTCCTCTCTTGTGTGCTGTTTTTAATTATATGTTGGACAACCTAAGGGTGTCAGAGAATATGATGCAAGCCTTTTTGATTTTGCTTTACAAATAGGAGGATGCTATGAATATTAGTAAAGGGAATGCTATAGATATCGATAATTGGAGACCAATATCCTTATGAAATTGTGATTTTAAGGTGTTGTCAAACATTCTTTGACACTGCCTTGCTACAGTGGCTCTGAGTTTGATTGTCATTAATCAAACCTGTGACCTGCTCCTCAAGAACTCATATGCCACACTGGCAAATGGGGATAACCAAATAGAGGTACCCAGAGAAGTGGAAGGAAAGGATGTGGAGATTAGCCAAGGAGGTGACCTCAGTGGGGAAAGCAGTGGACTCCAGAGGAGGAGGAGGAAGCAAATCCTGGTGGGGGACTCCATTATAAGAGGGATCCAGCTAGGAACACAGGAGGGGGAGGAGAGGTGCCTATCAGGTGGCACCGGATGGAGGGATGGAAGGAAGATCCTGTGGATTGCTGGGAAGGCAAGACAGGAGGGTGAGCTGGATGTCATTATCTACCTAGGTACTAATGACCTGGCAAATGGGGAGCCAAAGGAAGTTCAGGAAGAGTTTAGGAAATTGGGGAGGGGTTTCAAGCAAGTAGCTACTTCTGTCACCTTCTCGGAAGTACTACCTATGAGAGGCATGGGAGATCATAGGGATGCATGCACCAGGAATTTTAACTCATGGTTGAAGAACTGGTGCTGTGAGGAAGGGTTTGGATCTCATTGGTGGCTGGGGACTCACCTGGAGGGATGGAGGCTTGTTCAAGCCTGACAGCCTGCATCCAACCTAGAGGGAATCCAAGCACTAATGATAAGTTTAAATGCTACATTGACAAGCATTTAAACTAGCCTAGGGGGTGGCACGCCAGCAAGGAGGGTACCTAATTGCCCACCCCCACAGCTAGCAGTGGAACCAGTGAACCGGAGGAGTGGATATCTCTACAAAGCAGTGTGCAAAAGATGGGCACTTATCTCCAAGAGGTGGATAGACAGGAAAGGGGCAAAATTCAACAGAAATACAGACAGCAAGGAGAACCAGGGATAAAGGACAACCAAGGAAGGGGCTGGAGTAAAACAGCTAAACAGTCTAGGGAGGTCAAATCATGGGAAGCCATGTGTGCCAATGCCTCGAACCTTAGCAACATGATGGAGGATCTGGAGGCTGTCATGGTGCAGTCAGACCTGGACATTGTGGCCATCACAGAAACCTGGTGTAATGATAACCATGACTGGGAGATGGCCATACCTGGCTACAACATATTCAGAAGAGATAGGGCAGGCAGGAAGGGAGGAGGAGTGGCACTGTATGTGCAAAATGGCATAAGGGCCACAGAGATCCAGGAGGAACAAAAAGGGGAAGAGATACTGTGGGTTGAGCTGGAAAGGAAAATGGGGCCATCCTTCCGCACAGGTGTGGTCTATAGACCACCAGCCCAGGACGAAGAAACAGATAGGGAGCAGATGCTAGCCATCCAGAGGATGGCAGACAAGGGTGAGGTAGTGCTAGTTGGAGACCTCAATATTTCAGACATGGACTGGAGTATCCCAGCAGCAGCATCAACTAGGAGCAGATTTATCCTGAAGTCCCTTCAGGATGCCTTCCTCAAGCAACTGGTCATGGAACCAACTTGGCAGAAAGCAATACTGGACCTTGTGCTCACAAACAGGGACAGTGCAATGGGGGAGCACCTGGGGAACAGTGACAGCCAGTCATTGTGGTTTGAAATCACAGAAGGAGCAAAACCAAACCACACAAAACATGTATCCTGGATTTTAGGGGGACAGACTTTGGCAAAATGGGGAGATGCTTGAAAAAGGCATTGAGAGGAATGGGGCAGGAATCAGGGGTTGAGGAACAGTGGGCAGTATTTAAAATGGGGATTACAAGAACAACAGACTTATGCATTAAGCAGGTTAGCAAGGGGAAAAGGAAGAGGAGGCCATTATGGTTTTCCAAGGAGGTAGTGGAGAAAGTGAAAGCCAAAAAGATTGCATTCAGGCAATACAAAACAACACAGGCAGAAGGGGACAGGGATAAGTACCAGGAGAAGCAAAGGGAGGCAGGGAGGTCAGTAAGGGAAGCCAAAGATCAGACAGAAGAGCACAGTGCAAAATTAGTGGGTAGACTGGACAAAACCTTTTACAGGTGCAAAAGTAAAAAGGAAGGACAAAGGAGGGATAGTGAGACTGAAGGGGAGGATGGGAGCCGATGGAGGATGACAACAGTAAAGCTGACATATTGAACAGGTATTTCTGCTCAGTCTTTACTGAGGAAGAGGAGGATAATGGGTCTGAAGGGAGCACAAGGGTAGGAATGGTGCAGAAATGGACACAAGTCTCTTTACGAGAAAGGGTCCTGAAGGAACTGGAAGTAAAAGAGTTGATAAAGCAGTGGGGCCAGATGGGGTGCACCCAGGGTCCTTAAAGACATAAAGAGGTGGTGGCTGAACTCTGGCAATCCTGTTTAGCCAATCACTGGAAACAGGAGAGGTACCCAAAGACTGGAGGACAGCAATGTAGTCCCCTACAAAAGTGGGAACAAAAGAGAAGCGGGAACTACAGACCAGTCAGCCTTACCTCAGTAGTGGGAAGATCATGGACGACTACTGAAGGAGAGATTGTGGAACATCTGGTTGTCAATGGACTACAGGACCCAAGGAGCATTGTTTCAACAGGGGCAGGTCATGTCAGGCCAACCTCGTTGAATTCTTTGACTGAGTGACTAGGAAGGTGGATCAGGGGAGGGCAGTGGACATGGCCTATCTGGACTTCAGCAAGGCCTTTGACACTGTGCCACACAGAAGACTATTACACAAACTGGGGAATATAGGTGTGGGCAGGACAGTAGTGCAGTGGGTAGGTAACTGGCTGGGTGGCAGGACACAGAGGGTGGTGGTAAATGGCTATCACTCCACAGAGGGAAGAGTGACCACTGGGGTACAACAGGGATCAGTGCTGGGACTGGTCCTATTCAACATCTTCATCAGTGACATTACGCAGGACCTAGAAGGCAGAATTTCCCTGTTCGCTGATGACACAAAGCTCTGTAACAGAGTAGACACACCAGAGGTTGTAGACAGAATAAGAAGGGACCTGCAGAAACTTGAAGAATGGTCAGGGGTTTGGCAGTTGAAATTCAATACAAAGAAGTGCAAGATAATGCATATGGGTCACAAAAACGCTGGCACAATATATCAGTTGGGGGGAGAGGATAGCATGCACCAAGCAGGAAAGGGATCTTGGGGTTATCATCTCTGATGGCCTCCAGGTAGGGAAACAGTGTGAAAAGGCAGCAGGTAAAGAAATAGGATGCTGGGATACATAAGCAGGGGCATCACCAGCAGGAAAAGGGAGGTCATAATTCCACTATACAAGACACTAGTGAGTCCCCACCTGGAGTACAGTGTACAGTACTGGAGACCTTACTTATGTAAGGACATAGACAGGGTAGAGACGGTTCAGAGGAGGGCAACAAAGATGGTGCAGGGATTGCATCACAAGTCCTATGAGGACAGGTTGAAGAAACTGAATATGTACTCCCTGGAGAAGAGGAGGGAGAGATGGGTTATGATAGAGACAAACTTGCATCTTACAGAGAGGAACAGGGTGCAGGAATATTCTAATTTTAAGTGAAAAAGATGTTCCAGGACTAGAGGACATGGGATGAAGTTGGAGGGAGGACAATTCAGAGGAAACGTGAGGAAGAATTTCTTCACAGAATGGGTGGTGGACAAGTGGAACACCCTGCCAGAGGAAGTTGTGGGGGCTGAAACAATCATGGGATTTAAGAATGCATGGATAGACAAAGAAATTCTGGAGGTCAGGGTTAAGAGGCAACAGACTTCTAGGAAAACATAAAGTAAACTTACAAGCTCAAATGGGCAGACTGGTGGGCATAGGCCCTTATTGCCGACACTGTGTATGTATCTATGCTAGAGAACCATGAGGGACATTCCTTTACAACATTGTGAGGTCTTCATAAGAAGCCAGCTTAATATGATACAGGGCTTGGTCATTTCCCTTGATCAACAGAGGGCATTTGATCGAGTGCCACATGATTATTTGTTTACAGTACCAGCCTTTTATGGTATGCCTTCTAAGTTCATCTTATGGAACAAGCTGTTGTATTCCCAGGCTAACCTTAGGGTTTTATTAAATGGGTATTCTTGTCACAGGATATGTGTGAGAAGGGGCATCAGGCAGGGTGCCCCTTGAGCCCTCCATTATGTATATTTTGTGCTGACATATTAATTAGAAAAATGAATATAATACTGCAGATTAGAGGCTTAACCTTCTCTAGTGAGAGCCCAGCTCTTAAAATGTTCTACATATATGGAGGTTATTTGTTTATTTGTGCAGGATGAGACCTCCCGTCAGGAAGTGATGACTATGCTGGAAGTGTTTTCACAGCTGGTGGATGCTAAAATCAATATTGGGAAAAGTAAAATATATTTATTTATTTATGACTTTGATAACCAGGTGAGTGCACTGATCCCAGGGACTGTTTTCAGGCACAACCCGGGCCATAACACTTGGCGCAGGGTGACAGTGGAGTACAAGGTAACAGTAATACACATGAAACAGATTTGATACAAGCAGCAATAGTAAGCACAATATGCAGGTTTGATGCATAGGTCCATTTGAGAACAGTGAATAAAAGGTTTCAATATCGGACATGAGAAGAGTTGGTACAAAACAAACAAATCATAGGCACGGTATACAATGTGTGACCGCATCATCCAGTGAGCAAGTAATACACAGAATACTCAGTAAAAAATATATATACAATATGTACAGGCAATGAAGTTAAATATTACTGTGAAAAATACAATATAATAGTTGTAGGCAGGGGAGTTGACTAGTGTGGGTAGGTGGGTAACCCCTGGGCTGGGGAGTTGACTAGTGTGGGTTGGTGTCAGACCCCAGGGAGCAGCGGCAGGATGAGTTTGCCTGGAACCAGACTTTAAGGTGGGACTTGAAACTGGAGTGTGTGTCAATGGAATGGAGTTCAGCTGGTAGTTTGTTCCACTGCAAAGGGGCAGCTGCAGACCAAGCTCTGCTACCCATGTTGGTGGACATCCTAAGAACAGCTAAATGGGGAGTACCATTAGAGCGGAGGCTTCGGAGGAGTGTTCTGGTTTTCAGAAGGGCAGTTAGAGAGGATTCTGGAGCCATGTGGATGATATTGTCTACCATGCAACAGAGGGCTAGGTGAAAGCGACCTTGTAGTGGTAGCCATCCAAGGGTATTAAAGAGGGTACAGTGGTAGATGGAGAACGGGGCCAATAGAGCAAAGCAGCAGGCACTGCTGTAGGCAGCGGAGAGTTTAGCCATGGCAGTAACTGAGGTAGTGGCATAAATAGGGAAGCAGTAGTCAGGAATAGGGGGAAGATTACACTGGACAATGGCTAGTCTGGCTTCAAGGGTAAAGTGTTGCCTGAATCTATAGGCAGCACCTAACTTTTGATGGAATCTTCTGACAAGGGAATTTGCATGCTCAGTGAAGGTGAGGGAGCTGTTGAGCAGTACTCCTAAGTATTTGTAGGTATTGACATCCTCCAGGATTGGGCCGTCTGGGCTGAGAATGCGTAAGGGGGCATGGTTTTTAGTTTTGTCCAGAAAGGGCTTAGATCTGAACAGCATGGGTTTAGTTTTTTTGGCATTTACTAAGAGGAGGTTTTTTGAGAACCAGCTGTGGGCCACAGCATAGTTGTGTGAGAGAACAGAGGAGATTATGGCAGTGGATTTGTCACTGTGGAAGAGGACAAGATCATCGGCATACAGGAAAGAGAGTGACAGTTGAGGCAGTCGAAGAGAAGCACATTAACGAATAGGAAGAAAAGGAGAGGACCCAGGATTGAGCCTTGAGGGACCCCCACAGAGACAGGCAGGGTGGGAGAGCAGGTTTGAACAATACACATGAGTTGTGAGCAATCAGTAAGGTAGTTAGTGAACCAGCTTGTGACTTTCTGAGAACAACCGAGGAGGCTAAGCTTGGAGGTAAGGAGAGCACGGCTAACCATGTCAAAAACCTTTGAGAGGTCAACAAAGACAGTCCTAGTGGCTTTACCATTATCCATGTTAGAGAGGATGTGGTCGGTCAGATGGCTGAGGGCAGTGAGGGTGGAATGACTGTTGTGAAAGCCATGCTGTTGGTTACATAAGAGGGTGTATTTGCCTATGTACTCAGTGAGCTGTCTGTGGACTGCTCTCTCGAGTAGTTTACTGAGATGAGGGAGGATGGATATTGGATGGTAATTGTCAGAGGATTTGGGGTCACCTGATTTAAGAATGGGGATAACCTTAGCTATCTTCCATGGATCAGTCATGGAGGAGGTGGAAAGGGCAAGGTTAAGGATGAAGGTGAGTGGCCTGGCAATCACCAGAGAGATCAGCTTAAGGAAGACTGGAGATTGCCCATCAGATCCGGAGGAGCCGTGGTTAGGTAGACTTTTGAGTAGATTCACTGTGTCATATATGGAGACGGCTTTAAAATAGAATGGGGGTATTTGTGGGTGAGTGGCAGAGCTGGATGAGGATGGCAGTGTATCAGGTATTAGGGCTGAGCATTGAGGTTGGGCAGTTGGTAGCTTATTTAGGTACATGGATAAGTTGGTGAACTTACAGTTGAAGACACTGGCCACTTCATGAGGGTTGGTCAGCAGCTCATCCTGGAAGTTGAGATGTGGTGCAGCGTGGCTGGGGTGGGTGTTTAGGAGGGAGCTGATTCAGTCCTTGAATCTTCTAGGGTCTCCAAGGTTGGCCTTTTGCAGATTGCAGAAGTGGATCTGTTTCAAACATTTGGTCTGTTGTTTACATTTGTTCCTCATGCGTCTGTAAGCATCCCAGAAGGCAGAAGAGGGGGTTGCTTTGAAAGTGGACCAGGCACAATCTCTGGTCTTCATAAGGGTTAGGAGGTCTTTAGAGACCCAGCGTGAGCACCTCCCTCTGACCCATCTGGTGGTGACAGGGGAAAAGTAGTCCTGGAGTGTTAGTAGAGTCCAGGTAAATGTGGAAACTGCTGTGGCTGCATTGGAAAGGGAAAAATACATGGACCAGTCCAAGGACTGGACCTCCTTGAGGAGATTTATGGATACTGGGCAGCTGAAACTTCTGAGAGAGGTATTTAGGTGGGCCAAATGTTTGGGCCAGTTTACAAGTGTTGACTGGATGAAGTCTTGTGGAATACCAACTGACACTTAAGTTACTATTTGAGGGGTAAAGTATGGAACAAAGAATAGGGCTGCAAGTAATTGGGTGGTGAAACTACAAGAGAGGGGATTAGAGGTTAGTGCCCTGGAAACCCATGCACATTTCAAAGTTAAAGAAAGTCCAATTAGTTAAAACATTGCTCATCCTACTTTTCCTGCACTGCCATTATATCACCCCTTGAAGTTAGAAACAAAATTATATTGCTTGTTCTTTCAAGCGATATGAGGGTGGTGGCTTAACCCCATTCAGTGACAAATTCTGTATCTTTCAGTTGCACAGGAGGATAGATATGGTAAATTCACTGCTATTTTTCCACACATTATTTTGGTCTGTTACTATGTCACATATTTTATGGCATACTGCCAACTCTTGGTTCTTTGTTCAAGGGTATGGTTTGCCACAATACTCCCATTGTGGGGGAGAAAATAAATGGCACTTCCATATAAAATGTAAGAAAATGGAAGTACCATCATATGTTTTAGTGGTCCTTTTTTCAAAATAAAGCTTTGGGAAGTTGCCCTACACCACTGTAGTATATTACCAAGGAAGGTGTCATATGCCTCCATTTTAGAGTCTAACATTTTAACCACAATTCGGTTTCCTGGGGGTCTGGAGAATACTGTGTCTCATACTTTAATGCAGTTGATGGAGACACGGCTCCCCAAATACGTATGGGACATAGTCTGACTGACTAGCCATGAGCATTTGGGGGTCTGTGATAATCATAAACACAAACAATTGACTGATTGCTATTGCCTGAAGGATATGCGTAACCAAGTTCAGGAAACTCAGGAACATTTTTTTCCCCTTTATAATTACTTTTTGGAAGCTTATTGCACAAGTTTTGATTTGTACCAAATTCCAGATGATTTTATATGGGGTCCTGCTTTTAGGGGTATATTCCGGTCAGTGGACCAGGTATAACCCTAACACCCTATGAGTTATCTGTGGGATTTTGAAGTCCTGTATCTGTCAGGTTCAGTATTAATTGGTGTTACAAAAAGCATATATGGAGCAACGGGAACTGTTTACTTTAATACAAAAACAAGTGCTGACTGTTTATGTACAGGAAGAGAGTTGTTTAAAGAGACATCAGTTGCATAATCTCTGGAAACATGCATGAAGTTGGATGAAATGAGTTTATTTTCACGTAAGTGTGATATTGGTTTTGGGTTAACTTATGGTTTTTCTCATTACATTTTTTTTTTGTTATGAGTTTGGAGTAAGTGTTATTTGTCGTTATGTGGTTGGATTTCTTTCAGTAAAAACCTCCCCTGCAAACATTAGAATTACAAAAAGCTAAAACCATAGGTGTAGCCTTTTCAGATCACAGAGCCATGTGTTTGTAAATATCTTAGAAGAAACTACCCTCTTATTAAAAAAAATAATAATAATTACTTGCAGGCTAAATACATACTAACATACTAACATACTAAAATGCCAGCAGAATAGGCCTAACGGTCTTTCGTGTCTGCTCGTTTGGTCAGTCCCCAACCTGGGTGCTGACCTTGCTGTCCCCCTCGCCTTCTCTGGCTTCTCCCTTCCCAGTTCCGGATATTCTTGCTGCATTGGATTTTGCTTCCAGAACCCTTCCCCTGTACCTGTCCCACCCCCTCTTGAACCCCTCCACTGTCTCTGCCTCCACCAGCCCCCTAGGCAGTGTATTCCATGGCTCCACCACCCTCTCAGTGAAGTAGCACCTCCTCCTTTCTCCCCTGAATCTTCCCCCCTCCAGCTTCCAGCCATGCCCTCTAGTGGCCCCTTCCTCCTTCCTTCGAAGCACCCTGACTGTTCCTCCCCTATTTACCCTCTTCATGTACCTGAAGACCTCTATCATGTCCCCCCAGTCCCCTCTCTCTTCCAATGTGTACATATTTAGCTCTTGAGCCTCTCCTCATAGGTCCTGTCCCCAAGCCCCAAATCATTTTGGTTTGCCCTCCTCTGGACCCCTCTCCAGGAGGTTAATGTCCGCTTTAAGTGTGGCCTCCAAAACTGCACACAGTACTCAAGGTGCGGCCTCACCAAGCAGTTATACAGAGGAGTATCACTTCCCTCCTTCTGGAGGTGATCCCCCTAGCGATGCATCCCAGCATCCTGTTGGCCTTGGCTGCTGCCCTCCTACAAGTCTCAGAGTTGTTCATCTTGACATCCACCACCACTCCCAGGTCCCTCTCAGCCATCGAGACTTGTAGCATTCCCCCCCCAGGGTCCCTCTCAGCCATCGAGACTTGTAGCATTTCCCCCCCAGGAGTACAGAATTATTAGAAAATGAAAAAGTAATTAGAGAATGAAAAAAAATATGGCTGTCAAGACAATCAGTGTCATGCATGTATGACTCAGTTATTGAGTGGGGAGAATTCTAAAAAAATGTTTTTTAAACTGTTTGAAAACATAGCTGGAAATCAAGCAAATGCACAATATTTGAAGTACCTAAATTTGAGGAAACAATTACATGTTTTAATTCCTAAATCTGATAATCTTAAAATAAATTGTAGCATACAGATTAGTAAAATGAAGAAAAAGTAAAAATACAATATAACAGAGCAAACACCTTATAACAGGAATTGAAATTCAGAACCCAAAGTAAGAAACAAACCTTTGATCCTTTCAAAGAATGTAAGCAATGAATAGAGCATAGAATTATAACAGAAATAGAAGATACCACGGTGAATAAAAGTAGATATATAAAACATATCCTACAAACAGTAGACCCATTTGTGTCAAACAGCTCTACAACTACACAGAAATCCATGAGATCAGAAGAGCACTTTGAAAATGTGCCCATCCCAAAATGATCCAAATTTCAGAAACATAAACTGATACCACCATTTATATTATTTATTAATAAATGTTATTAAAGTCCTTAGAAATAATATGGTGCCTGGCACAAACAGGCTAACTGAATTATATAAAAATATATTAAAAAATTCAGTCAAGAATTGGCACCACATCTCACAATTCTTTACAATGAAATTCTATGTTCTAACAGATTACCAGAATCAATGACTTAAGCTAATTAATTTTCTTATTTACAAAAAGCAATCCGCTAATAAACTTGAGATTTATCAGTTTGTTAAATAACATTTGTAAACAGACTACTCTCAGTGTCAGGTCAACTTATCAGTAAAGAACAAACTTGTTCAATACCAGGGAGAAACACACAATAATGGTATTAAAGGAAAACACTGGAAAAGACACAGCTTTCCTCAGACACTACATAAATTCAAAATTAATGCTTTCAGACAGTAACAACTTTTTTAATGATTTAAAACAGCTACCCACAACTTCCACGTTCTGTTACTAGCAACCAGCATCTCATCGCTCTATTCATCTCAGCAGTGAGATTCCTGAGCTCACTGTATGCTAATATGTCTGTTTGACCTCTGCTATTGGGAGGCAGGACATACAGGTATTGGCATAAAGTAAGCTCATGAAGCTCTCTGCTGCTCATGAGATGGTGGCTGCCAGCAATGGAAAGTGAAAGTTGAAGGTTACTGTTTAAATCACTAAAAAAGCAATTAGAGGTAATTTATTTTAAAATATGTTACTGTCTGAGGGTACTAATCAAGCATTTCTGTAGCACCTGGGTAAAGCTGTGCCTTTTCCAGTGTTTCCCTTTAAGATAAATGTTTCAAGAATGTCAGCATGAAACAAAAATGGGGATTCTGTTTAGATCAAGAAAGGCTTTCAATTTGGTATCACATGATTATCTATTTCAGGCCCTAAAGACCTATGGGATACCAAAAGATTTCATAAACTGGATAAAATGTATGTATACGGTAGCTAACATAACTCCAATAATCAATGGATGGAGAGGTTGAAGAGTAGTACTAAAACAGTGAGTGCGTCAAGGGTGTCCTCTTAGCCCCTTTTTATACCACTACTGTATAGATCCAATTTTGAGAAACCTGAATAGGGACAATCACTTAAAAGGTATACAGTTAGTACAACCCTGCCCACTTATAAAAACACTTGCATATGCAAATAGAAACATAGAAACATAGAAGTTGTCGGCAGATAA
Source organism: Neoceratodus forsteri (assembly GCA_016271365.2). NCBI lineage: Eukaryota > Metazoa > Chordata > Ceratodontiformes > Ceratodontidae > Neoceratodus > Neoceratodus forsteri. The sequence goes on from CM057454.1 coordinate 1,229,658,954, forward strand.
GGCCCGCAAGGCCCATCCAGTCTGCCCATTTCTTTTTCTACCTTATAAATGTGCCATTGGCCTTTGCTCTGTCAGTGACCTATCTATTCATAGTCATTTGTATTGCTCCCTTATGCCTATCCCATGCCTGTTTGAAGCCCTGCACTGTATTCATAGCCACCACTTCTTGTGGTAAGCCATTCCATGCATCTACCACCCTTTCTGTGAAAAAGAATTTCCTCACATTCCCCCTTAATCGGCCTCCCTCTAATCTCATGCTGTGTCCTCTTGTCCTGCTATTTTTCTTATATTTAAACATGTTAGACTCTTTCACCTTGTTTATGCTCTTAAGGTGTTTGAATGCCTCGATCATATCACCTGTGATGAGGTGAGGTGGTGGTAGTAAAGTACAGACACAAAAGAGAAATACATTGTCAAACAGTTAGGTATTCAGTAGTTTCTGGCTCAAAAATCATCTATGAGAAAAGCAAAGAGGTTATATTAGGTCAGAATAATCCAAATACAGTGGAAATATATGCAAATATAAGAACAGTAAAACACACTATGCCAATCTTAGGGACTGAATACGGACAAGGAGATTTGGTAACACTGAATTGGGGAAAAGCAAATAAAGAAAGCAGAGCAAATAATAGCACAATGGAAACAGAACCAAATTTCAAAGATAAAAAAAAAGTATTCCTAATAAAATCGTTGCTGTTGCCTATTTTTTATATATATGTTCTGTTTTTCCACCCCTACCACATGTAGAAATCAAAATCTATAGTGGGTTTTTTTCAGGCTTTGTGAGGGCAGACAACTGAACCAAGTCAAAAGAGAAATCACATATAGACAAGTAACAGAGAGTGGCTTAGGAATGCCAAACTCAATGATATTTTGTTATAGTACTTTCATGTACTTTAACATTCTCTATAAGGAAACACCTGAATTCGCATGGTTGACCAATATATTAAAAGAATGTTCAGAAATATGTAAATCTGCATGGTCACAGTGCAAACATAGATTATTACAGACAACAAACATTGTACCTGGAGTTGTGAAACCAATGTTTCAGAAACAAATTGAATGGAAAATACCATATTTACCAGAATCAAATCATACAAAACATAAAATAAATAATAAAACATTTAGCAACTGATCTAATCAGACACTTGTAATTCCTAATAGCCCAGAACCATAGAATCAGGTAGCTGTTTCACAACTAAATAATAACAGAATACCAAAACATATGTGGGATGTTTTATGGTTGTCAGTACATGGTAGACTCAATGTTGGAAACAACTGGCAGAATGACATATATTTTTATTTTTTTAGTTTTTAACCAGGAGAAAGACATAAAACTCAAAGCTTGTTCACAGGTGTGACCTGGGAACACAAGGAAGTTTAGTAACTTGCTCAGGGTCACACAGTATGCAGGTGGGGGCTGTTGGATTCAAACCCAGGTCTCCACATTTGCAGCTCAGAGCCTTAAACCTTTTCACTCTACTGCATCCATGTCTGAGATATGGTTGTACCAATCAGTTAGAAACACAATCACATCTTTTTTTAGAGTGTGCATATGCAACTGTATTTTGGAAACAAGCAGAGTCTGGAAAAACTACTTTGTTTTCAAGCATGACCTATAAAATTTTAGTATTAGGAATTTATCCAGCAGAATGGAATGTTTTTCATAAAAGTACATTACAATTAATTTGTGCATTTTTGAAACTGGATTTAGAGCCAGCAGATCTACAAGAACCTCACTAGTGGAATTTAATAACTTAGTCACTACCTTTTTCAGTTTGGGGAGGAGTACTGGAGGGGTGTTCATGGATCTTAGAAAGGCATTTGATTTTGGTTCAACATCAAGACTTATTGGTGAGGCTGGAAGAGCTGGGAGTACAAGAACAACCCTTGTATGGTTTAAATCTTATCTGTCAAACCAAATACAATGTGTTTCCTATGGGGCCATCATTTCATACCCAGTTGAAGTAAACAGAGCAGTTCCACAGGGCTCAGTGCTTGACCCCCTCTTGTTTAATGCATATGTAAATGAATAACTGCAGGTGGTACAACACTGTGAGATCAGGTTGTATGCAGATGACACCATATTGGAGGCCTCTGCTGACAGCATGGAGAATCTGAACGGACAGCTCCAGATGGACCTGCTAAAATGGAAAAATGGATGGGAGACTCAGGTTTGCTTATGAATGCCAAGAAAACTCAGAGCAAGGTATTTTCATTAGGGCATGTTAGTAGGAACAGAATAGAACTGCAACTCACATTGAAAATTGGGTCTGAAGTACATAGTACTCAGTGTTATAAATATTTAGGAGTACATGTGGATTCAGGATTGACATATGTAAATCACATTCAACTAGAAATTCAAAAGGTAAATCAGAGGTTGGGGGCCCTGGGGGACCTGAGAAGGGTATCAGGTTCACTTACTTTGAAAGCAAGGAAAACATTAAGGAAACAGTTTTTAATTCCTGTACTTGAGTATTTTATACATGCATTCAACTCAAATAATGCTAAAGAAATTAGCTTGTATTTATTATAAACTGGTGTTATTTATAACTAAAAGTGTCTATGGCACTCACCATTGTGATGTATTTCCAGGTTAGGGTGGTTACAACCAGGAAATCAGAGTGATTACATGTGGCAAAATGTTTGCCAGAAGATTATATTTCCAAAATAATTATCATCCTTTAGCACATATGTTAGAAATTCAACCATTACGTTCTCTGATGGTAAGATTGAGACCAACATCATGCATTATTTCCTTGCAAAGATCATATAACAGGTTTGGAGACATTACTCTATAAAATAACCTGGCAAGTTATTGGAACAAACTCCCATATGATTTAAAAATGGTTTACAGTAGAACATGTTAAAAAAAAAAACATCTGGGTCTACACCTGAAAACAAATTGTCATTGTTGTAGATAAACTTTTATTGCATTGCATGTTTTTATAGTGTATTAGTGTTTGTACTTTATTTCTAATATAGGACATTGCTGTAAATGGGGGTAAAACCCCAACAATTTGTATTCTGTATAAAAATAAACTTTTGTCATATCACATATCATCTTTGGCAAGCAAGATGCAGATGGGTTCTACAATAGCATAATATAAACCAGAATGAGATTGTAAATGATGTTACTAAAGCATTCCAAGCTGTTTCTGAAATAGAAAACTAAACACTATCAAAAAATCAGATGAATTATGAACATTTTGTAGAAATGTCCTTCTCATATAAGGAAAATTGCTTAGAATGAAGTAACAATTTTTGTTTGTACACTGCATAATCTGTATAGAGCACTGTTTATTTTTGATGGTTTTGTATTTTGCTTCCCTTTTTCCCCCAATAAACTTCCCCTACTCCTTATTTACCTATTACACAGGGAGGACTAGGAATGGTGAATCCCATCGTGTTTTTCTATTGTATATTTCTTTACTCAAATCTGCAACTCCTATGGGTAGAGTTGGACTCCACTTTTATTTTCTACATGTCAGATATGGTTATAGCAGTGGGACAGGAATTGATTAGGTCCTTTGAGATGCACATTGCATATCAGAGAAACATTTGTTAAAATAAAGAATTTGAAAATGACCTGTCAATTAATTTTGACTAAAAGCCAAAAGGGGTTATACTGTTGGATTCAAGAAAACTTCTTTCAAGAAAATGAAACATTCCCAAGGTGCCCACCTCCCTCAGTATTTAACAGACATCAATCACTTGTTGAAACAAAAAAGGATTCCCCCAAAAATGTGGGACATACAATGGTTGAGTTACCACTCGAAAATTAATGACAAAGGCAACCCAAAACATAAACCCCTCAAGCAAAGAATGTGTAGTAGATCCCAATGTATCCAAGAAATAGAAACTGTAGAGCATTTGTGCTTTACATGCTTCTATATAGTGAGGTTCTGGGTAGCACTTGCTGACACATGGAGAGAATCTTGGTTTGCTACAGTTACAAACAAAGGAATGATGTATTGTTAGTATCACAGTCCTGTACATAAATGGAACAAAAGCACTTTATACATTCTCATGTTAAGTATTAAGTGGTTCATATGGAACACAAAAAGTTTATTCACTCTTCAGCAGAAACAGATTTCACATTTTGAATTAATAGCAAAATTCATGTCAGAACTATGACAGATTTATGATTTGGAGGCTAGGCATATGATGAAAGGAAGTCTTTATGCGGCATAGTGAAATATGCCTTGGATTACAGACTCACATGTCCAGGTCACATAACTGAGTAAATGAGATCACAGAACTACTGTATCCATTTTAGGGTTTCTTGTGTAGTATATTGCACTTCAATTCTTCTACTTATTAAGAGAAATCACAAGTCTCTTTCATTTAAAAAAACACAGAACAAAATGTTTAATTTTTTTCTCTTCTTCTACCTACAAGTTTTCTAATTACTTTCCTTTTTTCTTGATTAGTAAAATCATTTTATGTTACATCCTTTATTTGTGTTTATCAAACCATCTACAGTAATATGACGATAGAGTATGTGTGTGTGCTGGAAATGTGTTCTTGTTTTGATTGTAAATTGGATGTTCTGGTGATGTTAACCATATATTTACTTTAATTTTGTGATGCTTGTTTATGTTTGATTTTTGGCCCTTAATAAAATCCCCTTCTCTTTTCGAGAAGTGCCATAGGATCTTTAATGTCCACCTGAACAACCACCAAAAAAGGCAGACAGGATCTCAGTTTAATGTCTCATTCAAAAGATGGCACCTCAGGAATGCAGCACCCCCCTCATGCTGCAGTGCAGTGTCAATATTGGGATTTAACCCAAGTACTTGGTGTGGAGATAGAAACCACAGCCTTCTGATCTTCCAGCCACAGAGGCAAGTGTACAACCTGCTGAGCCACTGACACTGATCATGCTGCTTTAAGTTTGCAAAACTAATCAGTAGTTGTGGTTGGTGATTTTATAGTTACAAGTCTGATAAATCATGATCTATGATAAATCATGATCTAGATGATGATCTTAGATCATGATCTCTCTTGACCATTTTTTTATGCTCCCCATCACCACGGCTGGCCCTCTTCGTGCTGGCCCTCCCAAGCCCTGTCACCCTCATTTCTCATAGGGCTTACCTCTGACAGAGGCCCACACAGCTTTCCTTCCAAGGCAGGAATGCAGGAAGTCCCTCAACCTGCCAACATCGGATCCAGATTCCTGGAGGTGCCTGAGTTGTCTGGTGCAGTGCCTGGAGAGGACAGCAGTCATCTTTCTGCAACCATTGTTTTTGACATCATGGCACATATGCTGATGTCTGCCAGTCCTGCCCAAACTCCCAGATTTGGCTGCCTCTGCAAGGGACCAGTCAGTCATTGAGCTCTTCTGTAGCCTCTGCCTTGGAGGAGAAGAGCAGCTCAACAGAGAAGAGCAGCTTTCCATCCTCTTCCTTAGCAGGCTCTCCAACATCATTGGTTCACTTTTGTACTTGGGTCATCTGCATTCCAAGCAGTATAGCTACTACTACATCAACTGGCTGACTATCCCTTGATGATCATATAGTAACATTTGATGATTAAGAAGGATCAGTGATGACTGAGCTTCACACAACATGACTGCTTATTGGATGTGCCTGGAGAATTTTGTGCAAGAGAGGTTACTGATAGAGCAAATACAAAAGGCTGATCTAGTTTTCAAAGTGGATGAGAGCAGTTGAGAAAGAGCAAAATGAAAAGGCCTTCTCTAAGTACAAGAGGAACTCAGTGGTGGAAGTTTGGCATGATTATCAGGCTAAACTCAAAGAAGCAACAGTGGAGATCAGGAGGTTAAAGGCAGTCAAGAGGCTGTGTATTACTGAGGGAGTAAAAGGTGGGAATACATTTTTTAAGTACATAAGGGAAAAAAGGAAAATGGGAGGGAATAGTTAGGCTGGTGAGGGAGGGTACATGGCTGTGCTCTAACTTTATTTCATCTGCCCCATGCTGACAGATTCAGACTATCCAGCCATAGGACAGTCCTATTAAATATAAGTTTGTTTCTTCCTTCCCTTTCTTTGTCAGAAAGGAAACAGTATTACACTTCTGGCATGGTTGAAAATTGGACATTGGCTAAGCCTATGTCTCGGTAAAACAATAACATAATAGTCAGATGTCTAGATCTGATTATATATAATTGTTTTATTACCTGCTTTCTGTTTTTGTAATAAATGTGCAGGGTATGATATCCCAAAGGAGCACTTGCTATTGCTATTTGCGAGGGATGAGGAGCTCCCCACTGATGATGTAAAGGAAGAAAAAACTCAGAAGCAGGAGGGTCATCTTGAAGACACCCCCAAAAGTAAGTAGATGTCATGTATGTTTTTTTTTTCTCAAATGGTTGAGAGTTAAGAGGGATAGAAGGAAGTCAAAATTACTTGTTTCCCTTTGCAAACTTTACATCTTACAGCATTTACAAAAGAATAAAGATACTAAGGACATTCTCCCTAATTAATGGGAAAGATTATGTTGAAACCAGGGTCTTCATAGAGCATCAGTGAACTGTGATTTAAACATCACATTTGCTCATGGGTGTGAAACATTATATTGACTATAGCTGAGTTACCTTCACAGGGGAAAAGCTTGAAACAATCCAGGGATATCTTCAAGTGAATTTGTAGGATATTTGCAAGAAATAGAAAAGCTGACATTGAAATACCAGCTCTTCATACACTTCAGGAGTAAGTCAAAACCAAACCGGACTTCTGTGTCCGTAGCCAACAGTTTAATTTTTCCAAAAAGGAGATGCTAAAACTGTGGGGCAGTATAACACTTCAGTTGAATGAATTGTACCTTTAGGATATAAAAGTGGGTAGAGAGATAGAAAAGGATGGGCAAAAAGCTGCCTTCCTTAAAAATGATTGTTGCTCAGTTTTCACCAGAGAGAACATGGCGCTGTGCTCGAGAGTGGCGTCATAATGGCCAGTAAGTGAGTCATGAAGATGAGGCAGCCAGTATTTACAAGTGACATGGTCAGGGTGCTGGCAGCCCTACAGACACATAAAGCACAGGACCAGGTGGGCTGCATCTGAGGATACTCAGAGAACTGGCAGTGGAACTCACTGAACCCCTGTTATTTATTTATTTGAAAAGGTTTCACCAGGAAAGACAACATGAGCAGCAAGCAGTTCATTTTCAGAAGCATTCTTGGGGGAGGAAGTACATAAATGGGAGGATCGAGCAAGAACAAAACTAATAAATACATACAGTGCTATTCAATACTTTCAGTGTTGTACTTTGCAATACAAATACTAAGCAGTCAAATCCAGATCCGAAAAGCCAGACTTTGAGAGTTGCCAAGTGCTCAAAAGGATTTTGAGGAAGGGAGTTATAGCACAAGAGGCAGTGAAGGAAAGATGGGTGGGGGGGGCCAGGAGTGAACCCCTTCACGATGCTGAAAACCCTGCAAGGGGAGGATCTGGCAGATGGAGTAGAGGAAGGGGGAAGTGGGCTTGGAGGGAGAGAGGGGGCAAACCAGAAACTGAATCCCCTTCAGGATATAGTGTACCCTGTAAGGATGGGGCCGAGTTGGGAGAAGGTGGGTGGGGGATGGAAGAAGTAGTGGGAGGAAGGTGAATGTTGGGGACGAGTAGAGGGGCAACAGAGAGGGGAGGTGCGGGGTGAGAGTAGAGGGGGGAGGACATGACAGGGGTAGTGGGTTATCAGAATAATGAAACAGCCTGCAAGGGGGCAGGGCCTGGTAATGAAGGAGTGTGGGGGAGAGGCTCTTCAGGATGTTATGAACCTTGCAAGGGGACAGAAACTGGAGGAAAGGAGAATAGCTGAGGGCAGAAGGGGTAGTGGAAGGGAGGTGTAGTGAGTAGCAGAAGGAGGGGTAAATTGGGTCTGGGAGGCACCAGCTAGAGGTAGCCAAGGGAGGCTCAAGGGGAGGAGAGGGGGAGGGAGGAGGAGAGGATGGCAGGTGGGGCAGAGAGAGTATGATTGGGGAGAGGTGTATTAGGTGCAGATACAGGAATGAACAGGGTGCTTACAGAGGAGGATGTAGAGTGAGTGTCAGGGTTGTGCAAAGTGGATTTCTAGATGGAAGGAGCCCAGATTATGGAAAATTGTAAAAGAAGATGGCCTGGCCAGACGATGTAAGCCAGGAAGGGAGGGCAAAAGTCCTGTGGGTGGAGGTGCAGAATGAATAGCAGGATGGGAGGGGAGGTGGAAAGGAGGTTAGACAAATAGGGAGGCAGAGAACCGAGCCAGAATTTCCCAACTAGATTTGTGATGTATAAGATGCACCTGGCATAGAGGGAGGGAAAGGAGAGCGAGGAATAAAGGTCACAGTGATGAGTATGAGGGGAGCAACCACAAATATGGAGGCACAAGAGAGTCCAGTCTGGCTAGGGTGATTTTTGGGGTGGAGCTGTAGACTACATCCCTGAAGTCAAAGACAGGGAGAGTAATCTTTTGGACAGTTTCTATTCTGGCATGCTGTGGGAGGCATCTGCGGTGATGGTACAGAGTCCTGAGTCTAGGGAGTAGCTTTTTATGGATGGCTGTTAGGATTATTCAGCCTACTCACTTAGGACAGGGTGGTTCCAAAGGATTGGAGGGTGGTGGACATCATTTTGCTCCATAAGGAGGGGAGGGGGACCAGGAACAAGACCTATACTATAGACCTGTCTGTCTGACCTCTCATTGTAGAGAAGCTGATGGAGTCAATTATCAAAAAAGATCTAATAGACTACCTGGTGAGCAATGTTTTCCAGGATAGTAAACTGCAAGGGCTCATGGCAGGGAGGTCCTATTAGGCAAACCTGATTATTTCCTTTGATTCAGTGATGAGAAAATTGAACAGGGGCCATGCCTTAGATTTGCTCTGTAGTGAATTAATCAAGACTTTTGAGTTGTTGCTCCACAAATGCTTGTTAAGGAAGACTGAGGATCTGGGTGCCACTAATGACATTTATTTTTTATTTATTTGAATTTTGATGACCAAGTGGGCTCAATTGGACAGGCTGCCTCTTTTTCAGGAGTGACCAGAGGGAATGAGGCACTGCAAATACAAAAAGATATAATCCTGTACATCAAGCAGCTAGGAACAAGGGCCCAGATATTCAAACTGCTCCCAAACTGTGCGCAACAGCAGGAGCAAGCACAATTCAATTGTACATATGCGCAACAGACGCGATATTCAAACATGGAGCAAAACAAATTGCACAAGCAGCCAACGTCTGAATATCGCACAAACTGCGCCATAGCGCAACCAGGAAGGGGAAGCTGAGCAGAAAGGTTGCGCCATAGTGCAACAAGGCTAGCCCAGCTGAGCAGTCCAGAGGTGCCATAGCGCAAGCAGAGCCCTCCCACCCCCAGCAGAACAATGGAACTGCACAACCAGGGAGGCAGGCTGGGGCCCACCGCCAGCCATGCCACACATGGGCACAGGAACACACTGCAGAACCAACAACACACCTGCACACCCCAAGCACAGCATCACTGGGGGTGGGACGGATGATCCACTGGCCCATGGGGACAAGCCAACAAAGCACAGCAGGGCCATGACACCCCAGCACAACCACTGGCAGACTGAGACTGCCACACACAGGGGGTTGACAACCACAATGCACATCAGCCCCCCATCTGCACAGCACACCCTGCACCGTGACCCCAAGACACCACCCATGTGCAGAGACTGTCGCTGCAGTAAACACCATGCATCCCCCTCGGCACACGTCAACCTCGTGTAGCATAGAACCATACAAGCCAGACCCACCCTGTGCACCCAGCAGTGGGCGGCAGCAGATGGCAAGACTGACAGAAAGTCACTGCCACACTGGAGACACCTCCCCATGCACACACACGCACACGCGCACACACACACATACCCACGACCATACCACCCCAGATGGCATGCACACCACTGCAACTGAGCAACCATAGCCAGCTGCAAATCAGAGACCACCACAGTATTCATAACAAAATATATATTTCAAAAATAGAAAGTAGAACAAGAACAATAACAAAACTATTTACAAGAGCGGGGGGGTAGGGGTACAAGGTAGGGGTGGGCAAGGGGTAGGGATGAACAACTGGGAGAGGTAAGGCAGGGGGAGGGATGGGTGAAGTGGGAAGGGGAAGCCTGTCTAAGGCCTAGCAGGCCGTCCTCTGCTGCCTGGTGCCGTCTCAGTTGGCTGTGCCTTCTCCGGAGCCCACGGCGCTGGATGTCGTGGAGGATGTCACGGTTCTCAAGGACACCCGGGTCAGCTGGTGGAGTGCTCGCTCAATCCTGCGGAGGCGATGAGGCCTAGGAAAGGAACACAGTCAATGGCTGTGACTGTCCACAACCCTGAACACCACCCAACCTGCAAGGCATATAGCCCAATGTCCCGCACCTGTGATGGTATGCACCGCCCACAGTGACCATGCATGACAAGCCCAACCAGGAGGCACCAGCTATGTGCACCACTGCACACATACTGCCCATGTCCATCACAGCACAAACAAGGCTGTCAAGTGACATGGCAATGTGGTGGGATGCCAGTTCCACAGCCATGTGCCCAGTGCAGTCCATGGACCACCAGTGGCCGCACACACAGACGTGAAGTGACACTGGACAGTGATGACTGTTGCCTGTGTCGTGCATGGTTGTGTTGTCCATGGCTGGTGGTCATGCCACCCCTCCAGCATGCAATAGCATCCATGATGTAATGATACTCACACTCAGCAAGCAGCTGTGGCTGCTGCTGCTGTAGCCCACCCGCAGCACCACCGTCCACCACCTGGGCCCTGCACGCCCTCCTCAGCCCGTGCCTGCATCTCTCTGCCCAGCCTGTGGGAGACAAATGTTGAGAAAAACATCAGTGTGACTCCAAAGCAGACTTCCCCCTGCCCCAGTGAGTGTGCCTGCCCACACAGCCAGACCCATGCATCTCACACCTGCACACACTGACACAGCCAACCATGGCAGAGCCATCCCCCATACACAGCCACCAAAACACACTCACACCCCTATGGAGAATACAGGTGCATAGATGGTACACCCACCTAGCCTAGGCACAACGCCCCTCCTGGCACGTGACCGTAGTTGTTGCAGCACATCTGGCTCCCTCCTGCGGAGGTCACTGAACCTGTGCCAGCACAGCTCAGCAGACCGACGCCGCCCTGTGGCCCCCACCAGGTCAGTGGCCACCTGCAGCCAGACCTGGGTGTGAGCCATGGTGAGGGGCTCCTCCCCATACAGTGCCCCATAGTGGGGCTCAACCAGGGCCACCAGGTTGGCCACCTCCACTGGGCTCCATTGGGGCGCTCTCCTGCGTGCCATAGTTGGAGTTTTACAGCAGGCAATATGGCGCCCTGCAGCGCGGCAACCCCACGTGGAAATGTTGTGCAATAGACCACCATAGGTTCCAATCGCGCTGTTCGTACAGCGCCATCGGTTCACATAGCGCTGTCACCAAACAGCGCAATAGGGCCGCAATACATGGCAGCCGAACAGCGTTAGGGGCAAGGTCGGACACCAGGTCAGGGGTCTATGACGCAAGGCCACGCACAGCGCCATCTGACGCTCACGCATCCTGCGCGACCGACCACCTGCGTGCCAGTGCCACAGTGGACTATTGCGCAGTAGTGCCACAGCGCCATATGGTGCCCAGTGCTGTAGCGCCACTGGCACAATGGTGGCCAAGGCCTGGATTGCCGATTGCGCACAGCACGTCATCAGCGCGGCAGACGCCTGCGTAAGCTACCTGGGCATGCGCAATGCAGTGTACCACACAGTCACAGATCTGCGCCATTGGCTCAGCCGGCTCAACCGTATTGCGAAAAGCGCAATGGCGCGATATTCAGCAGACACATGCAAATCATCTGATCAGCCATTCAAAGGCGCAGTGGCGTGATTTGCATCTCATTACAGTTGCTCCACTCCTAATTTGCATGCATTGCGCTATAAATGTGCGACATTGGGCTGAGCTGGCCAGATTCAGTTACTGCAGGTGAGAGGTGGGTTGCATGCTGTGGAATTTTCTGGACAATGGGCATGGGATAGCGCTGTAGACTGCACAGTGACAGGTGTCCACTTCCACCCATACAGATCGCCATGACCGAGCAGAGCCAAGGTGAGGGTGAGGATGGTGGGCGAAGGAGGAGGAGGCCCAACTTCACCATGGCAGAGACAGAGGCCCTCTTCCAGGCCTACCTGGAGGAGGATTCACTACTGAGTGGACGGCGGGGCACCCCTCAGGGCCGTGCGGCTGCATGGAAGGGGGTAGCTCAGGCAGTGAACCTGCATGGAAGCCACCAGCGCTCCATGCAGGAATGCAAGAATTGGGACAGACGCAGGAGGGTGAAGGAGAAGGTGGCAGCCCTCAGGGCAGCACGTGCTGGCACTGGCGGGGCCAGCCAGCGGTGGTGGAGCTGACCCGGCTGAGGGACTGACTGGCTGCATCAATGCAGCGCAGTGCTATTGAGCGTGCAGAAGGTGGATTCCAGACAGGTGGAAGCCCATCACTGCACGGTATGACATGGTGGTGGTGTTGGGGGAAGGTTGTTACATGCACTCACATGTCCTCTCTTCTGTTACAGATCCTGTTCATCTTCAGGGATGGCGGTGGTGGGTCCAGGCAGTGAGGATGACCTGCTGGACATGGAGGAGGTCCATCCACCTCTGTCACCAGCCAGCATGCACTGCACCAGCATGCACGCTGGGCTGCCAACTCTGGTGTCGGTGAGTCGGTGTGGGGGTGCACAGCCTGTGCCTCAGCAGTCTGGCATGCAAGCATGCCAGCACGCCAGACTGTGGCTGTAGCATGTACCTGCACCATTGATGATGCAAGGACTGCAATGGGCAGTGACATGTGTGTGTCCCATGACGGACACACAGCAGGCCAGCACTGCCCCTGGCCTCAGCTGGTTCCAACGTGCAGTGCCAGCATGTCGGCACAGTCCCAGGCTGTGCCTGTCACCACTGGTGGGGCAGCACGGTGGCTGTGCAGGTGTCTGGCACTGTTGCGGCCACAGCAGTGGAACAAGTGGTCCCTGGGGCTGGCAGTTGGAGGGGCAGCAGCAGTCACCCACCAGGTCTGGGGTACAGTGTCCAGCGGTGGCACATGCCTGCCGCCCTTTGATACACCCATTCCTGGTCCTGGTGAACAGCGCCCACCATCAAGGGGTGTTGAGCATCAGGACCTTCCACACCCTGGGGGCCAGGATGCTGTTGTGGCAGAGTACCCATTTGAAGAGCACACCCGCCTGCTGCGGGAATCAGTACAGCAGCAAAGGCAGGTTGCAACGTTTGTGGAGGCACTGTGTGTGGCTGTGGAGCGGCACAGCAGGGAATGTGCTCTGGACCATGCAGAGATGGTCCACATGCGGATGGATGTGACCGCCGCCATTGACAGGCAGACCCAGGCATTGGTCGCTGTCGTGGCTGCATTGGGTACACATGCAGGTGCTCCTGTACCGCGCACCCCACACAGTACGATCTCCACTCCCCGTTCCCGGCATTGTGCGACGCCAAGCCTGTCGGCACCAGGTTCTGCTGTGGGCATCCCAAGCACCCTGGTGCAGGTATGTTTGGCATCCTACAGACCCCACTGCGGACAAGGTCGCGATCGCGCAGTGGGACCCCTGGTGGTCCATCGGTGCCACCCATGTGGCCCTGCTCAGCCTGCCAGTGCTGTTGGGTCACGGTGGGGCCACCCACACATCCGTGGTGGCTGTGGAATGGTGCAACATGACTGACCTGTCTCCCAGTGCGGGCCCTGTCTGGTGCTGCCCTGTGTGCACTGTGCGTCATGGTGGGCAGTGCACTGGTGGGTGCCCTGCCCATCACGCCGACATATGGACCACCTGCACACCATCCCGACTGCTGTCCACAGGTGCATGTGCATGATGATGCCTGCATTGTACTGTACACCAAGGTGCAAGGGTGCCCAGCATCTGACACACGTGCTTGACAAGTACAGGTGGTGGGTGTGGTCTGTGGATCTGTGTGTTTGCCATGTCTGTTCCTGCTCTGCTGTGCACCTGCCTATGTATGCTTTGTGCCTGGTGTGTGTGTGTGTGTGTGTGTGTGTGTGTGTGTGTGTGTGTGGCCATATGACTGTTCACCCCTCCCTGATGGTGTGTTTGTGTGCCTGGTCCCCTCCACCCCCCTTGCCGTCATGCACCCCTGGTGTGTTACTCTGTGTGCCTGTGGGTTGCGCCAGGACAGTGTTGTTTGCACATGACCCCTTGACTTACCTGTGTTGTGCATAATGCTCCTCCGTGATGGTGTCCTGGTGCAGCTGGGCCTGCCGGATCAGTCGGGGGTCCCGCCGTCCAAGGGGAGCTGCTCATCACCATCAACACCGGTACCGCTGGCGTCCCCATCGCTGTCCCCTCTTCAACCTGTATGGCTATCCACAGTCATTGGCCATGTTGTGCAGGATAAACAGGCCAGGAATATCCACAAGCCTTTGAGGGGCTGTACTGTAGGGCACCGCCGAGGTGTCTAGGCATCGGAAGTGTGCCTTGAGCATCCCAAACACCCACTCAATGATGTTGCGTGTGGCGGCATGTGCCTCATTATAGCGTTGCTGCGATGGGGTCATGGGCGCCGTGCAGTGTGAGCAGCCAGGGATGGGTGGGTATCCGCTGTCACTTGTGTGGAGATAGTGGAGATCAGTCTCATGTTCAGGTCCATATTGCCCATATCCCTGTGTGCCACTACCATGGCACCTGTGGCATTCCCACCCTTGCCCCGAGTTTGCATTTCCTACATGCCTACTCACCCACTAGATGACCTGTGGGGATGTCCCCACTCTCGAATCGATGGCACAGTGCGGACTGATGCCATATAAAGGCATCATGTGCTCCACCAGGGTGTGTGGCACAGACATTGATTATACACCCAGTGGCATCACACCACCTGGCAGTTGACACTGGGAAGCCCTTTCTATTCCTATATGCGGCCCCATCGGGGTCAGGTGGCGTGAGAATGGCCACATGGGTGCAGTCTATGGCCCCTAGCATGTCAGGCATACGTGCTACCCTGTGGAACGCCTGCATGTTTGCTGTATGCTCTGCCACGGTGCTGGGGAAATGGATGTGCTCTGCAACATGTGACAGCAGTGCACTGAGGAATTGGGTGAGGATGCGTGACGTGGCCGACTGTGTGATGCCTGTGGTGTCCCCTGTTGACCTCTGGAAGGTGCCCGTGGTGAGCAAGCACATGCAGGCTGTCACCTTGGTCTCCACTGACAGAGCATGACTCCGTCGTGAGGGTGCCTGCATCACATCACTGCACAGCTCACAGAGCCGCCTCAGTATTGCCCTGTTCAGGGTACCGGCCCCGATCTCTACATCTGTGTACAGGCCCAAAGCTGATGTGGGCACGCTGCATTGCCTGCTGGGGGCGCACCGACGGGCCCATCCACGGCCACATCCCCCTGCACCTTGCATTCTCACCCCCCTCATTACAGCTTCCATGTGGAAGCTGCCACTGTCCATCTCCCTGGCTTGTGACCCCCTGGCTGATGTTGCTCTGTTACCCCCGCTGTCCTGACTGCTACTTCCACTGCACCAGGCACCCCCCCGCTGGCCTCTGCAGCCTATGGCCCACACTGCTTCCCTTGCCTGCCCTGGCCTGTCACTGTCTGTCTCTCTCTCTCTCTCTCTCTCCCCACTTGGCATCCCTGTGGCATTCTTGCGCCTCTTCCTTGAGCCTTTTTATTTTGGCTCATTTCCGCTGGGGCGCAACTTCCGGCTGTTCCGCTGTTGCGCATTGTGCAAGTCTTTGGATATCGCGTTGCACTCTTTATGCATGGATCCACCCCCTTCGGTTGTGCATGCCGTCATTTGCATTGCGCTGTTGCTCAGCATGTTTTCGGTGGCGCAACTGCCTCCTGCTGAATATCGCAGAATGGCGCACTTTTGGACTTGCGCAGGCACAACCCTATTGCGCATGGCGCAACCCTTTTGAATATCCGGCCCAAAATGTATACATACAATGGTAAAACAATGTGTGCAACCAGGTGGGGACAATGAATAACAATTAAGTAGCAACAGATCCATTGTAATCCATTGAAAATAATAATGCACACATGCATAGCCACTCAGTCATGTACAGTAGTGGCTATAGATTTCAAAATTCATATAATACACAAATCCAGAAACTCTTAACCCATCACTCTGTCTCATGATGGCAGACTAACCCATGAGCCCACGGAAATGGCAAACATCTTTAACTCTTATTTTCGGTGCCCTTAAAAAGTACAAACCAACCACCCCTGTCCCTCACCCATGCCTCCCCAACCCCCTCTACCCCACCCAAATTTTGGACCTCTGCCCAAATTCTTCTTTATAGCTCTAGCTGTGGACACTATCAGACTTATTTGTTTCATCACCCTGAAACCCAGCAAAGGGGCAGAAGGTATCAACTTCAAAATCCTTAAACAATCCATCAATGCCTTTGGAATCCCCATCGCTAGTCTTCTAAAAAGCTCCCTCTGCTCTTTTACCTTCCCCAATGCCTGCAAATCTGACACCATTAAACCATTATTCAAATCCGGGTTCAGAAGCAAGGTCAGTAATTACCGTCCTATCTCTCTTCTCACTCCCCTATTAAAGATCATTGAGAAAGTTGTCCACTCTCAACTTACTGCCTACCTGGAAGTCAACAACTTACTCTCCTGTGTGCAACATGGCTTCATATCTGGTCACAGCACAAAAACTGCCCTGGTCAGGTTCACTAGCAACATCCTTAAGATCAATGACAAAATCCAATACACTGGCCTGTTCACCTGACCGAAGCATTCAGCCTTGTGGACTACATACTTCTACTTGACACCCTCAAAGATCTGCAGCTCTCTGTCAGTGTCATAGATTGGGTCAGAGGCTACCTTTCCTGGTGATCCCATAAAACCTCCTTTGAAGATCATCTTTCCCCCAAATGCCCGATCAAATATGGGGTCCCCCAGGGCTCAATCCTGGGACACTCCTGCTCTCACTTTTCTGTTAATAATCTTCCCTCTGTCTGCTTAACACACAACTCATCCTCTGTGCCAATGATGTGGAACTATACAGTGTTGATATCAACCCTGCCACCATGTTCAGCAATCTACACACTGACTTCATGAAATTGCACTCCTAGTTCTCCGGAAATGGTGTGGTCCTACATTTTATGAAGACTAAGTTTGTGGTCTTCCCAGGCCCTAGAAAATCCACCATTACTGGCCTTACATTAGTTAATAACTCTGGCTGCTCAGTTGAACAGATGTCTAAATTTAAATTCCTTGGGCTCCTCCTGGACCCTCACCTCTCCTTTAATCTCCATGTTAATAATAATCTCATACAGAAAACCCACAACAGGCTTGGTCTTCTTTACAGGATAAGACTGTTCCGTTTCCCTGCAACCAGGCTTCACTTAGCTAAGTCTCTTCTCCAGCCACTCATCGACTATGGATCCATCATCTTCTCTCGCCCCACCACATCTGTATTCTACTCCAAACTAAGATCAACCTACAACAACATTGCCCATTTCTCTACTGGTTTAGCATGGAAAATTTACCACTTTACCCTCTACTCCTCCCTTGGCTGGCCCACCCTTGAAGGGTGGTTCTAACAAAAAAGTGCTCTCCTTCCTTTATAAGATACACCTGAATTTGTTGCCGAACAGCATGATTACACCTTTGCTACCACCGTGCAGGTGACCAGAGGGGCCTTGAGTATGGTTTTTGACACCCCTTTCTACTGCACTAAGCAAGCTCAGAACTTGATCACCTATAAGAACACTAAGCTGTACAACCAGCTATCCCACTATAGCCAAGACTTTAGGTCCATCCACACCTTCAACTCCTACCTCAAAGTTCACATACGCAGTTCTTCCATTTGCAGCTGCCCCCATCTGGTCCTCCAGCTAAAGCTGGCCACTCTCTGCATTGCTCATCTATCATCCCTCTTTCTTTACTGTAGTCCCTTATCTCCCTCCTCTCCCCCCCCACCCTTTGCTTCCCCCAAAGTTAGTGTTTTGCTCCCACCACCTACTCCTAGCTTAGGTTTCTTCATATTTCAATCATTAACTTGATTACAACCAATCACAAAAGACTGGCACTTTGCCCACCTCCAGCACTTAGGTTACTGACCCTTCTATACCCCTTTCCTTCTCTTTCCTGCTATCCATATGTTACTCACACGTAAATATTCGGGCCGCTTTGTGTTTCTGTCTTTTTACTTTATTGTAATAGATTGCCTTCTGATTTTTAATTTATGAAAATTGCTGTAACTGTTAGTCTTTGACATTTTTCTGTATATCTAAACCACTTGTTTTGATTATTTCCCTTGTATATATCTTGTTTCTGCTAGACTCTGTTTTGTATTGCCATACTTTCTTGGTATTTCTTTACACTGAATGTTTGTGAAAATGGACATTTATGCTCACATACCTTCCAGTATACAAATAAAGATTGATTGTACTGAGTAGTAAGAGGGTGAGGCAAAAGCGGGAGACATGAAGAGATAGTGTACCATACAGATAGGGAGCAGGGGATGGAGAAGAAACAGATAGGCAGGAGACATGGATTGCCAGGAGTGGATCAGGCACACTTACAATTACAAAATAGGAGGTGGAAAGAATATTTCTTTGAAGTGTCTTTTGAAAAGGGGAAGAGACAAACAAGAAAGCAAGCTGTATGGGAGGCTGTTCCACTTTTGAGGTGTGGCAGAAGAGAAGGATCTTTTTCAAATGGCTAACTGGGTTTTGGGTATGCTTAGTAAAGGGGGTGGGAGGATCTGAGAGTCCTAGGAAAGGACATACTGTAGTTAACTGGGTAGGAAACTGGCTAAAGTGAAGACAGTCGAGGGTTGTGGTGATTGGGGTAATATCAGAATAGAGGGATGTCACAAGTAGGTTGCCACAGGGATCTGTCCCAGGTCTGATCCTCTTCAATATGTTTATCAGAGACATTGAAAATGGTATCCAGAGCAGTCTGTCTCTCTTTGCAGATGACACAAAGCTTTGAAAGGGTGGATAGCACCAAGGAAAAATGATCAAC
The DNA here is from genome assembly GCA_016271365.2 of Neoceratodus forsteri. Lineage (NCBI taxonomy): Eukaryota > Metazoa > Chordata > Ceratodontiformes > Ceratodontidae > Neoceratodus > Neoceratodus forsteri. The sequence goes on from CM057454.1 coordinate 1,229,677,928, forward strand.
TGATACGTAATTTCTGTGTGCTTTATAAGTATTATATCACCCAAAACAATTGCAATACTTAAAAAATAGACTTGCCAGTGGTAATCTGAATAGCCCCACTGATAGTAATACCTGGATATTCAATTTCAATTTCTTGAACCCCTCCTCAGGAAGGATAGGGACAGACTTGAGACAGTGCAGCACAGGGTAACAAAAATGGTTCAGGACCAACAGGGCAGGTCTAACGAGGAGTGCCTTGAGGCATTAAAAATGTAGTTGCTGGAGAATCTGGACCAACATGGCAGAATTTAGGAGGAGTGCATCAAGGCACTGAACATGTACTTACCGGAGACCAGAAGGAAGAGGAAGATATGACAGAAACCTTTATGTCCTGAATTGTTTAAACACAGTGAATCACAAGGAATTATTTAGCCTGAAAGCTAATTCAAGGTCACAAGGGCATTAATGGAAACTAACTGGAAGGAGGTTAAGGAAGGACATACTAAAGTACTATTTTACAGAAATGGTGGAGCCGTGGAACAGTCTACTAGCTGAATTGGTGGGTGCTAAAAAAGATTGCTAGTTTCAGACATGGTTGGGACAGAGTAAAGGGTATAGAAGGTGCTATGGGCAACATACTTGTGAAGAAGAAAGGGGGGATGAGGTGGAGGGCTAGGACTCTAGGTGGACAGTAGGTCCCAGGGTCAGATACAGAACTCAAGCAGGCTACATGGACCACTGCTCCTTTTCTGCCATCATTGTCTGTTTCGGTGTTTTTATAAACTCTAGGTCTCCTGGGTGGCCACGAAGTATGTGGACACAGACATCCTATGCCAGTCATTTCTATCCCTCCACCCCTTTGTTGTTTTCCCAGACTCACTTTTGTTTTAAAAAAAAACAGGATATTTGCTGCAGCATTTTGATGGTTAAGGGGCCTATCTTCTGTTAAGTAGATTGCATGTTCGCATCTTATCCTGAATTACCCCTTCAATGGATCTCCCTTTGGTGAGAGAAAGCGGAGGTATAAGCTCAGAAGTGTACTGGTAGAAAATCAGTTGTATAGTAAATCAGAAAATTTGAAAAGAGTAGAGTTTTATTTAATATGTTGTTGACAGCAGACCAGACTGCATCCCTGCTTAACATTATATGGGGTATGAAGTTTCAGCTATTGCAAGATCCTGGATATTAAAAATAGAAACAAAGATAATGTTAAAACAATGAGTGCTTCTGGTGCAAGGCTAGGAGTTGAACATATCTTCCCACATCCCACTTTCTACATTTCCCTCATTCTTCAAAATAAACTAGAACCATACACAATGCCATGCAATAATCTGCAGCAACTGACATGTCATGAAATACTTGACGACAAAAGGGCTTAATTGCCATTAAATTACACTGCTCCCTGCAGTGTAGTGCAGCATTTTGTGATATACTACAGTAATACTATGTTACATCCTGGCTGGCACCTCTGTACATTTATTACGTTGATGGGCTAGTTCAGTCAGCCTCCCCTTGTGAGTATGTCCATCACATAATTCATTCACTCTAGCATAGAAGCAAGCAGGCATGCAACCATGAGGGAGGGTTAGTCTGCCTAATGCTACAAGGTTACAAACTGCTCCAACCCCATCTCTTGGTTGTCCACCTTGGCTGTACTGACTCAGAATTTATAAATGACCTCCCCTCTGTCTCCTCCCTATCCAAGATTCACATGTATGCAGATGATGTATTGTTATTATATTCTGGTCCCTTTGCTGCTTATGTCACAGACCCCCTTCAGTGCAACTTTAACAAATTGCAGACATGATTCTAACAAAACCAACCAATCCTTAACTCTAAAAAGACAGTCTCAATGTTCTTTGGAACTAGGCAAAAATGGCTCAAATCTTCTGAACCCCCCCCCTTACCAACCTTGACAGCACACCCCTTCAAGCAGTTGATTCTTTCAAATACCTGGGTGTTTGACTGGAGAGCAGTCTTGACTTCTCCACACACATATACTGTAGAGTCAATCTGTTCTAAGCTACACCCCAAACTAGGTACTCTTTTCCAGCACAAAGACTGCCTCCTTCCCTATGTCAAGTTGGCATGACTTAGTCACAAAAAACATTTTCCTGGTTATAACCTATGCTGACACTGTCTATTGCTCGGCTCCAGCCGCCTCACTAGCCAAAGTGGACACACTGCTAAATTCATTATCCCTCTTTGCCACCTCTTCTCCCCTTTCACTCACCACTGCTCCCTCTACTCCCCCTACTCTCTCTCTCTTATGCCCCTTCCCAAATGGCGCCAGATACATAGCCACATTCTTGTTGGCAAGTTCTGGTTCAGGACTCTCCCTTTATATCTCAGCACTTGTTATTCTCTTAACTCCTCTGAGTACCTCCTTTATTCAAAGGGTACTCGAATGTTCTCCTTTCCATACCCTCACACTTGCTTAGGCCAAGCAGCCTTCTCCTACTGGCTCCCTCCCCTCTGGAATCAATTTCCAATGTGCCATCTGCCATGCCCCTCATTCTCGTCCCTCAGATTCCTGCTTCGTAACCTTCCCTTTGCCCCTGCACCTGACCCTACTGTCCAACAACCCCTCTACCTACCTCTCCTAACTTTTCCTCCTCTCTACCCTAACACCGAGCTCCCTTCCTTACTTAAGGGGCCAGACACACAGGTGCTTTGTGCATTCATGAAGCGAGCAGGTGCTAAGTCCAAAGAATATAGATAAAGCCACAAGTGACAGCGCTTCATGTCCTCTCCAGGACACTTCATCAGGAGGTGACAAAGTGTCCTGGAAAGCTGATAAAGTACTGGGGTAGTGTGCTTTGTGGATTCACTTGCTCCTGAATGCCTTCTTTTTATGTGTGCTTTCTTGGCTCCTGAGTGCTTTTTGTCATTTGTGCCTGTATCTTGCTTAAGGGACCAACTGTCCCTGTGGTTCTGTACACTTTTCTTTTCCTGTGCTAGTTTAGCTACACATAACTGGGCCTTCTCTGTCGCTGCCAATGCCTATGTTGCCAATACCCCATTCTTACTGAAACTGCTCATTCTCTTATTCGCCTCTGAAAGTCTATCAGACAATTTTTAAATGTTCTCTTCTGTACATGTTTTGTGATTGTCATGTTTAAAGTGTATTACTTTGTATAATATTTTCATTGATGTACTGCCATTGTAATCCCTCTGGTCTTTCTGCAGCTGCTAAAGTAATTTTTGTCCTTTTTTTTCAATTTTGCTATTATATGCTTCTGTTGTATGTTTCCCCCATGCCTATGAACAATCCCTTGGGTTGTACCTGGAAAAGAGCTTTGGCTCAGTGTGCCTTGCCAGTTGAACAACTTTAAAATAAATGAATAAATATACAATGAAGTGTGGGTTAGGAGGCAGTGCAGCAATGTCATATATGTATTTTGGGAACTGGATGGTTGGGTTAGGTACCAGGTTAGGGAGAAGGGAAGCACTAGGGGTGGCGGGGGATAGGTGGGAGACTGGGACCCCTCCTGATCACCAGAGACAATCAGCTACCCCAGCAAACCTTCACTGAGACACTCAGCTGCAGCAGAAAAATCCCCTAAACAGGTACATGGTTTACTTGTTAAATATGGACAAAAGAGAGCAAAAGCCCATCAAGATTGTCCCCCACACATTGTGGGTCATATTCCTAAATCCAGTTTGATTGTAACCATTTATCTAGACCTGATTTAAAGGCAGGGTAGGCGCTGCTGTTCACATGTTCTTGTGGGTGCCTATTCCAATGTCTAGGAGCTCTAACTGTGTAAAAATTCAATCTCTTATTAGTTTTAGCCTTACTTACGGTACATCAGTTTGTTTGTTATGAAGTCTTGGTACTATGTCTCTTGATAAATGCTAGTCCACATTGTTGCATCTGTTCTGGTGACTGATGGATTTTAAATAGAAAAAGGAGATCACCCCTGCACCTTTTAGTGTGCAGGGAATGAAGTCCTGTAGCCTGAAGCCTCTCTGAGTGGCTTTTAAGAGCCAGGTATGGCACCAACTTTGTTGATCTCCTCTGTGTCTGATCAATCCTATCTATATCCTTTCTGAGATATGGACTCCAAAAGGGAGACCCATAATCAGAACAAGGTCCTATGTGGGTCCTCTATAATGGGATTATACATTCTTCTGTCTTGGAGACATAGGTGTGATTAATGCATCTGAGGAGCACGTTAAATAATTTGGCCACTTTCATGCACTGGTCAGTTGATGATAATTTATAGTTAACCATCACACCCAGATCTGTCTCACAATAAGATGATTTCAGGGGAATGTTGTTTAGACTGTAAGTCTGTATCAGATTGTTCCTATCAAAATGCAGGACTGTGCATTTATCAGTATCAAAGGTCATACCATTAGTAACATCCCATTGTTCAATGCTGTGCAGATCTTTAACAAGTGCAGTCCTATTAGTTGAACAATCAACCTTCCCCCAACTTTGTGTCTTCAGCAAATTTGGATAATGTGTTGCTTGCCAATCTGCATGTCGCTAATAAAGACATTAAATAATGTAGGTCCGAGAACCGAACCCTGTGGAACCCCACTAGTTACATACCATTTCTCTGTTTAAGACAGAAAGCACCCTGGTACCAATTGAAACCAACACTAAGCTGCAAAAGAAACAATAACAACAACAATAAAATCAGTTAAATGCAACAGATACTTCTCTGAGATGTGTCTGCTTCCTTCCCCAGCTCCACCACTCTGACTCAGACTCATCTTTAGTTAGCATTAACTTTGATGAGGCCCAGAGCCAGTCAGTTATCACCCCTCCCCCAAGCTATAGGTCTACACACACACACACGGACACAAAAACTACAGTTCCTGAAAATCCCACAAACGGGTAGCTTTCCAACTTAAGTCAGAAAGCACCCTTGTGGGGGCGTGGCCTGGCTTTGCTAAAGATGAAAGCCTAATTCTATCTCTCCCTGGGACTTCCAGATATCATCATCCATCTCTAATCATCCATGTATCCTTTTTTTCATTGAATATACTTTATTAGTAATGGTATTCTTGTGTACAGACATCATACAGATACTGTTACCATATATCGCCAGTATAATACAATCATAATTAAGTCTTTGAGCAGTCAAGGGAGAGTGATTTCAAAAAGTAAACTATACAGTAAAAGATAAGCAGATGTCTGTACCACCCCTACCTTCCCCCACCCTCACCTATCCCCTCTCCCCACTGCCACTAAGTTGTACTACAAATACATTTCTGGGTGATAGCTCCATAAGGCTCTTGTTGGAAACTGATCTTGGAAGGGGTACTTGTACTGGGAATGTCATGATTGGACTGAATCATCAACAGGCTAAACAGTGGGTCCCAGGCTTGTTTACATTTTCCAGACTATTGGACAAACCAGCTATGACCCATTCAGCCTGTATGGCAAACATAATCTCTCTATACCATTCTGTTTGACAAGATGTGATTGCATCCATCCAGTGTCTAACTTTTTTGGCACATTCGGAGATTAATGCCATATGCGCCCTTTGGGTACGGCCCTGAAGATTTGTATGGTTACCAAGAATACAGATCTCAGGAGTAAACTTATCCAATAGAGATAGCAATGTGTCCAGATGGGTCTTAATACAATTCCAAAATAGAGAGATCTTCTCACTAGACCACAACATATGAAGTAGATCCCCTGGGTCTTTCAAACATTTGGAACAGAGATTAGAAGACCGGATCCCATACGTTGAAGTTTATCCAGGATGTAATATAAATTATGGTTGATCTGGAATTGCATATACCTGTATCTCTCCCATTTGATGTATCTGTATAAATGTTTCCAGATTCTTGGCCAGGGTCTAGGAGAGATGGATGGAGATAATGACTGGTCCCACCAATAGCATATTTGACCCTCTAGCCCCAAAACTGTAGTTTGTAGGAGTTTAAAAGTATACATTATTAGATGGGATGTTGTGAGAGAGTTAACATATGGGGCAAGAATGGATGACAGTGTCATAGACCACAATCCCGTACCAAAAGGTTTCATTAACATATGATGTATTTGCAAGTATTTAAAAACATGAGTGGAGGGCCATCTACAAATGGTGCAGGCTACCTAAAATGGCATCAATTTGTGGTTGCTGACCAGGGCTTCTACTATCTCAATTCCCATATTGGGCCAGAAAAGGTTGGATTTGAGGGGCTTGCCAGAAATGGACAAGTTAGAATTATTGAAGAGAGGTTGCACCACATCCCTATAGCCATCAGTCTTAAGGAGAGTGTTGAGTTGGTGTTGTGTTTGAAGAATAGAGCCTAGTTGGGGAGTCCCTCAAGTTATTGGGGAGGTTTTTGTAGATGTAAAAAGAAGAGCATTCAGATTTACAACATATGTGGAACATAGGGATTGTTCTATTTCTAACCAGAGGGGTCTGTAGGGAGAGACAGGGGTGTTAATTGAAGGGAGTAACCAGAATCAAATCCTAGATAAATGTATAGCTAAATAGTATAAATAAAAGGTGGGATCCTGCAGGCCACCATCTATTTTATGGCGAGTAAGTTTTATGTAACTTCATCTTGATTTTTTTCAGTCCACAAAAAGGAGCTGATGATTTTATGAACTTTGGAGAACTGGGAGAGTGGAAGGGCTCAGTTATACATTTGCAGAGGGTATAAGATACGAGGTAGAGCATTCATTTTCACAGTACTCATACGACCCCACAATGATAAGGATAATTGGGACCAATGCTTTGTGTCTTCTTTTAGTGTGTTTATGACAGTGTCAAGATTTAGTTTTTTCATTACTTTTGGGGAAGAGTGAAGATTAATACATAGGCATTTAAGTTTATCTTTGTGCCATTCAAGTCCCATATTTTCTACCTCTATCCTCTGGGTATATTTATTGAGAGGAAAATGTTCTGTTTTGTCAAGGTTTACCTTATAGTTAGAGATGGTACTGAATTGGGAGATTATCTGAAGTGCAGTGGGGAGAGATTGAGAGAGGGATGAGACATGTAATAATATATCATCCACATACGTGGAGAGTTTATATTCAGTGTTTCCTATTACAATACCAGTGATTAGCGGAGATGCATTTAACTTTCTAAGGGGAGGTTCTAAGAAAAGATGAACTAAATAGGGTAAGAGGGGGCATCCCTGGTGCATCCCTTGTTGTAGTGTGAAGGGAGTAGAAAGCACATCATTACATTGTAAACACACTGAAGGGGAAGAGTAAAGTATTTTAACCCAATTTATAAAGTCATTGGGGATACGATATTTAGGGAGTAGAGAGAAGAGATAGTCCCAAGATACTCTCTCGAATGCCTTTTCCACATGCAAGGAAACCAGGGCAGCAGAACTGGGGGAATCCTTGGAAGCAGAAAAGAGGCTTATTTCCTAAGATGGTCAAATGAGAGACAACCCTTAACAAATCATATTTGTTCTGTACTAATTAAAGAGTCCCAAACCCAGATTAATTGTGTAGCCAGGATTTTGGCTAAGATTTTTAAAGCCACATTAATTAAGAAGATGGGTCTGCAATTGGGAATAAACAAAGTGTCTTTGCCAGGCTTGAGAAGAACTGCTATGGTGGCCTGAGTTAGGGAAATATCTGAGATGCCTTTCTTAAAGAGGTATTGAAATGTATTCAGGAGAATGGGAGCTAGTGTATCTTTGAGGAATTTGTAAAAGTTAGGAGAAAAGCCATCTGGGCCAGGTGCTTTATCCAATGGAAACATGTCAATGGCATCAATCACTTCCTTTATATCAATGGGGGCATTTAAACTGGCAATTTGAAGATCTGATAAGAGTGGAGAGTGATGTTACTAATAAAGGAATCCAGCATTTGTGGAGATAATGAGGAAGTAGGCAGGGTATATAAATGACTATAATATTCTTCAAAGGCCTCACAGATGTGCCTAGGGGAGGTGAAGAGATTACCAGATGAAGAGCATATTGAGGTGACGATCCTGTCCTAGGTTTGCAAACAAAGCTGAAGGGCTAAGAGTCTCCCAGCTCTTTCACCAAACTCAGCCTTCTCCTCCAAAGGCTGGTTATATTGGACACAAAGAGATTCAGCTTTTTCCCAATCTTCTGTAGGAGATAACATTGACAGGCCTTCCTCAGCTTTTGTGATTTGACCAAAAAGAGAGAAGAGAGCTTGACTCTTCTGCTTTTTACGCTTAGATGTTAAATGAATTAGCTTGCCCCTTAATGCACATTTTAGTGAACTCCATAACAAATCAAGTTTGGGCATTGAGGGGGAGTTTATTCCATGAATGTAGAGATAAATGACTGTAGGTGTTGTGAGTGCTCTTCTGATTTCAGGATTTGGTTTTTGAGTTTTCAGGTTCTGTCCTTTTGAATGTTAGGTGTGAGATCTAAAAGTAAGAGTGCCATACAATGATCAGAGATAACATTAGAAGAGTGGGAAACTAAAGTGACCCAAGGGAGGTCATCCACACTGAAGAGAAAATAGTCTATACGTGAGAATGATTGATGAGGGAGAGAATGGAATGAATATTCTTTTCTATCAGGAAAAGCTATTCTTCAGGGATCTGCCAGACCTAGTGAATGAATTAGTTCACGTAAGGCTTTTTGTCCAGGTAATAGAGATAATTTAGGTGAGCCCGATCTGTCAAGATGATTAGAAAGGACTTGGTTCCAGTTGCCCCAGGGATTATTGGGATACTAGAGCATGAAGCTAATGTGGCCATCTAAGTTTGGTCCATAAATGGAGCCAAGAATTAACTGTTTGTCCTATGATAGCCCTTATTTATATGTAGTGACCCTCTGAGTCTAGAATTTCATGAATCAAACAAAATGGTATTCTACATGCAATAAGAATGGCTACACCCCTTTCATGAGAAACAAGCCCTGAGCCAAACACTTGCCCCACCCAAGTTCTATGAAGGTAGTATACTTGTGTGGGTGGGAGAAGCATCTCTTGTAGGAAGACTATATCCGCTTGAATACTACGTAGGTGTAACAGGATTTTTTATCCTTTTAGCAGGAGTTTGTGCCCCTTTAATATTCAGAAATTGTAACCAGTCATTTAAACCTTGTAGCCAGGGGTAATAATCTGGTTTTAATGAAGGTAATCAAACCCAGAAAAAAATTTGAAATATTAACCCCTTTGCAGTGCCCTCCCTCCCAAATGCCCTTAAATTCTGTCCCCCTCCTCCAAGAACTCACAACTCTTAAAAAATATCCCTTAAATAACACATTTCCAGATCCACCAAGGCTACATTGATAATCATAATAAAGTAAGCCCCATAAGGGGCAAGAAGTGATGTAGGTTCTGAACTCTTTAGCAAAGACATGACTTCTTCCCCTAAATTATCACAGCATTACCCCTCACCTCCCCACCACAGCCAAGAACCATGGATTATGGCCCTTTGATAATCATTAACTTAACCAAGGATTAAGTCCCAAAAGGGCACCTTAAACATTAATAAAGAGCGGAGTCAGTTACAAAACTAGCAGATCACAAAGCAGCATTAATAACAATCAATAATTCTGCTCTTGGAAATGGCAAGTAAATCTAACGGGTAACAACAACAATCTATAAGGCAACTATTTAGCCTTACCAGCAAACAGTTGGCGAATGCTGACCTCCTATTAGCCTAAGATGTTAGTTTCCAAAAAAAAGGGGGTGGTTAATGACACAATGACCCTGCCAGTGGTGGCCAGGGCTGTAGACTACTGTATGTAAATGCGAATATACGTGGACTACAGGAAAGCTTGAACACATTAATGTGGGCATATGTCAGGCCCTTGTATGCCCAATTTACACTGCAGCATTATACAGAAGTGCAGAGATCTGAGAAGCAAAGAATAAATAGGTGATAATGACACAGTGACCCTGCCTAATAGTGGCCATGGCCCTAGGATACTGTGTATGAGGGTAACTATACCTGGGCTAGAGGAGAAAGCTTGAACACTTAAAATGTGGGCATATGTCAGGCCCTTGAATGATCGATTTGCACTGCAGTATTAGAGTGCAGAGACAATAAAAGGGGGTTAGGGAGAAAGAATGCAGAAGGGCGTGTAGGCAGGCTGCCAGTCTATGAATGCAGAGGTGGGCTCCCCTTTCCAAAATATTCTGAAGAGTATATAATCTGCCACAGTCTTGGCTAATCTGCTTGAATGGTTAGTGCTGGCCTTGAGGATTGCACATTCATGCTGGAAGTTTGCAAACATGCATATATTCGAGCTGTAGGATAGTTTGTATATTCGAGAGGGGGAGTCAGCACGAAAGAATGATTGGGAACAGCAAATGAGAAAACAGAGCCTCCAACTCGAGTGATAAGTGAAGAGGTAGGCTTCAGAAATGAAGAGGAACCAATTATGCAGTCTCCTAAAGTAGGTAACTCAAATTGGTGATGCTTGCCACTTGTAAAAAAAATGGTCTTGTCTGCGCATAATGATTCGGCAGGCAGGATCTACTTCGGGTAAAGACAGAATGAGAGATGCCGGGGAAAGGGAAAAATAACTTAACGGTCCATTAGGTGGCCAAGCAGGAGGAAGCTGGATTTTATTGGCCAACATTAGGATCGCTTAGTACAACCTGAAAATTAACTGACCTCTACCATGGTGGTATGCAGAACAACAGTTTAACAAAGAGTGAAGAGGTCAGGAAACATACTGGGGAGTTCTTCCGCAGTTTGATCAGCATTGTCAAATGATTTCCAGCCAGCCTGGTACTGTGCTGATAACTTGGCTGGGTATATCATGCAAAATATTATTTCTGTTGCAATAAGCTTGGTCACCGAGGTGTGGTATTCGGCCCTCTTCTGCCGGGTGACCACAGGGAGATCTTGGGAAATCCTGAGATAGGCATCCTACCCCTTAATTTCCTGCAGCTCCTTAGATTTAGCCAGGACATGCTGCCTGTAGATGTAACTCAGGAGATGGATAATAAGTGGTCTGGGCTTTGCATCGGGAGGGGGCCGAGGCCTCAATGAACGGTGGGCCCTTTCAACATAGTAGATGGTGGAGTGTGGTGGTGGGCCTGCGATCTTTGCCAGGAGTTTTGAGTAAACAGTATCAGGGAGACTCATCGGCTTCATCAGGTAGGCCAAAGATAACTAAATTGTTTCTCCTGTTCCTCCCATCAAGGTCCTTTAATTTAAGCTCCAGACTGTTCAATCTCTGTTTCAGTGTTACAATCTTAGGATCAAGATGGGCCTGCCAGCTTTCTAGTGAGGTCATACAGGCAGACACATCAGAGATTTTCCTATTCGTTTCCTTGAGGTCTGCCTGGATGATTTTTAAGTCGAAGGCAAGTTCCAGAAAGGCTGTCTTAATCGGAGCTATTTCACCGAGAAATTTGTCTTCCCGAAAGAGGGGTGGTGTTGCTGGTTGCAGCGGAATTCTTGTTCGCAGCCGCAGATTGTGATTTGGGGTGCTTAGCAGACTTGACTTGCCTGAGGCGGCATGCATGCTGGGAGGGCCTGGCACATTTTCGACTTCCATTTCTGGTGGTTACAATTCAGTGTTTCCCCTCAGAAGATGATCTCTGTGTTCTCCAGTCCTGAAATGTTGATATAATCAAGTATTTGGAGGTATTTCTTTCTCAAGTTCCCAGGTATACTTTGTGTGCCAACATTGGGGATCTAATTCAGCTAATATCACTGAAAAGCTCTGGTAAATTATTTCTGCCTTTGTGCAGTTTTATGCTTGGACTCTACATTGCCAATTCTCTCTACCCTCTGAGAGCCTGCGATCATGGCTGACCGTTCTGTAAACACCAACTCTTTCACCAGAGTCGAATCAATGTTTCAACAATTGATTTCTGACATGAACGATTTAAAAGTCACCACTCAGCAAAATATTTCTAACATGCAGATGCTTGACCGCCTACTCACCAACACGGAAGCTAAAGCAATTCAAAATGAAGGTTCAATCCACAATCTGCATGCAACCGTAAGAGAGCAAGACAGAGTAATTAAAAACTTTCAATCCAAAGTAGATGATATTGAAAACAGGAACCACAGGAACAATCTTCAATTCTTTGATTTTCCTGAGGGAGCCAAACTTAGGGACACCAGTGCTCTTTAGTTGCATCTTCTCCCAGCGTTGCTTAAGCCCCCCCCCCGACCAAGATCTCCTTATCAAGTGCTCTCATTGGTCTCTAGGCCAGAGACCAGGCCCGGACCAAAAGCTGAGACTCTTAATTGCCAGATTCCTTAATTTTACACATACAGAGCTAATTCTCAGGAGAGTCAGGGATATTAGGGACCTTAAATGGCAAGATTGCAAAATCTAAATTTTCAGGGACTTTTCAAAAGAACTTTCTACTAAAAAGGAGGGCCTTTAACCCAATTAAACCTATCCTTCACCATGGAGGCATAACATTTGCTTTGAGATACCCTGCTGTGATGTAACTATTTTTGGATGACTCCATAAAGGACTTTAATTCCCCTGAAGTTCTCTCCACTTTTCTCAGTGTCACTCAAAAGGAATCTACCTTTTCAAAAAACAGGTGCATGACCCAGTCTGTTGACAACTCCGATCTCCCTTGACCTGTGTTGCGGGTGGCTTTTGTCAATGATGACAATGCTGGGATCTCTAATTTGTCCTCGGATGGTGCAGCTGCGGCTCCCCCTTCCAGGATCCCGGCCCTAATTCAGGAGAGGAACGCTATGGGCCCATGTGCTGTGAGGAACTCCTGTTGTGCAGCTGAGGATTCTTCAGTCTCTTCTCTCCCTGCTGAGTGTCACACCAGTTTCACTTCCCCTATTCCTCTGTCTAACAAGTTCACACTACTGAGGGAGGACTTGCACTCTTCTCAAGAAGACCTATGGTGGGAAGAACTAGAGCCACAGAATAGAAGCACTAACAACGTTGCCCCGATATCCTTTTTTGCAGGCTCATCATGGGCAGAACTGGTGTCAAGCTTCCGTATTAATTCATTCGAGCCTCCTAAAAAGAAACGCAAAGGCAAACTCAAAAATAAGTTGCCTTCTACCTCTCCTGGAGCTCGTAAGTCAAATGCTACCTGGCTGTCCTGGCTGGCCAAATACATACCTACATAGCAGTAATTTAAATGGGAGTCCTATTTCTTTTTTAGACCCCATGTGCAGCCAAGACCAACCTTTTCTTTAACCATGATGTACAACTTATTTACAGCTTTATTACTATTGTGCCCAGCGGGTTGAGACACCACAAGGCTGTACATTACGGTTACAGTTTAATTCATATTGGGCTGAATCCATTGCTTATATTTTGTAGCTGATCTCACAGCCCTTATTGATTTATGTGTGGAGGGAAATTAAACACAGTGGTAACAGTACCATTTCTTGCTGACAATATCTTAATGGGGCACCAGTGGTATTTGTTAATTGACATAGTATTCATATATAAGTTCATAGTCCGGATATATACCTCCCCCCTCATTGGGGCTAGCTTAACTTATTTACCCCTTACCCCAACCCCCTTCAATGCCCCAGAATACAAGTACATTACTGAATTTATCAAAGCTTTATTTTTACTTTCCTTGCCTCCAAACCCACTGCAGGCCATTTCGAGGGTCTGGTGCTTTAAATAATATATGTAACATCTAGTAAATAACATTCTGGTGCATACTCAATGCTCAAAGCCCAGAATTTGTAAGGTTGCTAACAATGTTATGGAATATTCTCATAGCTGGGGCTCACTAGGCCTATATTTAGACCTAGTCATCCCAATATACATATATATTCCTAATCAGGCAATGTTCGAGCTATGAGTTATTTACATCTAATTTGATGCATATATTAAGGGCACCAGGAACCTTGAAGCCTGAGTTACTAAAAATATTTTTATTTATATAACAATGCTGAGGCAACACTGTATATCCTCTATTCTGGAGTTAATTTAAATTCATAAGGATATTTTCCTCTCCCCTTACATTGGACTGAACAATCACCCTGATCCCTCATCAAGTCATAAGGACTTGCTTAACTTGGCTCCCTCTGTCCCTTTAACTCTCTTCTGTACATACAAACATACTTATGAACATATAAAATTGCCAGCAGATACAGGCCATTCAGTCTGTCTAGTCTGCTCGAGTGCACAGCTCTTCAGTCCATTAGACTGCAGCTGCCCCTTCCCTCCCCTCCCTCATATGCCCTCCCGATTTTTAACCTCTCGTTGAATCTGTTCCACCCCCTCTTAAAGCTCCCAACACTCTGCAATGATACAACTTCCTCTGGCAGAGCGTTCCACCCTGCCACCACCCTTTCTGTGAAATAGTGCCTCCACAGTTCCCTCTTGAACCTGCCTCCTTCCAGCTTCATAGTGTTTCCCCCTGGTTTCCCTTCCACCTTTCAGATTGAACATACACATGGTATCTACTTTGTTCAAACCCTTCAGGTACTTGAAGGTCTCAATCACATCCCCTCTCTCCATTCTTTCCTCCTGGGTATACATGTTGAGCTCTCTCAGTCTCTCCTCATATGGTCTGTCCCCCAGCCCCAAGATCATTTTTGTTGCCCTGTGCTGTACCCCCTCCAGTAGCTTGATATCCCTTTTCAAGTAAGGGCACAAGAACTGCACACAGTACTCTAGGTGTGGTCTCACCAGGGACCTGTACAGGGGCAAGATGACCTCACCACTCCTAAAAGTAATCCCCCTTGCTATGCACCCTAGCATCCTGTTTGCCTTCGCTGCTGCTTCCTGCACTGAGCAGAGTGGTTCATCTCCCCTGTTACCAGCACTCCCAGATCATTCTCTTCCTTGGAGTTTAACAGGACATCCTCCAGCCAGTAATTGTGTCCTGGGTTCTTGCCTCCTAAATGCATGACTTTGCACTTCTTGGCATTGAAACCAAGCTGCCAAGTGTGAAACCATTCCCCCCAGTTTCATCAAATCCTCCTAAAGTACTTTTGCTTCCTCCTCCCCATCTACTTCAGCACAAATCGTTGTGTTATCTGCAAAAACACTGATCTTACTCTTAATTCTTAATCCCCACTGCAATGTTGGCTATGAAAATATTAAACAGAACCAGTCCCAGCACTGAGCCCTGTGGTACATCACTTGTTACTGCCCTGGGTTCAGAAGCCTCCCCTCCCACTACTACCTTCTGCTGTCTACCCTGCAGCTAGTTCTCAACCCATCTCACCAGTTTCTTCCCTGCTTCCAGACTCTTCAACTTACAGGTCAGCCTACCATGTGGCACTGAGTCAAAGGTCTTGCGAAAATCCAGGTAGAGTACATCCACCGCATGTCCCCTGTCTAGAGCCCTCTTAACCCAGTATTACAAATCAACCAAGTTTGTCTGACAGGATCTGCCTGAAAGAAACCTGTGCTGCCTGCTGTCCTTGAGATTGTTATCCTCAAGAAATTGCACCAGTCTTTCCTTGAGGATTGTCTCCATCAGTTTTCTCACAATTGCAGTAATTGCTGTAATTCCCTGGTTCATCCTTGGGCCCACTCTTATGGAGAGGTACCACATGTGCTTCCTTCCAGTCCCTGGGCACTCACCCTGAGTTCAGAGGGCTATTGAATAGGTCCATCAGTGGCCTTGCCAGGACCTCTGACAACTCTCTCAGCACCCTGGGGTGGACTCTGTCTGGACCAGGTGCCTTGTCCACTTTCAGGGACTTTAGGCCCTCCCTAACCCATTCTACTGTGATTTCCCCATCTGTGGTTGCTTCTCCTCCACCCTCTCCCACCTTGCCCTTCTTCTCAGGTACGGGCCCATCCCTCTCCTTGGTGAAGACTAAACAGAAGTATTCATTAAGTACTTCTGCCTGCTCAGCCCCCTTTTCTACCCATCCACTTCCCCTCCTGATCCTAACAATTTGATCCTTGTTTTTCCTCTTCTCTCTGATATACTGTATCTGAAGAAATCCTTTTCTCCTTCTTTGATACCCTGTGCTAACCTGTGTTCCATAACCGCCTTTGCTGCCCTTACCACTCTGCTCACTTCTCTGGATTTCTTCACATATTCTTCTCTGTCTTCTGCCCTGTTGGATCTCTTGTACATCCTAAATGCATTTCTCTTCTCCCTTATAATCCACACTGTTTTATCGATCTGGCTGTGTGGGATTCTACACCATGGCACGGCCCATCTCAGGCTCATATACTGTAGTACAATCTATCAACATAGGTTGGAGCACCAATTTTATTACTGAACTTAGATATTTGCCTAGTTCAGGATATATCATTATTACCTGGTTTGTTTATATACTTATACTTTTCTTAACTAGTTAGGAAGTGATGATTCTGGTTCCCTTCCTGGGAATCGATATAATCTCTTTATTACTTGTCATAATAACAATCCTTATTAAACAGCTCCATACAGTTTGTAACTTAGGATTACAACTAGTTTTATAATTGTAGCTGTTTTTTTTTAAGATTTACTTACTCCTTATTACGCCCAGTTGTGTAGTGGGAGAGTCTTTGGTACTTCGTACTGATTCTTATCTCTTTACATATCACAAGTGTTATACTCTTTATTGCGTTAAGATAAGTTTCTTTTTAATAATTATTAATTTGTTTAAATATTGCTCTTTTACAATGTTTTTCAGAGAGGCACAATGGTTATCAATATCTAGAACTTTTTGATCCATACAGCTTAAGGGTCCTGCCCACCTCTATACATTTATACAGTTTCATTTTTGAGCCTTTGACGCCCTCTACTGTAATTATTATGAGTCTCTCATTCCTGTGGAAGTCATTACCCCTTCTTTTCCATCACTGTAAATGACTTACTATTATACTCCTAGAATGTTAAGGGACTCGATTCCCCTTGTAAGGACAAGCAAACTCTCACATATCTTAAAAAACATAAAGCTTACATTGCTTTCTTACAAGAAACTAAACTTTTAGCTCAGGACGTCTGCAGACTCAAAAGGGACTGGGTCGGTCAAATATATGCATCTTCTTTTTCCTAGAAAAAAAGCAGGGTGGCTATATTGATACACAAAAACCTCAACTGGTCTCATATAAACACTGTTACTCAGTCAGAAGGCAGATGGGTAATACTGTAGCTAACTTAAATACTCCCTCAGGTCCCCTTATGTTAGTCAATGTTTATGCCCCCAATTCTGACTCCCCAGAACTCTTTCCATAATTTAGCTCAACAAATCATGTTAAATAATAACAACAATTCACCTATCTTGGTAGGGAGATTTTAACCTTGCCTTGGTGGCCCATTTAGATAGAAGTAACACCTCTCTTGATACCCATCCCAGAAGCATTAATGCTGTATCAATGCTAATGAAAGATTTTGGTCTTTCTGATATTTGGAGACTTTACCATCCCAGAGACCATGACTATACGTTTCATTCTTCTCTCCATAAATTCTATAGTAGAATTGATTACTGGCTCACATCTCCTTTCATTACTGATAAAACAATTGAGACCTCTGTCCTTCCAATAATGATCTTGGGCCATTCCCCTATTAAACTGCACTTACTATGGGGCCCGCCACCCTCTAAATCTCCCTCTTGGCGTCTTGTCCCACTTTTACTTAGAGATCCAGAATTCCTGCCCTGGGTAAGAACTCAAATTCAAGACTTCCTCTCTTTTAATAATACCTCTGATACCTCTATGAGCATTCTCTGGGAAGCACTAAAAGCAACAATCAGAGGGAAAATCATTAGTCATGCTGCCCACAGAAAGAAGTTAAAAGAACAAAAATTCACTGAACTGGAAAAACTATTATAAAACAAAGAAAATCAGTTTTTTAAAACTACTAAACCTAATCCTAATTCAAAGCTCCATCTCGAAATCTTACAACTAAGAATAAAAATCAGCAAACTTATATCCTGGAAAGCTGAGTTAGCCCTCTTCAGACTTAAATATAACTATTGGGAGCAAGGCAATACATGTGGGAAGTTGCTTTTGTATCAGCTCAAAGCTCAGCAGATGGATAGACACATTGCTGGCTTGAAAGATCATCTAGGCCAAACTTATGCCGATAGTTCCTCTATTAACTACATCATGAGATCCTTCTATCAATATCTATACTCTCAACAATGTTCTATGCAAGATAGGCAAATACAACTCTTTTTGGATAGCTTGCAACTTCCACATCTTTCTGATCAGGAGATGCAAGTTTAGATGAACCCTTCACTCTTCCAGAGATTCAGAAAGTGTTGTCCTCTTTAAAACCTGGTAAATCTCCAGGGGGAAATGGCTTCCCTGAAGCATTCTATAAATTGCTCTCAGATACTCTCTGTCCTCTGCTTTATAATGTATTTCTGTGTAAGGTTTGCATTGTGTTTGCAAAAGACTTCCACTCAAGCCTTCAGATTTCTTCTAAGAGTTTATTGCGGTTATTCATCTTCACATACAAGTTCATTTCATTTCATCAATAGTAGTGCTGCTTATTCAGTTTACATGCAGTGCTTATATATAAAACTGGTATCTTGAAAAAGTCACCACCCCAGTATAAACCAATCATAAAACAAAGAACATGTCTATTTTAAGCTGTGATGTACCTTTTTGCTCCAAAACAGGTTATTTGTAGACTGTGTGACTTTACAACAGGTTATTTATAGGCTATGTAGCTTGAAAACATGTTATTCATAAATGTGGCTTCACAACAGATTATTTGTAGACTGTGGTGCTGGACAACATGCTATTCATAAACTGGGTTGCACAACATTCTCTTTGTTATCCATCTTTTGGTGTTAAATGTTGTGAAATGTTATACTACACCTTTAATGTTACACTACAATTAAATGTTACACTACAAGCCCCTCTTTGTGACTCTCTGTCCTTGGAGATCGCACAAGATGTTGTGGCCATTGTAACATATGTATTTGTTTGAACATCTGTCTCATCTTACGATACAAGAACACTTGTACCATAACAAGTAAAGAGATTACTGCAATACCGCATATTACCACTATTAGAGTTGGATGAGTACCCAAAACAGCAGAGCCCCAATCCCACCAGGATATAACAGGTATATAAGACGACTGCTTCTCTACCTCTACAGCAGAGGTCTTTTATGAGAAAATAAGTTCTTCAGTTTGTTGATGATACAACAAGGCACCAAGTGTCAATTTATTAATTTTGAGTAATACGAAATGAGGTGGAGTTGCCAAATCGGTAAGTAAATCTATGGCCATACTGTAACTATCAATATGGGTAACATTTGTTTGGCTATAGGCAGGACATTCCCGGAGGGTCCAATTTGCAACCCACTAGGTCTTGTCACTACACCCCCATACATTCCAAGGTTGACCTGCGATTAAACACCATGATTGGTTCCATCTCATAGCATGGCGGTATTCATTTGCAGATGTTAGTTTAAATTTACGTTGTTTAGAAAACTATGGGTTGGTTGATGTCTCCTCCCCACATATTAAGGTTTCATGTTCTTGAACACGCTGTTGCTTGGGTAAGACAACATATTCATTGTGTACTGTGATAATAGTATCACCTGGTATTTGGAGTCTCATGATTTGGTCATGTATTAATACTCTCAAATTACTTATTTGCCAATATATTTTTGGTAGTTCAAAACCTACAGGTGTTATCACTAGTGTGGGAATCACATGTTGCAGCACTTGTGCATATTGATTTGGTAAATTCCATTCTTTTATCATAGCTAAGGGTGGTAAGATGACAGTGAGATGATCCAATAATCTAGTTACATTGGTCTCAACTATCCCTAAAAGTAACCTATTTGTTTCAATTCTATTGAATTCATTGACTAGATAAGCATGTGCTTCAGCAGCTAATTATGAGCAAGTCAATTCTATATAGCTGTCTTTAAACATATTAGAAAGTGAGTTATTTAAAAGACTTACTATTTTAGCAATAATTCAAAAGTTCTGTAAGGTTTCTCTAAATGCAAACCAATCAGTTTCTTCGTTATCAGCCACTAATTTCACAGTAGCTGATAATGATGCAGTAGCAATATCTTTTAAAATCATTTCTAAAGAGTGAATACGACCCTTTAAAACCATAGAATAATACCATTAGCAATTCCTAATCCTGAGCCTAACCAGCCCCACACGTCTCTTTTATGACGAGATAAGCCTGGCGATCCTTCTGCAGGATTTTGAAATGACCACAATTTGTGTCTATCATGGTACTGACTCAACGTATTATTATAATATTGTTGCCACAATAATACCAAAGCCCGATCTCTCCATCGAAGCAGTAATCATGGAAAAGGCAAATGTAGCAAAACATTATAATACTCTAACTTACATGTATAATACAGAGGATATACATTTTGTGTCAAAATAATACCATCTGATGGGGGCAAGAATTTTTGCCCTGATATACTTTGCTCCTGATACACTATAGTCCATGCAGCAAAATTGTGCCATGCTGTTTGAGTAACATTACATGCCATACCAGGCCATCATGCACTGCTAGTATAAGTTAACAAAGAATATTTATTTGCTAGTGGCAATACTGTGAAAAATTGCTTTAGTCCTGCTGTATAGTTTGTACAATAGATGTATCATATAAAAAATGCCACATTTTGTGTCTTGAACCAGTATAAGATATATTTAACAATGTAATATTAAGTGAATAATGTAACATGTCCTTCAGTTTTATTCAAAATACATCTTTTTCCTCTTTCATTAAATTCATAGTATCCCCCAAAGTGGAGCAGATATAGATCCCTTTCTAGATTGTGGTGTTCACCACACACATTGCCACGCCAGGCCAGACTTCTGGTGAGCATCCTCAAGTCTCATTTTGACATTGTCCATAACAAATAAAGTACCATTTCATAAGAAGATATCCAATGTGTTCATGTCATTCTCCCAACAATACTTGGATACCTCATGCAGAATGATTGGCATATGTCCTGCTATATAAACTGTTCCATATGTGCCCTGGGCATCCATACTTGTCAGAAGTTACCAGGGTCAGTAAGGTACTGCACAGGATAAGTACAGGATACATCATTGTACTTCACCTATTGGGAGAAACAGAGCAGTATCAGTTTTTTATAATTTAAAGGCTGATACAATTTATATTGGTCCACATGGACCCATTTGGTCTCTGTAGACTCTTGTCGGATTCGACGGACCTGAATGATCCATGGCCCCAAAACATCAATAGGGCCCCATCCAATTAGCATCCCATGGTCCCTTCTGACCAAAGTTTTTCACCATGATGTGATGACCCTGTTAAATGTGCAGTATCACTTTTTCATCATGTCTCTTGTTTGTTTTTCCAGTGAGTCTGTGCCATATTTCTGGCAGCATGGGGCAAATACAGAGCTAACTGCTTCTGTATTTGTTGTACAAAAATACATCAGTTTTGATGTGGTCTAACACAGGTGTTGATAAATCTGGATCTAAAGGATAATACAGCTGCATATCCTGTCCAGTCATCAATTGATATGGGCTACGGCCAGTACTTTTGTTTTCTGTACCTCTAATACCCATTAGGATTCCTGGTAAGTGTGTCACCCACCCTTTACCAGTATTCAACACTGCCTTTTTCAGTGCATTTTTTAGAGTGCGATTTAACTTTTCTACCATTCCTGAAGATTGTAAATAGTAGGGTAAATGCAAATGTTGAGTGATACCAAAGATATCACACAAAGCTGTCATTATTTTCACTGTAAAGTGAGTCCCTCTATCACTTTCAAGGACTCTGGGAAAACCCCAACGTGAGAACACTTGTTCCCACAATGCTTTTGCAGTAGCTTGTGTGCTATCATTTCTAACTGGTAGTGCTTCTACCCATTGGGAAAATATATCAACAATGACTAGTAAATATTGGAACTCCCCTTTTGCAGTAGGCAAGGGCCCCACATAATCAGTCTGTAAGCTGGACCAAGGACCATCCACCAGGGGGATACCCCTAATGGAACCCTTTTTCCAGGCACTGGAAGATTCATCTGTGCACAGATGAGACAAGCCTCCAGGCATTGTTTGACATATTTTCTCATTTTTGGCCACCGATATTTTTATGCCAATATTTTACATGTTTTGTGGAGTCCATAATGACCTCCAATACGATGATTGTCCATGATAATATTTTTTTTTAAATGAAGTGGGTGGGATCCACTTCCTAAACCCTGATTGTCGTTCCCATATTACCATATCTTCACATATGGTAACATGTTTGGTTGCACACTGTCCAGTGTCTTTCCATTGGTTCCAACAACCCATTATCCAAGAATCTGTATCTTGGACAGGCCCCAAACATGGGAGTTGTGAGACAGCAGCTATCCATTTAATATAGTGTTTATCAAATTCGTCCATCTCCCAAAATTGTGTAGAATCACCTCCTAGAGGGTCTACCCATAAGTTTGTTTGTTGGGCTGCCACTTGAGCCAAATTATCTACCAAAATATTGTTTAGTTCATGAATATCTTTTTGATTCTTTTGATGAGCCCTTACTTTACAAATAGCAATTCTCAGTGGCGTTTGAGATCCTATATCCCATATATCTTGTAATATGGGCGCAAAAGCCACGGGTACACAGATGGCTGTTCACCGTCCTCTTTTCATCCAAATAGGAAGAAAATCTAACAAGGAATTGGCAATAAAAGCACAGTCTGAGAAGACATTAATGGCTTCCTGTGGATACACCGTAATAGCTCCATGTACTGCCTCCAATTCCGCTCATATGGCAAAAAAACGATAACGGACATTGCACTAATATTTCCTGATTTGTTTCAGGAGTCCAAATAGCATATCTGGTATGGAAATGGCCATCATCCCAAATGTGTTAGCCATCCACATACACATCAATACCCATAAAATTAGGTTCAGCAGCAAAAATTGGTTTATATTCAATACCCACAATTTCCCCACAGTCATGCGCATCTCCCTCCCATGTCATTAACTCTACTAACATAGGGGAGGTACATTTCTCCACAGTGATATTTTTCCCTTGTAGGGCCAATGCCCATTTCAGCAGTCTCTGAAAGGAAACTCCCCTTACATCCCTTTCTAAGATAAATTTTACAGGTGTGTGTGAGGTTTGTAGAATAATGTGATTAAAACCCACAATATGTTTGGTAGCTTGTAACGCCCAATATACAGCTAATAAGTGTTTTATACATTCTTCATAGGTTTTCTCTACTGGAGTTAATACCCGGGAAAAAATATCCTACTGGACATAAAGTTTCTGATCACTTTTGTAACAGTACTGTGTTGATCACTTGATCAGTGGTATGTATCTGTATAACAAGATCTGATGACTCAGAAGGGCTAATGATGGCAGGAGCCATCATTGTTTGTTTAAAAGCCATAAAAGCTGTTACAAGAAAAAAATCATAGAAAAAAAATTCTTTTTAAGATAGTTGACATGTGAGATTTAAATAAATCTTGATTACTTATTTTCTATTTTTTTTTTTGACAGTAAATCAGTTTCCATGTCAGAGTGAAAAAATTCACTTGTACAGCTTAAAATACAGCAGGACCTGTAAATAATATTGTTCCTTATAAGAGAATCACAAAGATATTAAATCCTTACAAAATAATGTGCTCAACTTAGATTAAACATGGAAGGTCAAGTTGTGTTGCAAAAGATCTCCAATTTCAACAAGGTGAAAATTATAGTATTTTTATTACTGTTTTGATAGCTTTTTGCTCAGTTGAAGACTCAGTTAGATAAAAGGAGGTAGTTATTCTGCCTTAACTCTAAGGAGAGTTGACACTGCAACTGTGCCTTTGCTTGTAATGTATACAAGGACTGTTTTTTATATGAGAGGTCCTGGGCGTGTTCCTGATTGGCATGATATAATCTCTTTAATTAATTGCCTAATGGAGTTATCCCATCCACCATGCCCCATCCAGTGCTGCATGTCCACCACATCTGCAGCTGCACTCACATATTTGTGTGCATGTCAGTTAAACAAACCATCTATCTGAAAGACAGAAAGTTTGCAGATAGGGTGCCAACACTGCAAGCCAGAACATGTCATTGGATGAAACATAAAAAATCCACACATTAAAATCCAGGATGACACATTTAACACTATGCCACTAACAAGGATTAACCTGGAATAAAGAAACCAAGAGTCTCTCAACTAAAGAAAACAATCATGGGCTTCATGTGAACAAAGCCACGTGAATAAAAGATAGACTTCACTCCGGCATCATTATAGTTAATGAAGCTGATATCATGAAACCATAACATTCATTACTGAATACAGTAATGTTTTTTGCAATTATTTTTCTAAACATTCTCCAAGTAAGTAATAACAGACATACAGAGAACAGTGTGACCTTGGGTACTACATAACAAGATATGGTGTACTACAATCAAATGTAGTGCTTCTTCTAAAATGAATAGCAAGGAACAGCTGTAATTGCCTAGCCAATTCATTAATTTGAGCCTGACTTTGTTTACTTACAAATCTGAGATTCTCTTTTAACTGATTATTCTTAATTTTTAAACCACAAACTTCCCCTTGTGCCACATTTAATTTACACTCTATTTCTTTGGTATCAGTGGCACATTTTTGCAGCTCCTTCTCTCCTTTTCCTCCATACCTTTAATTTCGGCAACTCTTTTTGCTGAAGGACTACACCTTCATTGCATTACTTTTCTAACATCTGCCTCTTCATGTTACACATCCCAGCTGTTATTTCACACTGATATTGTACATACATTTGACAGATGTTGGCTAACTTTGTTTCTACAAATTTAACTTTCTCATTTCTGTCCGTACATTGCTTAGTAAAGCATTGATACACATCTTCCTGTTGTTCAGGAGAGTGATACGGACCTTCCTTTAAATGAGTTAATAAATATTTACGTAAAATGGTATCCATACTTACATCTATCTTGGCTGGCAAATCACGTCTTACTTCACACCAGTCCTCCTGAGCCCCTTATTCGACTCCCTTCTGTACTTGATTGATCAGGTCAGGTGCAGTAAGGTGTTCCCCGCAGCTTGGTCTATTCGGTTCTTTTGATGTCATCAGCAACCATATAGACTGTCATCAGACATTTGAGTCATGGCACCAATTGTAAGGTGTGCATTGTGTTTGCAAAAGAATTTCACTCGAGCCTTCAGATTTCTTCTAAGAGTTCATTACGGTTATTCATCTTCTCATACAAGTTAATTTAATTTCATCAGTAGTGGTGCTGCTTATTCAGTTTACATGCAGTGCTTATATATAAAACTGTTATCTTGAAAAAGTCAACACCCCAGTATAAACCAATCATAAAACAAAGAACATGTCTATTTTAAGCTGTGATGTACCTTTTTGCTCCAAAACAGGCTATTTGTAGACTGTGTGGCTTTACAACAGGTTATTTATAGACTGTGTAGCTTGAAAACATGTCATTCATAAATGTGGCTTCACAACAGGTTATTTATAGACTGTGGTGCTGGACAACATGTTATTCATAAACTGGGTTGCACAACCTTCTCTTTGTTACCCATCATTTGGTGTTAAATTTTGTGAAATGTTATACTACACCTTTAATGTTACACTACACCTTTAATGTTACACTACAATTGAATGTAACACTACATTCTGGAAGTGACAAAAAAAAGGTAAACTTCCTCCTACATGACCGAAGCTATCATCACTGTTCTACCTAAAAGGAAAAAAGATCCACCTTTCCCATCCAGCTATAGACCGATTTCATTGCTTAATACAGATGGCAAAAATCTTCGCAAAACTCTTAACCTTTTGTTTAGAGCCATTAATCGCGAAGCTAGTCCACAGCTCCCAAGCCAACTTTATTAAGAACAGATCCAGCTCTGATCATCTTCGTTCATTTTTTAACTTACTACATAAAGCTAAAATTCTTAAGTCTCCTGCAGCTGCCATCGCTTTTGATTTTGAAAAAGCCTTTGATTCTTTAAATTGGAATTATTTATATCAAGTTTTATCCCAATTCGGTATCACTAGTAATTTTTGTGCCTGGATTAACCTACAATATACTTTACCTCTGCACAAAGTCTTACTAGTTCCATTCTTTCTCCATTGTTTCAACTGGCAAGAGGTACCAGGCAAGGCTGTCCCTTATCACTATCACTGTTCATCCCTGCCATGGAACCTCTATCTGCTTGCCTTCGACAATCTAGTATTATTAAAGGCATTCCTATTGGTAATTCTCATGACACCTCACTTTTTTATGTAGATGATCTCCTAATCTTACTAGAAAATCTTGAGGAAGCAGGACAACCATTAGTTAAGTTACTTAATGAATCTACCTCGTTTTCTGGTCTAGCTTTAAATTATAACAAATCTGAAACATTACCCTTAAATGACCATTGCAAATCCTTTATGAATACTCCCTTGGGCTTCCACTGGGCACCTCAAGGCCTCTCATATCTCAGCATCCAAATCACCCACAAGCTAGACAAAATATGGATGCAAATTTCTCCCCCTTGCTAGCTAATACTAAAACTACACTTGACAGATGGAAACTACTTAACCTCTCTTTCTTTCTTTTTTTTTTTTGTACGTTAGTTTTATGGACCTGCCAGACTTTGGTATATGCTACCTACCTTCAGACTAGCTCACTTGGTGTCAGCTTTAACCACCCACCTGAACGATCCACCAACAGGACATTGGGTTCAGGATCTCAACCTTCTTAGCCCCAGGGGAGAAGGCCAGGGATCCCTAGGGTAGAGATGGCAACATGGCCGGTGTTGGGCATGTGTAGCAACCACCCTGGAGGTTTTCCATCATCTCACCTGACTGGCAGGGGATTTTTTTCTTGCATGTCTGGTTGCCCCCAGGAGAGCAACGTGCAGTGACAGCTGCGCACGGCTTCGCTGCAGGTGTCCACTGCTCTCCTCCCCTCACATCGGCTGATGTGCCTGTGTTACCCCTGATCTCCTTTGGGGGTCACCAGGACACCGAGCAGTCCCAGATCCCTCCCCATAGAGAGGAGAGCAGTCCTCTGGACACTCCATCCTCCCTTCCCCTGGCAACCCATGACCACCTGAGTCTGTCACCAAACCCGGATCACTGTCATGGCACAAGGTGTGGCATCCAGCGCCTCAACCCTCAGTGCCACCGGGCAGGCTTTTAACCTCTCCTTCAATGGGAAATTCTCAGCCATTAAAATGTCCGTTTCTCCCAAAATATTGTATCTCTTTGCTAATATTCCCTTAATTCTCCCCTCCAACTTTTTAGTCAAACTTGACAAGCTAATCAGCAATTTCATGTGGGAGGGCAAAGCTCCAAGATTTAGCCATAATAAACTTTGCTCACATTGGTCAAGAGGTGGTTTTGGGCTTCCTTGGTTCCAAGGCTACTTATGGGCTTTTTGAGCAGCTCAAACCATCAAATGGTTCTGCAAACCAACTGTCAAATCACAATTATGGGTTACTATAGAAGCCTCCCTATGTCCTGGTAATGTTCCCACCTCTCACATTTACAATACACCCCCAACTTAAAATACCATCCTACTACTGCAGCATTAATATTCTACTGGAAATTTACTCATAAACACTTCAAATCTAAACCAACACCCCTTGCTTATGCACCTATTTGGGATAACCAAGCCATCTCCCTTTAGAATCACCCAGTTTTTTGCTGCACCTGGAAAAACAGGGGTACATTCTTCCTGGTTGATATACTTGAAATGCATGACCTAAAACTTAAACCTTTTTCAGACCTTTATAACATTTGGAAACCTCCCAAACATGGCTTTTGGGTAAGCAATAGTAACCAACAGGGTGGGCTTTATTGTGAAATATGGACCGCCCAGGGGTGTAATGAGGCATAGCGCCACAGGCAGAGAGACTTATAGCCCCTGGAAGGTCCGGTATTTCCCAATAAAGCCCACCCTGGAGGGTATTATTGTGCTTAGAAAATGGGCACTGTAAAAAAAAAAAAAAAAAAAAAAAGTTAGATAACTAAATTGCCAATAAATAATTTTCAATAAGTTTTGTAATTAATAGTTCCTCTGTCTTCATCAGAACAATGGCTTTTTGTCCTACTTCAGACTCCATAGTTAGAATCCTGGTTGTATGCAGTTAACACCCCACAGCAGACTGTCTGACTTTGTTTTTGTTGCCCCCCACCATCGTCATGCCACAGTTTTGTTCACCCTCTACACCTTTTTCACTTAACAGGCTATATAATTTTATGTCCTGCTGCTTTTTTGTTTTCACACTGGAGTCAGGAGATGTTACTATTGGGAGATCGGAGGGCAGGTTGGGAGTGTGAGCATGGATGGGAGCCAGTTGTTCAGCCTGTATTTTTCAGTTTCCCGGTCCTCCGTGCCTGCTGTAACTTCCAGAACACAGTTATTTCTGTTTTTTTTTTTTGTTTTATGAGTTCCCGATCCTCGCTGTCTTCCATGAGGACTGGGAGCATGACAAGGATCATCCAGTTTATCCAGCAAGAGCGAGTGAGCCTGCATGAGATACCGAACCGGAGGAGCTATAAGTAAAACAAATCAGCATCAAGAATGAGATGCATGCTGTGGGCATGTTAGGAGGGGTTTCTATGCCGTGGCAATGTTTTCTTTTTTTTTTGGTCAGCTGGGGTGAATGAGGGCACAGTGCAGTGGTGAATGATCATACAATGGAGCTGGCATGCTTAATTGTTCGCTCCATAAGTGAGCAGAAAAAAAATGCATTATTCTCTAATCACTCTATATTTAAATATTGGGGTATGGGAGCCTGTTTGATTGATTAATTTTATGAAACTGGGTGACTGCTCTAACTTCTGTTGCATGTGGTGAGGGGAGTGGGGTCTGCTCACTCGCTAAGTGACCTAAAAACAATGGTGGTAGTTTGAAATTTTCCAAGGTGCTTTCACCCAATGAGGAAGCAGGGTGGGCACCAGGATATCAGAGAGGATGTAGGGCCAGTTGGGCTGGGACTTTTTATTTGGTGGGCATCTATTTAAAAATAGATGCCCACCTCAGCCATGTTGTCAGCCAATCAGCTTCCAGGATTTTCCTTTGCTATTTTCCAAAAGTATTTACAGCTTCTTACTGCTTGCAATTCTTATTTCCATGGTATGTCCAAACAATCCTTATATGATCAGCACATCTCATATTGGATTAATTCATCATCCAACCTGAACAGTATTATCTATAAAAATACATATGTCAATGGAGCCTCTCACTGTCCATGTTTGAGGAGCAAGAAGAGCATCACTGGCACTGCCTCCCACATGAACATGGCTAAGAGACCAAGACTGCAAGGAATTCCTCAGCCTTGACCTGGACCTGGATCTCAAACATCAACATGGCTAATGACTATGAGGAGATATGCCCAGAGAGGCAGTATAAACTGCTTATACAATACTTGACCATTTAATCCTCCCAGATGGGAGCAAATCACAAGAGTTCATTTGGCAGCATCGGGCCTTGATCAGTCAGGGTAGGGCTCTACCATTGACCCCCACGGTCACCTGATTGTCACCGCACTGGTCCTGCTGAGAGAGCTGTCTGCAACATAAGTCTCTCCACCAATTCAGATGAAACTGCCTCCAGGAAAGGTCAGTTGCTGGTTTGCCAGGCTGATTGTCTATTAAAATCACACAGTCTGATGAGATCCAAGTGGTACAGGGTAGCAAACAGCCATGGGACATTTCTAAAGATTTCTCAATGATTCTGATGGGTCCTCAATACAATCCTCTAGGACTTGTGCTTTTGAGTATTAATCAGCTTTACTGAGATCCTAGATGGGGATGAATCACCCAGGGCAGTGTTCCTCAGGCTAAGTCCATTCTGGTACTGCTGCTTGAGGTTTGCAGAACTCAGCTTCCTGTCTGACACCCTCTGCTCATATGGTCTGTAAATGTGCAGTTTCTACCAGCACCTTGTCTGGATTTTGAGACCATCCCTCAGCCAAGGATCTGTTTGCAGAGTCAATCTTACATACTTCCAGTATTACTGGGGATGTGGACAAGCCCCTAACAAGGAGATCAAAAAGCTTGAGCACATAGCAGATGTTTACACTGCATCCTCCCAGGCTGTCTCTCAGGAGAGTTATGACTTGATGATGGCCCACTATGGTCACTCCCTGATAGGAGTCCTGGATCATGTCACTTTGTAATTCCCTGCTAATGAGCAGGTGGCAGTGAAAGTGGTCTGAGACCAAGGTCAAGCTTTGGCAAAATGCCAGCTTCAGATAGCCTTGGATGTGCTGATTCTTGCACCTGTGCCATGGCAGTGGCCATCGCAATGTCTTGCAGTGCCTAGCTGATGATTATAGCAGACACTCAGCACAAGTTGGATGATATCCTCTTCCTGAGCACCTACTTCTCTTTGGCCTTGGGGTGGAAAGGGCATCTCACCAGAACTGAGCTCTGTGACCTTCTCTTAGAAGGACTGAAATGAGTAGAAGAAGAAAAGTTTTTTCAGTTTTTGTATTTTCCTTCTAGGCAGCCTAGGCAGCAGTAGCCTTAGTAGGAGCTATCTAAAGCTTTACATCCCAAGACCCCCTATTAAAGTCTCCAAAAAGGTCAGGTGTATGGGTAGTGATGCCCCACTAACAGCAAGCAATGATGCTGTCTCCAAAGCTATTGCCTAAGGATGGGTTGTTGGGTATCTACCTCCTACCTGCCCATTCCCTGCCCCAGATCTCAGTGGGGGTGGTGGTTGCACCACTTCTGGCACACTTGGTCCATAATTACCTCTGACAAGTGTGTTTTAAAAGTGATGGCTAGAAGGTTCTTGACTGGTGCTATCCTGACTTACTGACTTTCCATGCCAAGGGAGTCCGTGGAGTCATAGGACAAGCTGTATGCCTCAGGGAGGACCTTGCTCAGCTCCTCAAAAAATGAGCTCTAGCCTATGTCCCACTTCATGGTTGGTGAGGGCTTTGTGTTCAGGTATTTCTTGGTCCCAACATGGATGGGGGGTTTGACAACCCATGCAGGATCTCCACAATCTGAATCAGTTTCTCAGGAAGCACAAATACAGGATGGTCACATTGCACCAGATAATACCATGTCTGAAGCAAGGCATTTTCTACTTCCAGGACACTGAGAACATGTTCTTCCACATTTCTGTCCATCAGTCCCACTGGTGGTACCTTCTGCTCCTTGCTTAAGCTCTCTACTGGTTCCAGGCATGCCATTCAGCCTCTTCTCCATGCCCACAGCCTTGACCAAGTGCATGACAGTGGTGGCAGCATTCTTGTGGTGCTACGGGGTCAGAGTATACCCCTACCTGTATGACTGGCTGATTGCTTGACCATTCAAAAAGGCAGTAGAGTAGTTCATGAACCTAGCCCTCCAGATCTGGAGAGATCTAGGCCTTTTGGTCAAGCCAGTCAAGTCTGAAATGAACCTCTTGCAGGTGATTCACTTCATCAGGTCACAGCTAGACTTGAGTTCAGCCAAGTCTCAACTCCCTGTGGACCAGGTGCTGAATCTTACCTCCCTTGTCCAATTATGTGCTTACTCTCAAAATCACTTGATTAGTTTTGGTGGGGGACTCTCATAATGTTTGTTGCTGTTATTGAAAAATTAAAAAACTTTTTAGTGGACATTTTACTGCAGCACAGCAAGAGTTGTTTCTGCTGTACCCTGGTCTGTGAAATTGAGCTCACTTGAGTAAGTTTGTTTACATTTTGCATGAGTGCCAGCAATTTGATTTTAGATGCCCATGTGTTTGTATTTTTATCACTACAGTAAGCAGCATAGGTTAGTGGTATGCAGATTGGGCCAGACTAAATTGTGGGATTCTTTTGTTTTTTTTTCTTCCTTTGGTTGACCAGCACCCATTGGTCTGGACCCCTACACTCCCTCATCTGCTTCTCAGGACTTACCTCAACTCCAAGGCACCCTGATTTGCCCACCAGGGAATGGCCATCATGGGTACCCTGTTCCCTTGTGAAGACTCAGTCAATACATCAGAAGCCAGTGCCATGGTCAGTGGTGTGGGAATTGTGATGTGGGGTGGATGTCCTCTTGCCACAGTCAGACTTTTCCCCTTGATTTTCTCCCACCAGGGCATCGCACATGCAGAGATGTGTGCATGTGCTGGATGGACTCCAGCATCCTTCCACGCTGATCCGATGGCACTAGCTGCACCACTACCTTTTGTCACCCAGGGGTGGTAGTGCACTGATGGCCATGCACCCTCCATCCTGAGGTAGAAAGTATCTGCTTGGATGCTCCACTCATGTCCCCACTGGCTGGCCCTCTGACAGCCTATGCTCATTCCCAAACCTGAGTGGACAATGTTGTGAGCTGTAATACTACTGCTGCTCTGACATGCTCACCCACTTGATGGATTTTTTACAGTGTGGGTTCTGCAGGCATTAGACAGGGCCAGACATTAGATATAGCTTGACTTTTTTAAATTTTTCATTCTCTACCCCACAAAATGGTCATAAACCAGCTGGGTGACTCAGTGGTGAAGGACAAGCTGACCAGGTGGCTGGAACATTGACTCAGTAGAAGGACTCAGAGGGTGGTCATAAATGGGACTCGGAGGGTGGTCATAAATGGGGAATAGAGAGTTAAAGGATCTAGCACTCCAGTCCATAAGGAAGAATAACACCTTACATTGTAGGTGACTATTTTCTTCAGTTTTAATTTCCATTTAAAAAGTTACATAGGCACTGCAGAAAACATCAGCAGGAAGCACCACTGGAGCCCCAATGTTTCTCCTTATACTCCCTGGTGTTTTTTTTTTTTCAGGGGTGTCCCCATATGTTGGGCACCTTATATAGTTCACATTAAAGTAGAGATAGATATACCTCAAAAGGTTTGGAGCCTCTTAAAGGCTCAGATAAGGGGAAAAAAGTTCAGATGCTTATCTGATCCTTATCCTAACCTCTTACAATCTTATGCAGTGTTATTAAAAATTATATATAAGTCTGTGTACAGTACTGGAGAGACATACATCACCTTTATAATAATGGCCTGTAACTTCTTAAATAACTAAAAATGTTTCCATTCTAATACTCCCTAGTATTGTACTCAGTAAGGACATGCTGTAAGTAACATCAGCCTCTGTTGTGTTGCTGTTTTGCTTTGGACCCATCTGGAGTGCCACATTTCCCCCTTAAGGAAGATGCCATTTTGTGACATTGTTCCATGTCACTCTTAGAGTGCTTCACTGCAGTCTCAACATTTACATTTTAAAGAAAGAAAAGTTGTATGCTAGTATCTCATAGTTAGTTGTTGTGCTTTTTAAAACTTTATTTCTAAATTTATAATTTATGTAGTTTTTTATGCCTTTTTTTCCAGGTAACGTACTAACCAGTGTGTCCCCCTACAGCACTTTCAGGACTTGTACAGCACTGGTTTTTAAATAGTTTTTTTCTAATAACCCCCCCCCCCCAATTGCAGTGCCTCTGACTTTCCTTAACATCATTTCTAATTTTTTTTCTTTGCGGTATTCATGATGTTTTATTTAAATATTTGGATCATCCTCCTCCCTTGGTGTCCCCCTGCTATGTACAAGACTATGGTCTAAATATTTTTCACAATACCAGCGGTCCATTTGCAGAATTTAAAGCATTTGTCTGTATTGTTGCTGAACCTTTGAAGGTCTTTAAGGCCCCATACCTGCCCAAGAAAACTTCCTTTCTACTTCTCCTCCAGGTGAATGTTTTTCTTGGTGTCTCCATTCCTCTCACTGTTACGTACATGACTTGTTGTGGTGTCACTGTTACATACATGAGTTTTTATGAAAAAAACAGCTTTTAAATAAAATACATCAAATAATTAGGACAATAAGTGGTGTCTAACTTTTCAGCCAAGGTTTAAATTGCTGATTAAGAAAAAAAGAGCTGTAAAACAAACAGATTTGGTCAGCAGGTAAACTTTGTCACCTCTGGAGAAAATGCAGTCAAAAGTAAATGTTTAAACATAACTATGGTTGCATTATGTACTTCAACACAAGTGTTTCTTGTATCAGGACTATATCAGATAGTTACACTGATATTGTTGCTTTTGTTGGGTGGCTGTTAACCATGTGACTTGATTTGGTGTCACTGTTACGAACATGACTTGTTATGGTGTCACTGTTACATACATGACTTCTTATGAAAAAATGTTTTTGAATCAATTGCACTGAATAATTAGGAAACTCAGTGGTGTCTAACTTATACACAAAGGTTCATATAGCTGATTAAAAAAAAAAGAACTGTAAAAACAAACAGATGCAATCAGCAGGTAAACTTTGACACATCCAGTGAAAATGCATTCAAAAGTAAATGTTTAAGCAATAAGGCACGACACGGTGTGTCTTATTGTATTATAACATCACTCCTGGGGTGGGTTGCCTTCCACCACCCCAGGAGTGACGTTATTACACAGTAACACACTCCCTGGAGTGGCACTGCTATTATAATATAATGGCTCATTTTAAAATAATATTAAAAGTTAAAAACAAAAACTTTTTTTGTAATATTTGTATTTGTTTTTTTTTGTATGAGAGGCATATTTTGGAAATAAAAGAAAAAGTAGTCCAGCATGTGGTGCTGCTGCTAATACTGTGCCTTTCTTGTGCATGGTCACCCCTTCCCCCAAAAGGCACTCATCATTTGGTAACTTTTGGTGAAGTATAACATTTCATGAGTGTGCTCCTGCTTCTTGTCTTGGGAGCAGTTGACAATGTGTTTTTTTTAGTTTTGTTAGCTGTGTGAGAAAGACATGGACCATAAAAAAAAAAAACAGAGAAGCCGAACGGTAACTTCCAGTTTCCTGCTCCACTCTGTAACAGGACATCACTTGGAACCTGTAAGTTACAGGTCTTTTTTTCTTTTTATTTTGGTGAACTGCTCTTTTGGAAAAGTCAAAGTTTGTGGGTTTGCTGAGAAGCTGGCAAGGTTTTCAAATGTAATTGCCAGTACATTTGAATTTTCTTGAAATGGCCCAGCACGTGCAGTTTCACAGTCTGAGGCAGCTACAGTGAAGTAAAAGCAGGACAGCTGTCGTTTTTTTTTTCTGATTGTTATGGCTTTTGTTTACTTGGTTCAAGGAGTGAGACAGTCAGGCAGGGAACGTGGGTTGGTCTGTGGGTGTGGGTATGGGTGTGTTGGGGTGGTGAGTGGGGCTAAGCTATGATGGCTTCAGGGACTGTTGGCTTCCCAGTGGCTTGTGTGGGCAAGGAGGGATTTGTTTCCCTGTTCTCCGATCACTTGTGTGCCTGGATTTTATACAGTGATGTTATAGTTCAATGACATCACTGTGTCAGGCACACACACTGACCAATCATGATAGGGGAATATTTCTTGCCATTGTATAATTAAAGATAACTATGGTTGCTTTATTTATATTAAGTATTTATTATAGTAGGACTTTGTTGGATAGTTACATTTATATTATTGCTTTTTGGGGTCCCTGTTAACCACATGACTTGATGTGGTGTCACTGTTATGTACATGACTTGTTGTGGTGTCACTGTTATGTACATGACTTCTTATGCAAAAAAACTGCTTTTGAATAAATTGCACTGAATAATTAGGAAACTAAGTGGTGTCTAACTTATCCACCAAGGTTCACATAGCAGATTAAAAAAAGGGACTGTAAAAACAAATGGATACAATCAGCATCAAAACTTTGACATGTCCTATTTTCACAGCAGTGGTGCCCAAAGTTAAATTGTGGCGTAATTACAATCAGGTAATGCTTAGAATAAAATAGTGAAATGTTGTATACTATGGTACCAAAATAGCTTCAATAACCATACTAATTTGGAAAAAGACTAAAAGAAATTTAAACTGAAAATTCAACAGAAGGGACACCATGTTACGTACATTACCTGATCAATGCGCTAACTTAAAGACTCATTTTATTATACTGTACTTCCAGATGATGAACTGTCTTTTTATTTAGTATTACATAATCTCCATATGCACCCAATAAAAACATAGAAACATAGACTTTGACGGCAGATAAGGACCGCTTGGCCCACCTAGTCTGCCCATTTCCCTACCTAGAGGATAAGCTGCAAATCCTATTTAACCAACAGTCTAGTTCTTCCTACCCACCACAAAAATTGCCTTATGTCTGTCCCATGCATTCTTGAATTCTCCCACAGTTTTAGACCCCACAACCTCCTCGGGAAGGCTGTTCCATGCATCCACCTCCCTCTCTGTGAAAAAATACTCCCTCACATTGCCCCTGAGCCTTCCCCCTCTATCTCCAAATTGTGTCCCCTTGTTCTTGCACATCTCTTTTTCTGAAAAATGCTACCGTCTTGGACTTTGTTGATTCCACTGAGGTACTTAAAAGTTTCTATCATGTCCCCCTCTCCCTCCATTCTTCAAGGGTATACATATTAAGCTCCTTTAGTCTCTCCTCGTATGGCTTCTCTTGCAGACCCTGCACCATTTTAGTTGCCCTCCTCTGAACTGCCTCCATCCTGTCTATGTCCTTGTGGAAATTGGGTCTCCAGAACTGGACACAGTACTCCAGATGGGGTCTCACCAACTGTCTGTACAGGGGGATAACAACTTCTTGTTTTCTACTGGTGATGCCTCTCCCCATACATCCCAGTACCCCCCTAGCCCTCCCTACCGCCTTCTCACATTGCTTGTCAACCTTAAGGTCATCTGATATGATTACCCCCAGGTCCCTTTCCATTTTTGTTGTTGTTACTACCTACCATTGTGTAATCTTCCCCAGGTTCTTGTTTCCCAGGTGCATTATTTTGCACTTCTTGCATTGAATCCAAGCTGCCATACTTCTTACCATTCCTCCAACCTTGCCAAGTCCCTTCTCATCCTTTCCACACAACAATGTAACAATGATATAGTTATGGGATTTAACTAAAAAAAAATTAGGACATGCATGCCACACTTTGTCTCTCTCCTTATATATATACATATATATATATATATATATATATATAAACTTTTGTCTAGCAACCCCCCTTCCTATCCCTGATCAATCCAATGTAATAAAAACACTAAAGCTCATTGTTCAATTTTGCTGGTGTCTAGTGACCCCCTTCCTAACCCTGATCATCTGCAACTAAAATAAAGTGCCCCATGTTCCTTCCCTGGTGTCCAGTGGACCCTCACCCCCAGTTTTCCATTTACCTGGTGTTTACATTATAGGGTATAAATCAAGGATAAGGAGGGGGTCCACCTGACATCAGGGATAACCTGGGGCTGGAGGGTCCACTAGACACCAGGGAAAAGGAAAACTTAAACTTTTCCAAACCAATCTGAACAGCCAAAAGTGTTCAGAAGCTGTTTGTTCAGCTTGTTTATGTCAGTTAGGATTTTGGCTGAACTGGTTCACCCATCCCTATTTGAAAGGAATACCACAAATGGCTACAGGAAGAACTAACAAAGGAATTAAAAAATAAATCGGAGGAGCAAGATTTAGAAATGTTCACTGGCTCAGCTGAATGTGGGAATTTACAACATAATGTGGAGCAAGATCTAGAAAAGTTGAACATAAAATAAAATCAGGTAAACAGAGGAAGTTTAGAGAGTTGAAAAATTAACATTCAAATAACATAGCATTCAAATGTGCACAAAACAAAATCATTTCTTACAAAATGTGGTAATACCCAACACAGTAATATTGATTCTGGATATTCAGTCAGTCAACAATTTGTTTGGGGAGAGGATTCTTACCCTTACCTCTCCCCTCTGAGGCTGAGATGTAGTCCAAGAAATCTGCCAAGAAGAGGAGAACAAGAAGTTGCAGACGGAGGAATGAGAACAAACAAGTGCAGCTACAAAAACAGACAGACAGAACAAGCAGGTGCAGTTCAACAAGAGAGGTTAACACCACTAACAGCAACAGGGTTTTTAAATGTGAAACAGAGTGCAATGAACTGTGATATATAAAAGCCACTTAATTGGGACATGGTTAATGGGGACATTTCCTGGGTGACTGATTTTGTCCCCAAGGGAAATCTGTGTGTGGCTCACCAGCAGCAGATGAAATGGGTGCTTTGTGGCTCTGAGACAATTCCTGTGCACCCTGACCCAGATTACAGTTCTAGAGAGGATGGGGAAGTGAAGACACAGGTGGCTGTGAATGAACTTCTTGTGCAAAACCTTAGGGCTCCTACGGTGCTCCCATCTGATATTTGCTGCTGTGTCTATGTGGCTTTTTAAATGGAAATTGAAGCTAAATAAAGATTCAGAAGATTCACCCAAAGTGTAATGTGTTCTTCTGCTATACAGACTGGTGTACTGGAGCCTTATTCCATAATAGTGTGGTGCTGGAGGCCCTGGATTCCATAGCTCCTGTCTGAGTTTGCCCCTCCCTCTTCATCCTCGGTCTCCTTGGTTTGATGGGACATTGAGGGAGTTGAGGAGAGTGGGGTGAAGGTTAGAATATTGTTGGTGGAAATCTGGCCTGGAGGAGGACAGACTTAGGTTGATCACCCATTATTTGGACTATCAATCAGAAATCTCCTGTAAGAAGGCAGAGTTCCTGTCCAGGGAGATACTGCAGCAAGAAACCAACCTGCTCACCTCTTTTGGACCGTGGACAGGCTGTGCAATCCAGCCTGTCTCTGGGGCTGGAGAGCTTTTTCACAATCTAAGTGTGAAAAGTTTGCTCAATTTTTTGCAGATAAGGTGTCATCCATCAGGTCGGAGATCTGTTCAACTCATTCAAATGAGTATAGCGGAGGTCGATGCGAGGACGCAGACACCAGGTCTGTCTGGATGGATTTTGACCAGCCAGCAATCATGGATATCATGAAGATTGTCTAGGGCTTGCGACCGATGTACTGTAGTTTGGATCCAAGTCCAACATGCCTCCTTCTGCGGTGCAAAGATGTCATCGGTCCGATCCTCGCCAAGATAGTCTGGTGTTTTCTGGATCAAGGGGTGTTCCTGGATCCATTGAAGGAGGCAGTGGTGACTCCCCTTTTAAAAAAAAAAAAAAAAAGTCCAGTGACCCAGACTGTCTTGAGAACTACAGACCGGTCTCTGACCTGCCCTTTTTGGGCAAGGTTATTGAGAAGACAGTCACATTGCAGCTTGAGAACTTTCTTACCACCAATGAAATCTATGATCCTCTCCAGTCTGGTTTCAAGAAGAGGCACAGTACTGAGACAGTGTTAGTTCGGATGATGAATGATCTCCTAATAGCGAGGGATTGGAGGAGTCCTTTGATCTTGGTCCTCCTTGATCTCTCTGCAACATTTGACACTGTGGATCATGAGTTATTGTTGGAATGCCTGCAGCTAATCTGTGGACTGTCAGAGACAGTCATCAGATGGTTCCATTCTTTTCTCATGGGCAGGTCTCAGGGGGTGGTGTCAGGAATTTTTTCCTCTGCCCCTTTGCCCTACCTTGTGGGGTTCCGCAGGGTTCCGTACTGTACCCCATGCTGTTCACAGTGTATATGCTGCCATTGGGAGACATTATAAGGCAGTTTGGGCTGAGTTTTCACTGCTATGCAGATAATACTCAGCTCTACACGTCCTTTGAACCCAAACAGAGTAGTGTGGTCTTGGTATATAACAACTGCCTCACTGAGATTCAAAATTGGATGAGTGCTAACTGTTTGAAACTAAATCTGGATAAGACTGAGGTGTTGGTGGTAGACCCAGGTCACCGGTTAGAGAAGCTGACTCCTGGGCAACCGTCCAGCCTGGTGCTGGGGGGTGACCACTTGAGACCTTCTGAAAGGGTGCAGAATCTGGGGATTGTACTTGACAGTGAACTGACGCTTAAAGCACAGTTGTCAGCAATTGTCAAGTCCTTGATTTTCCATCTGAGGAACATCACCCTGATAAAGTACCTTGTTCCGCCCGATGACCTTCCTGTATTGGTTCACGCCTTTGTTTCCTCTTGTCTTGACTACTGCAATGCTCTATAACTAGGGATACCAGGGGTGGATCTCCATTGCCTGTAGCTGGTGCCAAATGCAGCGGCCAGGCTGTTGACAGGGCAGTCAAGATCTTACCATGTCATGCCTGTGCTGCGCGAATTTCACTGACTGCTGGTGCAGTGGAGGATTACTTTCTAGGTCACATTGCTGACCTATAAAACCCCTGCATGGACAGGGACTGGGTTACTTGTAAGACCTCCTTCTGCCTTACCTCCCCCTCCATCCTCTGTGCTCCACCAATGAGGAATTGCTAGTGGTTCCCAGGGTCCATCTTCAGACATCAGGCTTTTGCTTTTGTAACTCCAACCCTGTGAAATTCTCTATCTTATCGGATTAGAGAGTGCCTGTCCACCGAGATGTTTAAATCCTCTTTAAAAACATATTTATCTGGCCTAGCATTTGGGGAGAATGTTTAGTCTTATTTCTGCTACCTTTTAATTCTGTGTGTTTTAACTGTTTACTGGTTATTTTAATATTGTATACACGCTTTGATTTCAGAAAAGCACTTTAAAAATAAAATATGATTTGATTTGATTTGATCCTTTGATTGTCTGTTTTGTTTTTGGATTGATAAGCACCATGCCATAGCCAGCGAGCCTTACATCTGGCTTACAAAAAGGGGCAGATCCTCTAACAAACACTGTTGATTGACTGACTGAATCCCCAGAGCTGATTTTACTTTGTTAGGTATTATCACATTTGTAAAGGCATGATTTGGGGCTTTTTATTCCACTTGAATGCCTTATTGTTTAAAAAATATTTTTCATCCCCTATAAACTTCTTCTCTTTACATGAGTTTATTTTTAGGCCTAAATTTTGTAAATCTTGTACCAATTTACATGTATATTCCCAAATTCAGGTGAGTTAACCTGTGTGACTTTTTATTTGGAAATTGAAATTGAAGATTCAGAAGATTCACCCACAGTGTATGGTGCTCTGTACAAATGGGAGTGCTGGATCCTGTGACTCTGCTGTGCTCTTGGATTTACAAGCAACATACCACAGCCAGTGGCACTTACATCTGTATCATGAATGGGAAGTACTCAGTGCTCAGAAATGTTACACGTAGGGTTGCACAAGGATCAGTCCTAGGACCAGTACTAAGCAACATATCTATGATATGGGAGAAAATCTGATCAGTCTCTTTGCAGATGACACTAAGATCTGTGGCAGAATGGCATGAAAAGGGATATGGAAAGAACAGAGAGGTGGTCCAGGATATGACAGTGTAAATTTAATGATAATAAGTTCAAGCATTTTACTTTTGCCCCTTGGTAATAAAATCCCCTAAAACAAAGTATTGGATGGGAGAGGAAAATGATGGATCAGACCTCTGAGAAAACAGACTTCAGATTCAGAGTTCAAGAACAAGGGACAATGATGTGGAAATAGAAGGGACAAACATAGGGGTAACGTGAGAAAGTCTTTTTTCATGGAAAGGGTGGTAGATCCATGAAACAGCCTCCCAGCAGAGGTTGTAAGGACAAAAATGGTAGGTCAATTCAAAAACGTAAGAGACTGACATAAAGGAACTCTAGCAATAGGAAGAGAGATTAGGCCACAGATCATTTAGGATCTGTGTATAAGAAACAGATAGAGAAAACAGAGTAAGTGGGCCAAGTGGTCCTTGAGTAGGTGGGCCAAGTGGTCTTTATCTGTCATCAAATTATATGCTTCTGTGTTTCTGTTCATTGTCCCAGATTCCCCCCTTTTCCCTCACAAAAGACAGAGACCATTGTATGTTGCTGTGCTCAGATTGGCGATTAATTTATTATATATCATAATTCTATTTTCCATCTCATCACCTTTTATTATAGTTTCTTTTACAATTGTATTTTATTGCATTCATATATCAATCTCTGATCATCCCTCTCTTCCTCTTCTCACTCCTCGAGGTGAAAACCTGGGTGCCTTCTTCTTCTCTTTTTCTGTTAGGTAACGGTGAGAACCGAGACCGCTTTTCCTCCTTCAGCTTCTTCTTCTTTTCATCCTATTCCTTTTTCTTTCCCCCTCCCCTCCTCGCCCCCTTTTCCCCCCTCCTCTCTGCCATCCACCTTTGGCAGTCTATAAACCGTCCTACCAGACCTTACTGTCATCCACCTTTGACAGCCCAAATACAGTCTCTTTTTGACTGTCTTCTCCTCATGTTTTATAGTTTTTGGGTGGGTGGAAGGGATCAAAACTGCAGCAAAAAGTGGCTGAACCACTCCTGTGCTGCCCATTATGTACCTCCCTTAGCCCCTCCCCTTCCTCTTTCCTGCCTAGTGTACTGTTTTTCAACCCCTCCCCTTCCCTTCCCCCCTCCCCTTCTGAGCACACTGTCTTCAGCTTGAGGGAAGGGGTGCACCAGGACAACTTGGTCCGCCCCATAAAGGGCAAACTCCATTATCAGTGATGGACTTTATTCTAGCGCCCAGTGCAACAAAACCATTTTTAAAAGTGACAGGATGCTGGCTTGCATAGGAAGAGGGTTTTCCAGTCGAAGGAGGGAGGTGACATTGCCCCTGCACAGATCCCATGTGAGGCCACACCTCAGGTACTGTGTAGAGTTCTGGAATCTGCACCTAGAAAAAGCCAGGGACTATCTGGAGTTTGTCTAGACAGCCACAAAAGAGATCCAGGAGCAGCAAGGGCAATCACATGATAGGTAGGCAAGCTCAGCATGTACACACCTGGTGGCTAGAAGGGAAAGGGGGATGATAATGACTTATGAATAAATGTAGGTGTTGTTTTTAGAGAAAAGTGGTTCTGTCTTCTTAAACTGATCTCATTATGGGTATGCCCCCCCCCAAAGACAACGACACTGTTATAGTGAACAATGTCAATGCCAACAGCATCAACAGTTCACTGTAATGGTGTACCTAAGACAATGGCACTCTGTCTCCCAGTCCTGCGCCCCCTCCCCAAATCAACTCTGACTCAGAGTTGATTATATTTAGTATGGTGGGTCAAAGCCCCTGATATAAGATAGAACTGGACCGGGTTTCCTTATGGATTTATGTCAACTGCAACTTGTGGTCAACATAAATCCATCGCTGTGATGCCGATCAATGAAACAGTTGTTGAACCGGCATCATAGAGCCCTCATTTAATATTCATAGTTGCAGCAGCTTAAAGGGTACCTAAACAAGCAGTTTTTTAAAACTGCAAATTCCAAAATCTGGCTTTATCACGAGGTAAAGTAAAGGCTGCTGTTTACATTTATGCTAAAACTGCATTTATATTAATGCAGTTTCATAGCATTTGAAAAATGTAAACATCAGCCTTTCACTTTCAAAAAACAGCCTTGGTTTCTCCCTAAGATGTCTGCTAAGTGTGTTAAGTGATGAGTCATGATGACATCACTGGAGCCATAGACAGAGATCCACATATATTTCTAGAGTGCTAACTAGTTCTTCTTTCCCTCTTTACTTTGAATTGTTGTACCAGAATGATCAACACCATGTATTACCTCGTGGATTATTCTGATCAGTACACATGTTAAGCTATGATTTCTTTCATTTTGTTTACTTTAACTTGCGGAAAATGTTTTGCAATTCAGCTGACTTTTTCTTTGGCAAACTGCACTACAGTACAACACTTCAAATGCCTGATGATCTAGTGGTTATATGATGCACTGAATTTTGTTTTTTGTTAACAAGGAGAGTAACACTAAGCTGAAAGCTTGTTTACAGGTGTGGCCTGGGAGCACAAGGAAGTTTAGTGACTTGCTCAGGGTCACACAGCAAAGTACCAGTCTTGTTCAGTTCCAAAGCTCATGCTCTCCTGTTAATCCAGAAATAAGGCTTTCTTTTTCCAAGTGAACCCCCTGCACCTAGCCTGCCTTCTGTTGAACACCCCACCATCCATACCATGCCCTTAGTACTGCCTGGGGCCGTGTATGAGCTTGCGGTCCCATGAAGAGAATTATCACACCTCAGATTGTAATCTTGTACCTCAGAGAGTTGTGCACACCTATACTGATATGCATCATCAGCTGGCACTGTTAAAAAATGCCTCCAAAGTAACACTCCAGTCCACATTCTCAATGTTTGACTTCTGCTCCCACAGTAAATATTGAATGGATCACCACCCTTCTGCACAGTGAAGGTAGTATGTACAGTTCCCTGTTGTGTTTTTTCCCACCTCATTAACCAACAACTAGGTCTTCCTGGAGGGCCAAGCAATAAGCATCAAGACACACCAGAAAAAGTCCAGTTCATGCCCTCATTGGGGCTGTACTTACAGTACAATGGATAACAATATTATTAGCAGGAGAGACATACTAATACCTTGAGCGGGTCCACCTGACTTCCAGTGTTAGTCTGCTCCTTTACCTGTGATCTGCAGAACCCCACAGGATAGTTCCCAGCAATTCATCTCCAGTACTTTTCTGTGCTCTACTCCACAATACAAGTTGGCTGGCTACCACCCTTCCAAATCTTGAATGAGCTATACACAACTCCCTCAATATTGTCCTAACAAACGTCAACCCCCCCCCACCTGAGGGTAATCTCCCTACACTGAATTCAAGTAACAATTTAGGTGCAACCCTGCCACTCAAAGTATTTGTCATCACTGGTTATGCTCATCAACAGTCAGGTAGTGATCACAATGCTAGCAGCCCCACATTTCAGATCTCACAGTGATCTGCTCAGTGTCCTCCTTCATGTCTTCAACCAACCTGAGCATAGCTGTACCCTGCTGGAATGGCCTCTTCAGTCCCTCTTTGGCATTCATTCTTCTCCCCTACTTCCCACACCAAAACTGGTGAGTTCACTGCCCTTCCGCATAATGAATGTGGTTAGTATAGTCTCTCGTGTTATATTTACATATTAATAATAAACATGATCTTCTGGTAATCCAGGCTGATATCAGCATGGCACAAGTGGAAAAATAGGCTTTCCTACTCATACAAGATCTAAGCCACCTATGATAAGGCACTATTAAATGACATGCATAATGATGTGCACACCCATTATTTAATAGTGCATAATCAAAGGTAGCCTGGACCTTTCAAGGTTAGGAAAGCACATCATTCCCCTTGTTCCCTGCTGCTATGAGCCTGACTTACTGGAAAGATATGTTTATATTTGATATGTCAAAATAAAACGGGGACTGCACTACTTGCATTCATGATGC
Organism: Neoceratodus forsteri; assembly: GCA_016271365.2. Classification (NCBI taxonomy): domain Eukaryota; kingdom Metazoa; phylum Chordata; order Ceratodontiformes; family Ceratodontidae; genus Neoceratodus; species Neoceratodus forsteri. Next base: position 1,229,722,618 of record CM057454.1, read on the forward strand.
AGATGGGTGATGAGCTCACCTGTTTTCTGTGTGAGGAGGAATAGTGAAGAATAAATGCCAGAGGGGGACTGAGAAGGCCACTCTTGCAAGGTACTGCTATATTCAGGGAAGGGGAAGACAGAAGGAGAGAAATATGAGCAGATTAGTGTGAGAAATAAGATGTGGGGCTGACAGCACCTTGATCACTACCTGACCCCATTGTCCTGGCCAACATTCCCCTTCCCATAAAACCAGTTCATGCAATTGTCCAAGACTGTGTGTGTGGATATTAATGCATGAAATGGCTGCCACTACCTGTTCAGTCACTTCACTACCAGTCTAGTATTGCTTGTAAAGCAGTTTGGGATACAATGTGTATGAAAAACACTATGTAAATGCTGATTCTTCTTATTATTATTATTTCCCATGGAAAAAGAAGACAAGACAAGCATATATTTGAGTTTCGAAAAAGTATGAACGCTAACATTGGACTGCACAAGAACTTTTCTGCAAAAAAAGTGGTGGCTCTAGGGGTGGTGAAGGGTGTGGCTGCAACCCCCCCCCCAACATAGTAATGTACTTGCTTGCTGCTGCTACATTTTATTTTGTTGAAGAAGTCTGATTTATTGTTTGTATAAATGTTTACATTCAAACTATGGATTACATTTGTAAGTTCTGTCAAAAATGTACTAGAAAAGAATAATAGCAGAAAATATAAAGGTTTAGTAAAAATGTTAAAAAATGTATATTAAACATGCACACCACCCCAGCACCCCCATTGTAGCATCCTTAATCCACCATAACCACTAGACCACCAGGTTATTCAAGATGTGTACTGCACTTTGGTTTGCCACAGAGAAAGTCGGTTGGATTAAAACACATTTTCAGCATGTTAAACTAAACAAAATGAACAGAACCATAGTCTAACTTCTGCATTATATAAAATAATGCACATGGTTTTGACCATTTGGGTGAAACAATTCTATACAAAGAGAAAAAAGAACTAGTTAGTGCTATAGAAAGCCACATATCTCTCTGACTTTGGCTCCAATGATGTCATCACATAACACATTTGGCGGCCATTTTAGGAAGCAGGAAAGACAGTTTTTTTTAAATTGGAAGGCTGATTTTACAATTTTCAAATGCTCTGGAACCACATTTAGATAAATTATGTAAATGTAGTTTTAGCATTAATGAATACAGCAGCCTTTCCTTTAGTCACCTACGGAGCCAGAATTTTGAATAGTTTGTTGTCAAAATGTTGTTTAGGTATCCTTTAAGTAGCATGTGAGAGACAGGCTGTAGCTTCTAGGACTGCTGCAAGCTAGCAGACACAGAGCAATGCTGGAAGCAGGGCACTTAGTTAATTCAGTGTTATAAAAGAAGGTGCAACTCCAATGGTCTTGTTTTAAGGGACACTACAGAGAACAGTATAGCAGGGAACCAAAAGTTGGATTACAGTGAACTGTTCATTAGGAATGAGGGCACAGTAATGGGAGGTCATGCATGGAAATGACAGCAATCACTCACTGTAATGAACACTGGAGGAGTCATTGGGTGTGCTCATTACAGTTCCATGTTTGTTACATTGAGGGACACTACAAAATTAGTTTTTTTAATTTTTATTTATTTATTGAAATGTTTTACTAGGAAGGCACACTGAACAACAAGTTGCTTGTCTCCCGGTGTGACCTGGGGAAGGGGTGAACAGGGAGTACACATGATAATACAGCACAAATAAGTGGAACATTAGTGCAGGAGCGAATACAGGACAGTAACTATACAGCAACAATACATGGGGCAACTATGCAGTAGCAGATTAAAATTAAGATATTCCAACAATATTCAAGAGGTATTTGTGGAAAAATACAAAATCAAAAACAGTAGAAGTGCCATAACTGCAGGAGTAATGAGCAGTAGTTGCAGATAGTGATGCAACAAGATGAGGAAGTGCTATAATAGGAGTAGCAAGTACTTTAAGAGAGAGTAGTCCTAGCTAGAGGAGGAAAGTGCAGGGGCCAGGGGGTGTTAGGAATGGTGACTCAGGTACAACTAGATGAAAGGAAGTTGTGGAGGGCAGAGGAGAAGGACTGAAGGCAGGAGAAATGTCAGATTTGGGGAGGGAGTTCCAGATTTGGGGGAAATGGTGGGAGAAGTGGATTGTTCTACAGACATGGAACAGCAAGGGATCATGAAGATGCATGATTCAGAGGATCGGAGGAAGTGAGCAGGATTGTGGGGAGAGAAGAGAGAAAAGGACAAATAGTATGGAAGCTTGCCAAGTCAGTGTTTTAAAATAAGTTTACTACAGTCAGAGAGATGGTGGTTAGTAAGAGAGGGAAAAGCTAGAGAGTGATAGAGCACACACTGGTGAGTACTTGTAGGGAAGTCTACGGTGAAGCGATAAAAGGAGTTGAAAAGGGGGTCCAATCTGGATAGGGTGAATTTGGTAGCAGCACTGTAGACTACATCGCAGTAGTCAAAGATAGGGAGAATCATCTTCTGGACAACTGAACTCCTGGCCATAAGAGGGATGCTATTACAGTTTCTGTATAGGGTGCCTAACTTGGGGAGCATTTTTTTCAGAATGGCGTCAGTGTGCCCAGAGAAGTTTAGGTGAGGTTCCAGCAGTACATCAATGCATCTGAAGGAGGAGGTGTCCTGGAGTTTAGTCCCATCCAGGATGTGGAATGCGAGGAGAATAGTGTGCTTAGCAAGTCTCTGCCTAGTGCTAGAGGCCATGGAGCCTGTTTCTTGTCATTTAGAGAGAGATGATGGGAAATGAACCAGTGCTGGAGCTTAGTGAAGTCAAGCCGAAGTCTAGTTTCCGCATCATGGGGTGAGTGGCTGGAGGTGAACTGGACAGTATTGTCAGTATACGTGTGGATGGAGGTGGAGGAGCACACTGATGGTAAGTCATTTAGAAAAAATGAAGAAGAGTAGGGGACCCAGCACAGAGCCCTGGGGGATACCAGTGTGGATTTAGAGAGGGTGGGAGCAGGACTCCACAATTCTAACCGATTGGGTCCTCCCTGTAAGGTAGGCCTGGAACCAGTTAGTAGCTACTGGAGAGAGCCCGCCCAGCTGAAATCAGGGACTGAAGAAAGGAGGGAATGAGAGACTGTGTCGAAAGCCTTGGCTAGGTTGACAAAGATGGCAGAGGTGATCAAGCTACAATCCATTCCAGTGAGGAGTGAATCAGTGAGCCTGAGTAGGGAGGTTGTAGAGGAACTGTTCTTTCTGAATCCAGACTGGAACGGAGTAAATAAATTGGAGTCTGAGAAAAAGGAGGGGATCTGAGAGAGAACAAGATGTTCCTGGAGTTTAGTAAGGGTAATAAGCAAAAAAATAGGGTGGTAGTTACCAAGGGAAGTAGAGTCTCCCCTTTTGGGAGGAGGATATTGACAGCATGCTTCTAGGGCAAGGGGACAGTAGCAGTAGAGGAGAAGAGGTTCAGGAGGACTGAAAGAGGGAAAGAGATAGCAGAGGCAGAGAGGTAGAGAAGCTTAGGCTTGAGATCATCAGGAGAACAGCCTTTAGATGGGTTGAGGGTGAGCAGGGCAGAGAGGGTATTGGCAGGTGAAATCTCTGAGAAGGTGAAGGGGTTATGGTCTGGGGTGAGGATGGTAGTGCAGTTTATGCTTTTGGAGCAGGAAGCAATAGGAGCTCCAGTTGGGAGGGAGGCTAACAAGGCAGATGCGCATGAAGTGAATTAGGAGTTGAATTCCTCAGCCACTATAGCATGATCTGCAGTGAGGGCATTGTTTATTTTAAGGACAGGAGGGAGTGAAGAATGCATGGATGACTTTCCAGAATTTGTAAGGGGAGTTGAGATTAGAGTGGAAGGTAGAAGAGAAATATTCATCCTTGGCTAGTCTGGCTGCTTTTGTACAGGAATTGCAGAATTTGCAATAAGTAGTGAGGTCACTTGATAGTTTGGTTGCCTTGTGTTTTCTCCAGACTCGGTTACACGCTCTTAGGCAGGCTAGGAGCTCAGGAGTGACCCAGGGAACATGGTTGCCATGAACAATGGTACGCTTGTAGGGGGCTTAGTGATTCCAGATAGAGAGGAATTTGGCTTTAAAATAGGCTAGGGCACTGTCGACATCTGCAGCAGTTGCTAACAGACTCCAGTCTGTGGTTGCTAGGTTGTGGTGGAGAGGGGCAATGTCAAGGGATTTTAACAGTGTGTTAATAATACAGTATTTTATGCGGTGGACTAGGCCTGTGGACCTTTCAAATCAGACATATCACATGGTGGTTGCTTAAGGCATCTGGAAGTAAGCCCTGCTTAATAACCCTACATGTGTGAGAGGTGAGTGCCCAGTCTAATAATGTGTGATTTTGAGGGGGTTGTATTAGTATGGGTAGGTTCTTGAATGAGCTGTGTTAAGTTATGTGAGCCAATAAAGGCTAAAATCCTCCATGAGGAACAATTCACCTGATTGGAAGTGTAACACAATGGCAGTAATGAAGTCAGTAGCAACCAAAAAGGGAAGGTTGGGACGACAGTGGATGCCTGCCACAAAGATTGGGACAGTAAAGGGCAGGGGAAACCAGAAGCTGATGACCTCATAGTTAGCTGGTGGTATGGTTGAGAAGGTAACAGCATATTGTAGGGAGATGGAGATATACATTGCAATCCCCCACCTCTGCCTGATCTATCTTGCTGACTAGTGAATATCCAAGGAGAGGTATGGCATAAGCAGGTATTTTATTGCTTAACCATGTCTCGTATAGGATTAGGATTTCAGGGGTTAGAGAGACAGCCATGGCTTGCAAGTGGCCCAACTTAGGTAGAAGGCTGCGTATATTTAGGTGTAGTAATTTGAGGCCTCTAAGCAGGGTTAAGGAGTTTGTGGGGTTATGCCCAAGGTTAATGTGGGTGGAACCAGAAGGAGAAGCAGCCGGAGGTCTTGAGTTAGGGTGAATATTTCCTGAAGAGAGGAGTAAAAGGGCTATCATTAGGTAATGTAATATGGGGGTTTTGAGAAGTTTCCGAGGTTTATAGATACATAGATACATAGACAGGGTCTGCAGATAAGGGCCTATGGCCCACCCAGTCTGCCCATTTGAGCTTGTAAGTTCTGTTTATGTTTTCTTTACGTTTTCCTAGAAGCCTGTTGCCCCTTACCCCTGACCTCCAGAATACCTTTATGTCTATCCCATGCATTCTTAAATCCTGTGATTGTTTCAGCCCTCACCACTTCCTCTGGCAGGGTGTTCCACTTGTCCACCACCCATTCTGTGAAGAAGTTCTTCCTCACGTTTCCTCTGAATCATCCTCTCTCCAACTTTATCCCATGTCCTCTAGTCCTGGAACATCTTTTTCACTTAAAAATAGTGTATTCCTGCACCCTGTTCCTCCCTGTAAGATACTTGTATGTCTCTATCATATCCCCTCTCTCCCTCCTCTCCTCCAGGGAGTACATGTTCAGTTCCTTCAACCTGTCCTCATAGGACTTGTGATGCAATCCATGTACCTTCTTTGTTGCCCTCCTCTGAACCTTCTCTACCCTGTCTATGTCCTTACGTAAGTAACGTCTCCAGAACTGTACACTGTACTCCAGGTGGGGCCTCACTAGTGTCTTGTACAGTGGAATTATGACCTCCCTTTTCCTGCTGGTGATGCCCCTGCCTATGCATCCCAGCATCCTATTTGCTTTACCTACTGCCTTGTCACTCTGTGCCTCTACCTTGAGGTCATCAGAGATAGATAACCCCAAGATCCTTTCCTGCTTGGTGCATGCTATATCCTCTTCCCCAACTGATATATTGTGCCCAGGGTTTTGTGCCCCAATGCATTATCTTGCACTTCTTTGCATTGAATTTCAACTGCCAAACCCTGACCATTCTTCAAGTTTCTGCAGGTCCCTTCTCATTCTGTCTACACCCTCTGGTGTGTCTACTCTGTTACAGAGCTTTGTGTCATCAGCGAACAGTGAAATTCTGCCTTCTAGGTCCTGCGCAATGTCACTGATGAAGATGTTAAATAGAACCGGTCCCAGCACTGATTCCTGTGATACCCTACTGGTCACTCTTCCCTCTGTGGAGTGACAGACATTTACCACCACCCTCTGTGTCCTGCCACCCAGCCAGTTACCTACCCACCACACTACTGTCCTGTCCACACCAATATTCCCCAGTTTGTGTAATAGTCTTCTATGTGGCACAGTGTCAAAGGCCTTGCTGAAGTCCAGATAGGCCATGTCCACTGCCCTCCCCTGATCCACCTCCGTAGTCACCCAGTCAAAAAATTCAACGAGGTTGGTCTGACATGACCTCCCCCTGGTGAAACCATGCTGCCTTGGGTCCTGTAGTCCATTGACAACCAGATGTTCCTCCAATCTCTCCTTCAGTAGTGCTTGCATGAACTTTCCCACTATCGAGGTGAGGCTGACTGGTCTGTAGTTCCCCGCGTCCTCTTTGTTCCCATTTTTGTATAAGGGGACTACATCTGCTGTCCTCCAGTCTTTGGGTACCTCCCCTGTTTCCAGTGATCGGCTAAACAGGATAGCCAGAGGTTCAGCCACCACCTCTCTTAGTTCTTTAAGGACTCTGGGGTGCACCCCATCTGGCTGCATTGCTTTATCAACTCTTATTACTTCCAGTTCCTTCAGGACCCTTTCTCGTGTAAAGGAACTTGTGTCCATTTCTGCACCATTCTCACCCCTTGTACTCCCTTCAGACCCATTACCCTCCTCTTCCTCAGTAAAGACTGAGCAGAAATACCTGTTCAAGATGTCAGCTTTACTGTTGTCATCCTCCACGCAGCCCCCATCCTCCCCCTTCAGTCTCACTATCCCTCCCTTTGCCTTTCTTTCTTCACTTATGTACCTATAAAAGGTTTTGTCCCCTCTACCCACTGATTTTGCAATGTGTTCTTCTGTCTGAGCTTTGGCTTCCCTTACTGACCTCCCTGCCTCCCTTTGCTTCTCCTGGTACTTCTCCCTATCCCCTTCTGCCTGTGTCTTTTTGTATTGCCTGAATGCAATCTTTTTGGCTTTCACTTTCTTTGCTACCTCTTTGGAAAACCATAATGGTCTCATCTTCCTTTTCCTCTTGCTAACCTGCTTAATACCTAATTCTGTTGCTCTTGTAATCCCCATTTTAAATACTGCCCACTGTTCCTCAACCCCTGATTCCTGCCCCATTCCCCTTAATGCCTCTTTCAAGTATCTCCCCATTTTCCCAAAGTCTGCCCTCCTAAAATCCAGGATACGTGTTTTTGTGTGGTTTGGTTCTGCTCTATCTATGATTTCAAACCACAATGACTGGAGGACACTGTTCCCCAGGTGCTCCCCCACTGTTACCCCCATCACACTGTCCCTGTTTGTGAGTACAAGGTCCAGTATTGCCTTCTGCCAAGTTGGTTCCATGACCAGTTGCTTGAGGAAGGTACACTGAAGGGAGTCCAGGATAATTCTGCTCCTAGTTGATGCTGCTGCTGGGATGCTCCAGTCCACATCTGGAATATTGAAGTTTCCAACCAGTACTACCTCACCCTTGTCTGCCATCCTTTGGATGGCTAGCATCAGCTCCCTATCTGTTTCTTCCTCCTGGGATGGTGGTCTATAGACCACACCTGTACGGATGTCTGGCCCCATTTTCCTTTCCAGCTTAACCCAAGTATCTCCCCCCCCATTTTGTTCCTCCTGGATCTCTGTGGCCCTTATGTCATTTTCACATACAATGCCCTCCTCCTCCCCCCCCCTTCCTACCTGTCCTGTCTCTACTGAATATGTTGTAGCCAAGTATGGGCATCTCCCAGTTGTGGTTATCATTACACCAGGTTTCAGTGATGGCCTCAATGTCCAGGTCTGACTGCACCATGACAGCCTCCAGATCTTCCATCTTGTTGCTAAGGCTCCTGGCATTGGCACACATGGCTTTCCACAATTTGACCTCCCTAGACAGTTTCGCTGTTCTACTCCAGCCCCTTCCTTGGTTGTCCTTTATCCCTGGTTCTCCTTGCTGTCTGTCCTTCTGCTGAATTTTGTCCCTTTTCTGTCTGTCCAACTCTTGGGCACTAATCTCTATCTTTTGCACACTGCTTTGTAGAGATAGGCACTCCTCCGGTTCACTGTTTCCACTGCCAGCTATGGGGAGTGAGCAAGAAGGTGCCCTCCTTGCTGGCCTGCCACCCCCCTTTGCTAGTTTAAATGCTTGTCAGTGTAGCATTTAAACTTATCATTGAGTGCTTGGATTCCCCTCCAGGATGGATGCAGGCCGTCAGGCTTGAACAAACCTCCATCCCTCCAGGTGGGTCTCCAGTCACCAATGAATCCAAACCCTTTCTCACAGCACTGGTTCTTCAACCATGAGTTAAAGTTCCTGGTGCATGCACCCCTATGCTCTCCCTTGCCTCTCACAGGTAGTACTTCTGAGAAAGTGACAGAAGTAGCTACTTGCTTGAGACCCCTCCCCAATTTCCTAAACTCTTCCTGAACTTCCTTTGGCTCCCCATTTGCCAGGTCATTAGTACCTAGGTGGATAATGAAATTCAGCTCACCCTCCCATCTTGCCTTCCTAGTGATCCTCAGGATCTTCCTTCCATCCCTCCATGCTGTGGCACCTGGTAGACACCTCACCTCCCTGTCCTTCCCCTCCTGTGTTCCTAGCTGGATCCCTCTTATGATGGAGTCCCCCACCAGGATTCACTTCCTCCTCATCTGGGGTCCGCTGCTCTCCCCACTGAGGTCACCTCCTTGGATAACCTCCACATCCTTTCCTTCCACTTCTCTGGGTACCTCTATTTGGTTGTCCCCATTTGCCAGTGTGGCATATGAGTTCTTGAGATACTGAGTCTGAGACATTTAGCAGAAGTTTGATAGAGGCAAGTGAAATTGGTGCTGAAAAAAGTGGGGCAGCAGGAGGCAGCCGAAAGTGAATCCAGTGGTGGATGAATGGAGTTGAGGTAATGGATTAGGAAGTGGGACAGAGACTAAGAGAAGGGATAAATGCCAGATCAGGGCCATATGGGAGGTGTCAGGGAGAAGGGGGGAAGGGAAGGTGAGGAAGGGAAGAAAAGATAGGAGAAGAAGAGGAATTAGAAGGGACACTAGCATGACAGGACTGGAGAACATTACTAGGAGAGGTGGAAGCATGCTATGCGAATCTGAGACTATGACAGAGTGCAATGGTATGGAGAATTGGAGGCGAGAGAGAGAGAGAGAGAAGCATACTATTTGGGGTGAGCTGTGGTAGCAGCCTATTTGAAACTGAAAGTGAACAGAACACAGTAAGCGGGGGAGAAACAGAGAAAGAGAAACAGTTTTGTTATAAATTACACTAAGTGGCTAAATTACATTCTGACTGGCTACATGGGCAGGAGGGTGGGATTCAGTCAGGCAGCAAGAGCATTTAAAAGAGCACCATGGGTGGGGTAGGGTGAGCAGGAAAAAATTCAAGTTAGGCACCAGCCAGCACAAAACACACTGTACAGCTCAGAAGTGAGGGTTGGAAAGCCAAGAACAGCAGGCTCATGGAACAACTAATGACGCGCAGCACCAAGGGTAGTCAACCAATGGCAGCCAGACAAAACAAAAGAATGTCCAATAATAAGGGCAGGTTGCCATTCAGTTAATTACAAGGTGAAGAGGGTCCATACCTTGAGTTGCTCATAGCTGGCTAATTTGGTATGGCGGCGGCTCCCAGGGAAAGCCACAGCCACCGATGGAAAAGGAGCCTGATCAGGAGCAGAAATCTGAAACAGTTAGGAGACAGGTTAGTATGATATTTAGGCCACAGGGAAGAGCTGCTGCCTAATTGGTGGGAAGAAATAGGCAGCTAGGAGGACTGGGGGGGGGATTAGACAATGGAGACTGGGAGGGTGTGTCTACACCCAGGTGCCAACACGAACAGGTAGGGGAGCAGGTAGGGGAAAAGGGAGGGAAGAAATTAGCACAGCAATGGGAGAGCAGGGGAGAGGATCAGAAGCTGAAAACAGTGGTGGAGGAAGAGAAAGATGGGCCCCAGTGCAGGTTGTAATTTTAGGCCCCCACCCTAGTGCCCCCACCCTGGCACCCCAACACCCCGGCACACTGGAGGTTTCTTTGGTACCTAGTTATGCACCCATCACACTCCTCCCTCAATTATCAAGGACTATAACACTTATTTTATTCATACAGAGATATTGTGAGTCCATTGAGAGAGACTGTAACTTTACTGGGCTGGCCTGGCCAGACAACAAGTAGAACAGTATTATTTATTTGTAGTGTTTTGTACTACTAATGCTACTGCAGTGCAGCCATTAGATAAGCAGCACTGAATCTGCACTCATTCACTCACTCACTGAGTGACCCTACCCAGTCCCCTCCTGACTCCCGCCTTCAGACACTAACAGATAACAGCGCTATGCACAATAATTTTTTTTTATTATAATTTCCTTGTTTTGCCACAGAAAAAACAAAAACCCAGCTAAGATGGCTGCTGCTATGCTAAATCTAGCAGACAGGCCACTTGCTCTGGCGGTTCCAACTTCCACCTTCAGTCAAACAGCAAACAATTACATTATTACAGCAGCCATGTCTGTGCCCACTGCCCAAGGCCCAACACAGTTTTTTTTTTCCAATTTGAAATTTCCTACAGTTTGCACCACCAAAAATTGCCAGAAACCCCGTTTAGGCAGCTCCTATGCTACTCAGTCACAACAACAAGATGTGTCCAAACACTGTTGAGACAGACTGACACACTGCATTTAGCTGTTAGCGCTCGGCTCAATCTAATTATCATATGACCCAGCTGTCATGCTAAAGTGCTTATATATAGTCTTTAGTGCTACCTACCACAGACAGACTGACTGACAGTGTCCCTATCCAATCAGGACATGTCAGCCAGCCAGTCATGTAGTGCAGCTCAAGCTTGCTGAAGGACTCATGCTGCCTTCCTTGTGTGCCTACTCTCTCATTGTCAAATTTGCCACTTTCTGCCACTAGGAGGCCTGCCAATTAAGTCAGCAGCTGATCCTCCAGAGCAGCAGCACAGTGGCTGACTGAGTCACTCAGCAACTCCCCCTCCCAGGAAGGGCCAGCCCAGCCCCTCACAAGGCTGCAACAAGAACAGAGGGGACAAAGCAGACAGAGCATTTCCAGTCAGACCAGTCACCACACACTACAATACAGTAAGTACACACTACTGCTGTGCTCTCTACACGAGTGCAGCTCTCCCCTGTCTTTTCAAATCCGATTTGTGTCCCATGACTTTCTGCTGCCATCTGCAGTATGGGCAGCATGAGTCAGGCATGGCTGTGGCTGACAGCTCTGCTGAGTGTGACTGCCACAGACAGTCCAAGACAAAAACGTGGATTCTTTGGCCAAAAAATGGCAAATCAGTGCAAACTTAATGGGCCTGCTAAATATGTTGGGCCCTCTTGCTACTGCACCGACTGCACTGGCTGGTCCTCTGCCACTGGAACAGAATGAGTTGAAGCAAGTGAAATTAAGAGTCAGAGTAGAGGGCAAAGCTGAAAGAGGGGGAGAAAGCTGGAGCAAGAGAAATAAGAATCAGGGATCAGGTAGCTGGAGAGATTAGATACACGGGGCAGAAAAGGAGGAGTTTAGAACAGATAGAAATGTAGAGCAGCAGTACGAGCAGAGAAGAGGTGCAAAATAGACAATCAAATGTGCCTCAGGTAACAGTAAATTGACATAAGCTTTAGAAAAAAATAACTAAACTGTAGTACAAGCTATAGTCACAGATACAGTGAGAAAAATATCCTTTCCTAAGCTAGTGAAACACTAAACTGCAGCTAGCTAGAAATATACAATTAAATAAAAAATAATAATTATTCAGTTGAAAATTCAAGCTAGGTGCTAGCCAGCACAAAACACACTGAGCAGCTCAGAAGTGAAGTCTGAGGGCTGGAAAGCCGAGAACAGAAGGTTTGTAAAAAAAAAAAAAATGGCATGCAACACCAACGGTAGTTAGCCAATGGCAGCCAGACAAAATAAAAGAATGTCCAATAGTGCGAGCAGGAAAGTGAATTACTGGGAGAAGAGGGTCCATACCTCGATTTACTCATAGCAGGCTAATTCAGTGCAGTGGGTGTCTCCCAGAGTAAGCTGCAGCTACCGATGGAGCAGGAGCCCAATCAGGGGCAGAAATCGTGTGAAAAGGGTCTGTACTTTGATTTGCTCATAGCTAGCAGATTTAATGTGGTAGGTGGCTCCCAGAGTAAGCCACAGCCACTGAGCAGAAGCCTGATCTGGGGCATAATAATTATTTTTTGTATGATGGTATTTATCATCCCCCGCGCACCTGACCAGTCATCCCTTCAGGCCCCCTAATGGATTACCCCACCCCGTCACTCCCGATATCACTGCCCCACATTGCAGCCAGCCCTGGTATCCAGACGTATCCTTTCATCGGGAGGGTCCTTTACCTATATAGAGGATGAGCCTTTTCCAGCCATATCCAATGATCCTGGGTGCTGTTGAGGCGGCTGATGGAGGTCAGGCAGCCTGGGAGTGAGGATCCAGGGGAGGCTGTCATCTGATTGGCCAGGGCGCCATTTTTCAGTGATTTTCCTCCAAGGAGAGACATGCCATAACATCTAGGCTGGCGCTGATGTCTGTCTCTCCCCAAACGTCATGGGTCTGACATCATACTGAACCCCCAGCCTCTGCCAGGGGTCAGCAGATGCCGAACTGCATCCCTTCCCTCCCCTGGAGAAGACAAGCAGTCAGTGGACACTCCCTCCTTCTCCCCCAGCTGGCCCTCCAGCAACCCGAGTCCATTCCCGAACTCGGGTCACCGGCGTCACAGATGGAAATCCAACCACTGTGCCGATGGGCCGGCTAGTCATTTTTCTGATATTTTATCAGCACTGTGTCCTCCAGTTTTTCTGTGTGTGGCCACACCCCCAGAATGATCTCATCCAAGGGAACAGTCAATGTTTTATATACAGCACCAAGGAATTCATGGTAAATTATAAAATTGTTTAAATGTTCATTACTCAGCATTGCAGTCCCTTATTTTGGTAGTAGTGACTGCAGTATAGTACCTACCAGGATGAAGTGCAGTGTCACAGTTTACCTGCATGACAAAGGGATTAACTACCATTGAAGTTGCATTGTTTCCTGCAGTAACTCTACTACAGAATTCTGTAGAGTTGGGTTTCATCCTCACTCCCAGGCTCCCTGACCTCCATCCTGGTAGACTTTCCGTAATATATAGACATGTAACAAGGCATTGTGGGTAAAATAAGATTTCCTTACTGTGAGGTGCAGTCTCATACTTCTATAGTGACTTCAGGAATAAAATCTCTTATGTTTATTTTCAAAATAAGGCATTGTGCTTATAGTATCTAGCTGACAAGATTTATTTACTGACAGAAGTAGTCTTCTATTACAGTAGTGTAGATGTCTGCAATACCAAGATTGTCCAACACATACTCTTAGGGTATCACCTTTTAAGAAGCCTAAAGTGGGACATTTCTTACTGAAATAGGATTTTTGCAGGACAGTATATAACCATGACCACTATAATAGAACTGTTTTCTCAAAATAATCAGAATTAAGTGTTGTAGTTTTGTTTTTGTTCTTATCATTTTAAAGCATTTTAGTTAAGGTATTATGGTTTTCTATACTATGTAGAAGAAAGTTGGACAGTATTTATTTCTAGTGTAAGGTCAGGACATGCAGTGTGTTTCATATTTTTTGCAGGACACAGCTGCCCAAATCAGGTCCTGCAAAGATCAGGGCAGGTGGTAACCCCAAGGTCTCGGTTTCATGACAGTGCCTAAAGACTTTGTTTCCCCTTGCATGATGTCACAGTTGGGGGCTGCAGCACTGAGAAACAAGTGGTGGGTTATGCAAATGAAGCAGAGCACAGAAATAAAAGCATTTGTGCATGGAAAACTGCACTTTTTGGCAGTTTGACTAGCAGGAGATTGAATCACAACTCCTACAGGTTACTAATCCCATTTGCTATGGCAAACCTTAGAAAATCATTTTAAGGTGAGCCCTATAAAGGAGTCTGAACTTTGCTCCCCTCAGCAGCTACCAGTAGGGGTGGGCAAAAGTTGTGATTTGTGCTTTCACTGAACTTCTGCAAAATTTCTGAAATTTCATGAACATTTTTTAACTTTCCCCATTGGTGAAACTGGGATTTTCCACAGATTTTCACTGAGTTCCACTGAATTTTTATGAACTGTGGAAAACCTCATATAAACTGCAAATTCTATCCTCAGTTTAATGAACTGTCAGTGAATAAGTGTGAACTTGTACAACCGTCTGGTCTTTACTGATAATTCAGTGGGCAACTGGTAGTGGAGGAGAGAGGAGCCACTCGGGCAGGGTGGAGGGGAGCGGGGTGGTGGTGGATGAACTGTCAGGCTGGGGGGGGCACTAGGCACCAGGGAATTGGGATAACTTTTTTTTATAAGGAAGTGGGGATTGAGGGGTCCCCTAGACATCAGGGAATACTGGGAATAGAAGGGGATAAGTCAGTGGAGTGCCAGCTGCTTTTTGTGGATTAAAGAATCCAAGATAGGGAATGGGTCCGCTAGACACCATGGAAATAAAATCTTTTGGGGGCCATGATCAGTGATTGAGGGGGCAACTAGACACCATGAGGGTCTGAGGGAGGGATTGGAGGTATTCATTTATTTACTGGGACCTCTGATCACTGGTGGAGTGGATTAATAAACTAAACTGCAGTTAAAAATATCCTCAGAATTGACCACTGGCAGTGATCCGTTCTGCAGAATTTTTCCCTGCAGTTTAATAAATTTACCTGCAGTTTGTATATTTAGTCCACAGTTTTAAGGTGGAATTTCCATGAAAGTTGTGAAAATGATTTCAGAACTTTTACGTAAGCGAAATTCATACTTTCACGGAAATTCTGCTGGTGGAATTTTTTTTCCTCACACCCCTACTGAGGAAGCTTTTTGTTAGTGCTTTTTAAAAGTTACTGTAATGCCTGCATATGTTGGTTGAATATGTGAGGTTGTAGTTTTAGGGAGAAGCATTCTTTTCATCTTCCCATCGCTTGATGTAAGTTCAGTCTCAAGGGGTGAGCGAGGCACAGATTTCAGGAGTAGTAATGATTCATGGAGGGTGTCTAGGTATATATGTCATATCTTCTCCCCAGAATAAGTCCTGATACCATTGTTCTAACATCTCAGACATGCAGGGTACCCAAGTTAATGTGGTGACAATATTGTGGCTTTTGAAATATGCCAAAGCAAAGGGGGTCTCTATATTCTGCTGTTGCATTAGTTGATGATATTAAAAATCAATTACATAAATTGGATGTAAATAAATCCCCTGGACCAAAAGGTCTGCATCCTAGGGTATTTTATGAGCTGGCAGATGAACTGGCAATACCTGTAACCAGGATCTTTTGAGAATCCTTACAGATTGGGAACGTTGTTAATTAAGAGAGGCAACAGTGGTGCTAATATTTTAAAAGGGCAACATAGAATTGAGCACAAATTACAGACCTGTTAATCTTACCTTGTGTAAAATACTTGAGGGGGTTATCAAAGAATCTATTGAGGAACATCTTCTAATGGAGGGGACAAAGCACAACATGGATTCACTGGTGACAGGTCATGCCAAACAAACTTATTGCAGCTCTATAAAAGGTGAGCAGGAAATTGGATAGGGACATACCTGTGGATGTCATTCTTTTGGAAATAAGTATGACATTTGATAGGGTGCCTCATAAGGGACTCACTGATGAATTATGCAATAAGTCTATTCTGAAGAAAGAGGGATACTTGTGTGGTACCGCAGGGTTCAATACTGGGTCCAGCCCTTTTTTAATGTCTTTATAAGTGACATTCACTAAAATACTATGAACAGCTTAATCTGGTTCAAGGTCAGTTGGCATTCATCTGTATCCACCTCCCTTGGGTCGTGCCTGAAAATAGGCAGAATTTGTCTAGTGCACTTACCTGGCCAACACAAATTAAATAAACAAATAATAAATAAACATTGCAGAAGGACTGGGAGGGAAAGTATGCCTCTTTGTAGGTGACACAAAGATCTGCAACAGGGTTGATACACAAGGGGGGGTGGAAAGGATGAGAAGAGACTTGGCAAGGTTGGAGGAATGGCCAGAAGTATGGCAGCTTGGATTCAATGCAAAGAAGTGCAAAGTAATGCACATGGGAAGCAAACACCCAGGGGAAGAGTATACAATGGGGGGGTGGGAGGTAGTAACAACAACAAAAATGGAATGGGACCTGGAGGTAATCATATCAGATGACCTTAAAATTAGCAAGCCATATGAGAAGGCAGTAGGGAGGGTTGGGGGGAGACTGAGATGCGTAGGGAGAGGCATCACCAGTAGAAAACAGGAAGTTGTTATCCCTATGTACAGACAGTTGGTGAAATCCCATCTGGAGTACTGCATCTAGTTCTGGAGACCTCATCTATGCAAGAACATAGACAGGATGGAGGCAGTCCAGAGGAGAGCAACTAAAATGGTGCAGAGTCTGCAGCAGAGGCCATATGAGCAGAGACAAAAGGAGCTTAAAATTTATACCCTTGAGGAAAGGAGGGAAAGGTGGGACGTGATAGAAACTTTTAAGTACCTCAATGGAATCAATGAAGTCCAAGAGGGTAGCATCTTTAAAAAAAAAAGATGTGCAAGAACACGGGGACACAATTTGAATATAGAGGGGGGGATGGGTTAGGGGCAATGTGAGGAAGTATTTTTTTCACAGAGAGGGTGGTGGATGCATGGAACTGCTTTTGTGAGGAGGTTGTGGGTCTAAAACTGTGGGAGAATTCAAGAATGAATGGGACAGACATGAGGCACTTCTTTTGGGGGGTTGGAAGAAATAGGCTGTTGGTTAACTAGGATCTACAGCTTATCCAGTAGGTAGGGACATGGGTAGATTTGGTGGGCCAGTTGGTCCTAATCTGCTGTCAAAGTCTATGTTTCTATGTAATATGATATTAAATGGCAACATTATAAAATGGAAACAGTCATGGCTGTCAGATCAGGTCAGAAGCAGTGGGCTACCTTGAGCATAGGTGCCTTGACCTGGGGTCATGTAACTAGTGGAGTGCCTCAGGGGTCAGTGTTGGATGTGATATATATATATATATATATATATATATATATATATATATACACACACACATATATTCATGGCAAAAAACTGTTTCATGCATCAGTTAGGGTTAGGTAGGGACATGGGTAGATTTGGTGGGCCAGTTGGTCCTAATCTGCTGTCAAAGTCTATGTTTCTATGTAATATGATATTAAATGGCAACATTATAAAATGGAAACAGTCATGGCTGTCAGATCAGGTCAGAAGCAGTGGGCTACCTTGAGCATAGGTGCCTTGACCTGGGGTCATGTAACTAGTGGAGTGCCTCAGGGGTCAGTGTTGGATGTGATATATATATATATATATATATATATATATATATACACACACATATATTCATGGCAAAAACTGTTTCATGCATCAGTTAGGGTTGTTCCACAGTGACAAAAGTGAGGAAATTCAGTGTTAGGGTTGAAAAACCTAACACCACATTCCCCACCACCCCCACCACCACACATACACATACATGCAAGTAAGGGAAGGACCAAGGCAACACAGCCAATCACACACAACCACCAGGAGGTGTATACCTGTATTACTGTAGGAAGTGGAGAAATCTAACTTCAGATACCATACATAATTTCCAAAGTTGTTCTATGAGGGTAGCTCACCTAAAGTTGAACTGAGCTGCCAGTAGCAAAAACTGTGTACCGCGCTTCGTTTTCAACATATAGGTGGCAAAAGGCATCAATCAATCAATCAATCAACTTTATTTAACCAGGCATAAACACCATTGAGCAAGCTCATTTTCAAAGTGGTCCTGGACAACAATAAATATATACAGTCACAGATAAGAACAAAAAAACAAGGCATTGTACATGTGAAGGATAATATAGGCCTATACATACAGAACTAACATAGGTAGCATTGGTTATAAATCATGACAGAAAGATGAAAAGGGGAAGAGGAGAGGAGAGAGTATATGAGAAGGGAGAGTATGTGAGGAGGGAAAGAGGGTAGAATGGTTAGGGCCGGGAGAAGTGTAGATGAGCGAATAAGTGCTGGGTACCCACTAATGGTGATATAGGGGACTGTGAGTTGAGATAGACTCTGTAACAAAAAATTCATGGGAGATACTCGAACTACAGACACAGTCATCTAAAGCAGCTGCAGGTTTCCTTAAGGTACTTAGCTATTAGTGCTTTGAATGTGACTGGTCCTGGAAGGGATGAGAGCTTTAGAGAGCCTTGCATGGTGTTCCATAGGGATGGGAGTGAGAAGTTGATAGCTGCCATGCCATGGGTTGTATTTACTATGGGGGTCTGGAAGCAGAGTATGGAAAAGCGTCTCAGACCATAAGATCCCTTGGCATGTGCGAAGAAGTTTGAAATGTAAGCAGGATGTTTATCAGACAACACTCTAAAGAACCAAAGGAGAGCATTCCTTTTCCTCCTAGTCGAGAGTGAGGGCCATCCCATCTCTTGGTACAGGTGGCAATGGTGGGTACGAGGAGGCAGATTAAGGATGAATCTTAAAGCCCAGTGATAAAGGGTGTCAAGTTTGTTGAGCACTGTTAAAGGACAATGGTTGCAAAGGAAGTCAGCGTAGTCCAGTAGGGGGTTGGAATGTAGTTTGCACTAGTCTCGTTCTAGCTTATTTGGTGAGTAGATACTTAATACGGTAGAATAAGCCTAACTGCTGCCTTAGTTTTTTTGATACCTCATTCAGATGGCACAGAAAGTTAAGTTTGTTATCCAACCAGAACCCTAAGTATTTAAAGGTATCCACTATTTCAAGTGGTTCTCCCAAAAGCGTTAAAATCTTAGGATGGTGAGTAGGTCCTGAGGCTGCCTTTGGGGAGAGGATCATGGCTTTAGTCTTTTTGGCGTTGAGTAGAAGCTTGTGGCTGATAAGATTGTACTGGAGATAGATAAAGTCACGCTGTAAATCCTCATGGGCCAGGTCCAGAGATGAGTTTGAGGTGTAGAGTACGGTATCGTCAGCGAATAAGTGCACATTAGCTGAGCGCAAATGAGAATTGAGGTTATTAATATAGATTGTGAATAGGATTGGACCTAGGATGGAGCCTTGGGGGACACCTCGAGGAAGTGATTTTAGTGGAGACAAATCACCTGCCGCTTTGACTTGTTGTAGCCTGTTTATAAGGTAGCTGGTGAACCATTTAATGGCAGAGCCATCGAGTCCAATATTGTGCAGTGCATCAAGCATAATATTGTGATCCACAGTGTCAAAAGTCTTACTAAGATCAAGGAAGAGGGCAAACACATGCTTCTTAGCATCCAAGGCAGTTTGACAATCCGTAGTTACTTTTGCAAGGAACGATACTGTACTATGATTGGCTCTGAAACCAGACAGTACCGGGTTTAGTAGTTTTGCAAGTCCAGATGCTCTCTGACTTGAGTGTTGACAATTTTTCCAGGAGTTTTGATAGGATGGGTAGTATGGAAATGGGTTGGTAGTTATTCAGGTCACTCGGCTCCCCGGATTTGAACAAGAGTATGATGTGTGCAGTTTTCCATGACACCGGAAGTTCGCCCTGCATTAGTGAGGCATTGAATAAATGGGTAATGGGGGCAGTCAAGTAGTAATGGCCTAATTTAAGGAAATAGGGTTCAATATTGTCGGCACTCGCACTCTTTTTTGTATCCAGTGCCAATAGGAGGTCTTCTACTTGTTTAAACATGACTACATGGAAGCTGAAGGAGAAAAGGAGAGTTTGTTAGAGCTACAATTAGTAGTAGAGTCAGCAGCGAAATCCCTAATGGATTGAGCTTGCTGATAGGCGAGGTGTCATAGGCCAGTCCTGCTGTGGCAAAGTGTTTGTTAAGCATTCGTTTAGCTGTTCTAATATAGCAGCTCTGTCCATGAAGGTAGATCGATTGGACACTATTTTGGCTGGAAGGGAGGTGTCAGAGGTATGACCTTCGACCTCTCTGAGTATATTCCAGATTTTGGAACAGTTGTTCTTATGGTCTTCTAAAGCTGCTTGAAAATATTTAGACTTTTCAGACCTAATTAGTTCGGTTCAGGCATTACTAGAAGTACGAAATGCTTGCCAATCGGCCTCCAGGTGTGATGTCCTTGCTCGTTTCCACCAAGCATCTCTGTCCTTGAGTGCTTTCTTCAGGACTGGAGAGAACCAGCTGGAAGGTCTTATTTTCACCTTGACCAGTCCTAGAGGGGTGTGTTTGTTTATTATGCCCTCTAGGAGGCTATGAAAGGTACTGAATGCCTCATTGAGGGAAGGGGCTAGATAAAAGTCCTGCCATCTGATGTTACATGGGCACCGCAATGTTAGTCTATGGGATATTGCTACATTTTGTAACAGTGTCACTTTGTCATCCTTAACTATTGTAGCAACAAAGCAGGGAATGGGATATCTGTGGGACCAGGGCTTGCCACCCAGAAAATTTCAGCCTAAAGGACCCAGCCGTTTGCTTGCAGGAGGATGGCAAAAATGTGCAGTCATCAGGAGCATACTTTCACAAAATACTTTCACAGATATGAAAGTGTTGCAAATGGAAGACATGACAGTGTTGCATTTGTGAAAGTATGTAAAATAGTGTAGAAAAATACTGTCTCAAACTTGAAATTGTCGCAAACAGAAGACACGACACTTTCACATTTGTGAAAGCATGTAAAATACTGTCACAAAATACTATCGCAAACACGACAGGGTTGCAAATGCATAGCACAACAGTGTTGTATTTGTAAAAGTGATTTGTGAAAGTATTTGCAGGTAATGTGGAAAATCCTGTTTTGGGGCTTGTAAACCTCAAAATAGCATATGTGCGCTCTGTTTTAGGTGTTGGTGGCAGCATGGGGCCCAAGATGCACAGTTGTCCATAGTGATAAGTGTTTAGCGGAGCATAGAACATCCAGGATCAGAGTTAGCAGTGACAACACCACACCCCGAAATCCATAATTTATGCATTTTTTAGCTCGATGTAGCTCCACAATCGTACATCTGACCATAACGCAACTTGTCGGATCCAGAGATCTATGATACCAGAACATGTATTCCACATTTCAGACAAATCCGTTGTATGGTTGCAAAAGTATTAAGGTGCAGCATTTCAAGTTTAACCTTAAATGGGGTACTAGTCTAATTATAGTGGCACTCAGTGCCACTATAATTGATACATATTTTATAGTGGCACGGTAGTGCCACAATAGTTAGGTTGCATAGCCACTTCTATTTTAAACCTCAAAGTTTGCACTTTATTAACTTTGCAACTGTTTGTCTCATTTGCCTGGAGTTTGGAATGTAGACTTACCTACCATAGCTCTCTGGATCTGGAAAGTTTAGTTCCAGCCAAATGTACAGTTGTAGAACCATAGCCCAAAAAGTGAAATGTTATTCTTGTTGCAAATTCTTTTGTAAGTTTTAATGGACTGAAGAATGCATTTGAGTGACTTCAGATTTGTTGGTCTAAATGTGCCCTGGGTTGAACTGGTGCCTATGAAGATTTGGTGAAAAATATTGCTCTGTTAAAAAATTACTCAATTTTTTTCATGTCCCATTATATGGAAAAATGTATTTGTGCACTGCGAAAACTTTCGCAATCATATTTTTGTTGTCGAGCTCCCTGAAATTGTTGTTGTGCTGCCTCCATCTTGTTTTAAGTTAGTGAAAGAAAAAAAACACTGTACAGTAATTCACAAAATAGTGCACTTTGGTAAACACCAACAGTTGTGTTTACCTAATCAGAGCTTAGGAACATGCCACTGGCATTATTTGTTTAGTAGTTGACCAGCAAATATGTTTTTCAACTTTTGCCATTTTTTGATCACTGCAAAAACTTTTGTTACCATGAAAACAGTCGTGCTCAGGGAAAAAAGTAGCCATGGCAATGTTTTTGTGTGTGTGATAACATTCCCATTATAGAGGTAGGAGTGTTGCGATAACATTAAAGTAATTGCAGGAACACTGCACAGACAGATTTTGCTATATGCTGTTTTCTTTGTCAGTTCACTGTGGCAAGGTGGATTGCGATATTGACCTGAAGTTTTCAGGGTGGCAAGCCCTAGTTCAACAGATATGCTTTTTGGTGGTTTGGTACAAAAACATTGAACAGGCCCATAGTTACAGCATTCCAAAGTTCAGAAATGTTCCCGGAGGATAACATTGTGATTCCCGTGATGCCTTCTGGGGCCTGTATCTCAAAAAAAACATAGAAACATAGACTTGATGACAGATAAGGACCGCTTGGCACACCTAGGCTGCTCATTTCCCAGCCTACAGGATAAGCTGCAGATCCTAGTTAACCAACAGCCTACAGTACAAGCCACATTAAACTGCTCCTTCAACTCACTGGTGTAGCATTGTTCAATGAGTTTCTTATCTGTGCAGGGTTTAATTCAGTGAATTAGTAAAAGTTTAGTATTGGTTTGCATCTAGCTGTTATGTGCTATAAGCTTTATTTCAGTTGAGTGCTTATGAGTTTCATTTCAGAAGGCAGACTACACAACTCTTAAGGAATGCTGTGATATTTATAAACATAGAAATAGTGCATGGGCAACCATACATTAACTATTGTACCGCAAGGGTTTTGATTACCTCAGACCTTGAGAGCGAAGCTCGAGAGGTCTGTGGTAATCAGAACCCCGAGGTGGTACAGTAGGCTGGTTGCACATAAAGGTGCCCATGCACTATTTTTTATAGTGTATAGTCCCCCTTTGCCAAAGTTTTTTGTTTAAAATTTTTGAAAAAAAAAGAAAAAAAAAATATATATATATATATTCATTGCTCCATCGTGTTCTGGGAGTTGGGGCTGGTTGCTAGGTTTACATGTGTGGTTGCTAGGGAGCAGACATCCCTACATTTATTGCATAGCCTTCTATTGGCTGTCAATGGGATATGGGAGGGATTTAAAAAAAACACATTGCGGCTTATGTCTCGCTTCGCGAGAGGATTTGAGCTCAGAGGAAATGATTACTTGTAAGTTATTTAAAATATCTGGTTAATCCTGCTTCTAATTTTGATGAAGCTGCAGTTATCTGGTTGATTCTGCTTTTGTTTTTGGCTTATCTGCCTGTTCATGTTCGTGTCACCGGTTCGGGGGATCTTGCCACCAATGCTGTAGTCTGTTTGGTTGATCCTGCTGTTGCTGCTACCAGGAGGGCTCACATCCACTTAAACTTTCTGATAGAACCCTAGTGTTTTTCCAACGCTGTTGTACCACAGTGTACTACAATCACATTCCATGACCTTTGAACTGTGGTACAACAACATTTGGAAAGGCTCTGATTTCTATACAGAACAACACCTGACTATACACTATAATGCTCTTAAGGAATGCTGTGATATTTATAAACAAAGCCATGAAAATGCAGCTACTGCCATTTCACTAAACAGTTACATGTGAGCTGAATAGGCAGTGAAGGATGGTTGAAAAATAGTTGAAAGCTTCAACAGTTTGAGCTGCCACTCCAGTAGCATCACAAAAAAAAAATTCTACGCCAGTGAGTTAATGGAACAGTTTAATGTGACTTGTACTGTATTTCTTCCTACCTCCCACAAAAATTGACTTATGTAAAACCACCCTCGTTTGTCTTCCTAGGACACCCCTGGGCTGAGAAAACGTATTTTTTAATCTGGCCATCTCATCCTTGGCTCACAATGCACAATCACGATCAAAGAATCTCGTGATCAAAGAATTTACAGGCTCGCGATCAAAGAAATTGCTCGCCACAAACAAAGAGCGAGAGGCAAGATGGCCTGGCACGGCTGAGTGGGGGGGGGGAGCCACTAGACTACCAGGAAATTGTAAATCCTTATGCATTTCATTATGAAGGAGGAGGGGGCCACTAGACTACCAGGGATATGAACAATAATAATTTCATACAGATCGGGGGTGCTGTTAGACTACAAGGGATAGTAAAAAGCAATATTTAATGAAATACACATGGGGGGCACAAGACTACCATGAAATTGCAAATCCTTATCTATTTCATTATGATGGAGGGGGGCCGCTAGACTACCAGGGATATGAACAACAATGATAATTTTATACAGATTGGGGGCAACTAGACTACCAGGGATATAAAAAAAAAAAAAAGAATGAAATACAAATGGGGGGGCACTAGTCTACCAGGGAATTAGAGAGCGTTATGTATTTGATCATGATCGGGGGGGGCCGCTAGACTACCAGGGATATTGTAAACTTGATGTAATTTATTCAGATGGGACAGAATGAAACCCCTCGAGCAAAATATACCCTCATTTTACTTTGTAGGGCAGCCCTGGGCTGAGAAAATGCATTTTAAAATTCAATATCTTGTCCCTCGCTCGCGATGCACGAGAGCGATCAAAAAATCTCACAATCAAAGAATTTGCAGGCTCTCGATCAAAGATCGTTAGCAAGCCACAAATTAAGATTTTAAAAGCTCAAGACTCTATTTTTTGACTGATTTGGAACAAACCAAAGCCATGGCTCGATAGATTGGAGTCCCATGACTAAAACCCATCCAAGTTTTACTTCAGAGGTGAACCCTGAGCCGAGATATTTGTGTTTTTCCAATCAGAAATTGCAAAACAAGATGGCGGACCTCGCAGTCAAAGAATTTTAAAATTCCTCGGGGACAAAGAATCTTGAACCACGAGGCTGCAAATTCTTTGATCGCCAGGAGGGACGAGATGGCCAGAACCCCATTCTTTGATCGCAAAAATACATATAAATTTTACGATTGACTTATAATGGGAACTTAAAAGTGGCATAACTTTTGAATGCCTTAATATGTTTTCATTAAATGAAAAGCGGCATGTTCAGCTACCAGAGTTCTTTCAAATGAGCCATCTCGCAGAGCAACACAGCACACGATGGCTGTGCAGGGCCACGTCCAAAATACCAAAAGCTGCCTCCAAAAACGGATACTGTAAATGTGCATTTTTCAGTGTTTTCATACACAAAGACCCTAAGTCCAACCAAAACTAAATTTGGCAGATCAAGAGAGCTACCATGCCCCACTGTGCATACCAAACTTCAGGCAAATCCGTTGAGTGGGTCCAAAGTTATTAATGACCAAACTTTTGACTTTAGTATGTAAGTGACAACTGAATTCTAACTATAGTGGCGCGAATGCGCTCACTGTTTTATATATATATATATATATATATATATGTGTGTGTGTGTATATATATATATATATATATATATTTTCATGGCAGAAAATCAGTCTAATGCATCAGTTAGCATTGTTCCACAGTGACAAAATGAGGAAATTCCATGTTAGAGTTGCCAACCTTGCATCCCACGCCCACCCCGTCCCCACCAACAGGCATTGGGGTGTGCATTGGAGTTATTGTCCCTAACTCTCACCCCATTCCATGTGTAAATAAGCTGAAGCAGTACAGTATAGGAGAATTCGGTGAGAGTTAGGACCAATGACCCCAATGCACACCCCAATGCCTGTTGGTGGGGATAGGGTGCAGGCAAGTGGTGGCAAACCCATTACTGAATTTCCTTGCTTTTGCTGTTGTGGAACAGCTTAACTAATGCATTAAACTGAGTTTTTGCCTTGAATTTCCTTCTTTTGAGAATGTGCACTATAAATGGTGAATGGAATGGTGGTGGAAAGGCCCTGCGCTCCTACCATGTGATTTTTTGTCACTTCGCTGCACAAAACTGTATGACCGACTGAAATGAAAATTGCTAAATGAAGACATGTACCATGGCACACCGTGGTCCAGAGCTGTGTGTACATCCGCTCAAGGGTCGCGACAGCAACAACATAACGCAAGACAATCCAGCAACCGTGATGTGCCAGCAGCCTGAATATTGGCACAGTAAAAGATGAATTACAAATCTTTCTACATTCTAAATGCCAGGCAAATTGGACACATGGTTCAGAAGTTATTGAGCATAATGAACCAAATTTCTGGTTGTCGGAGTGGCATAATTCCACACCTGTTAATGTTTTACACGAAACCACTTTAAGGCATCTCTGTGCCACTAGGGCTACCCTACGCTTATACATTTAAAGCAGTAGCACCATGCAGAATGCTATACACAGAACGTTAACTGCCATAATACACAGTATCTCTGCAGCAAATTGCTTTCAAACATGTAGACAGCATAATTCACATCTCCAGGACATCCACTCAACACCCTCCAAATTTCATGTGAAAAGACCGTTTAAGAGATATTCAATTTTTATGTTTCTGTACATTTAAGAAGTCTTCCACCACAAAATGGCAGAAATTGCAGCTGAAAATGCAGTAAAATGGCAGACCTGGCAGCTGAAAAATCAGTAACTGCGAAGCGGGCCGACTTCAAATGGCTATAACTCTGGAACAGAACAACATTCTTTCACCAAACAAAAACTGGCATGCTCCTTGAGCAAAGGTCTTTCTAGCTGCCAAGCTTCAGCTCAATCACCCACACACTGACTGTGCTATGCATCGCGGAATACAGTGCAGAAAAATAGCAAAAACAATGTTTTGCACTGCACTATGCAAACGCAAAAACACAAACGGTAATGTTAATGCAAACGGTGATGGAAACAGTGAGGTCAAATAAAATAGTAAAGCTAACAATAACGCAAACGCAAGTGCAAACAATAACGCACATGGTGACACAAACTTAAACGATAACACAAATAGTAGAGAAATGCAAGCCCAAATGTTAATGAAAACAGAAATGGTAACGCTAATGGTAATGCAACGCTAACGCCAATGGAAACGCAAATGCAAATGGTAACAAAAATGCAAACGGTAATACAAACAGAAATGCAAATGGTAACAGCAATGGTGACACAGAAGGAAACAATGGAACTGACAACAGAAACACTACTGAAAATGCAAATGCTAAGGCCAACAGAAACGAAAATGAAAACGGTGACGAACATGCAAACAGTAAAGGTAACACAATTGGAAATGCAAGCTGTTATGATAACATCAACGATGATGCCAAAGGGAACAGTAACATAAATGGAATGCAAGCATGTACGCAAATGCAGATGGTAACAAGCACGGTCATGGTAACACAATTGAAATGCAAACACTTAAGGTAACACCAACGATGACACCAAAGGAAACACAAACGCAAACTGAAACACAAATGGAAGTATGTACGCAAATGGTAATGCACATGGTGATGCAAAAGAAATGCAGACAAAAACAGTAATGGAAACACAAATGGTAGTAGTAATGCAAAATGCAAGCGCAAACACAAATGGTAACGACACGATGACATAAACGGAAACGCTTAACGCAAATTCATTACGGTAATGTATATGGTGACATAAACGGAACGCTAACGCAAATCATTACAGAAATGCAATCGGAAACGCTAACTGTAACAGTAATGCAAATGCACATACTTTTTTCCCCAAAAAGGTACATTCAGAAGCACAGTGACTAGAAAGAATGCATGCATAATAATGGCCCTCAGAGCAGAAAATGAACACTTGGAATACAAAATTGCTTATATCTCAGGAACCGTACGTCATATAAACAATTTAAAATCTCGTATTATTTATGTCTTTCTTGGCTAGTTTTGCATTTAGCCCCCCTAGTGGGGTCTAAGAATTCTTCCGATGAAAAGTCCGTATCTCAAAGCGTTTTTGAGATGTGGTCCCCAAAAGGCACGGCAGATGCCATAATGTTAGCCTATGGGAAAAATTGTCAAATTTAGAGTGCTGTAACTTTGCAGCTCTCTAATGCTTTGTCACCAAACCACTAAAAGGCACATCTGCGGATCTTGGCTTTCTTCCTCCAAATTTCAGCCCAAACGACCAAACTGTTCTTTTGCAGCAGGATGGCAAAGATTTCCTATTATTTTGGGCATAGTGTCGCTTAAGTAGTGTGTAAATCACGAAACTTTCACAAATAAAATCACAAAAGTGTTGCATATGTGACACTGCTTTTACAAAATGTAAAAACATATTTCTGGGATATTTAACCCCAAAAAGACATGGCTAACATCC